>JAYKKI010000011.1:37117500-37562500 GCA_039881145.1 Druceiella hillmani
AATATCAAACTTATTGTCGTTAAATGATAATAGCCATGAGTTAAAAAATATTCAACAGGTGATGTTACTTCAAGCTTATAATAATAAAATAACGAAATTTTTGCAAGAATCGGAATGATGACCCAAAATGTAAAAGATATTCTTTGATAAAGATGTTTGCGAGTTAAATAGAGACTTCTCAAGTCGTCGCTGAATGATTATTAATTTAATACAATTAATTTATATAGTAATATAGTAATAAGTATGCTGCACTATGATGGAGCAAAGCGCGACAGGCGAACCGGAATAAAACGTCGAACGGGCTCGGCGAATCGCGCTGGCTAATGCACGAGAGCGAACGTGGTGTTCGGTGTGCAGCCTCAGCATAGTTGCGTAATACGACAGCGGATTGTATACAGTTTGTGACATGGTGGGAAAATATTGCGGAAATGGGTAAAAAAGAAGCCGCGCTCACAAGAAAACACGATCACCAGTCTTTACTGAGCATGACAATCTTTGTATAAAGAAGAAATATTAGAAATGAATATATAGGAAGATTTTTTTGCCATTTTATCGGAAATACGAGACGAAAAATTAAATTTTGCATTGAATTACCGTTATAATCTATATTTATTGTATGAAATCATACTCGTATAGATTCCTACATTAGATTCCTTATAAAGGGTTTATTTGTTAACAGCCTCATTGCGTCGTATCATTTTGATATGGGGCAGCGTGCTATATTGAAACCATAAATTAAACATTGAAATAGTGTATCTTGAGAACGAAATGAAACGGTATTTAGATTTATCAAACTTATGATTCAACAATTAGAGGGAGGCGAAATATTTGAAATAAACGGATCTTGAGTTCATTAAAATCTCAATATTAGTTCAAAGTATCTTTTTAATGGACATTCTCACTCGATGAAAAATAATACGTAAAAAAATTTTTTCGCATACGGTGAAATGTATTAAATAACTTTAAAATTTTGGATAACAAAATTAACATAATTTAAATCCGGCGAAATTGTCAGGCCATAACAGATGGGCGGACGAGCGTGACGGAGTTATAAGGGTTCTTTTTCTACTTCAGAACCCTAAACAAATTTAATATCGTCATCCTTATATTTTAACCAGTCTCCTTTTAGACGCTAAGTACGAAGTGAGTATGAAGGAGTAAGTAAAATGTCACGATATTTGCATAACGCCACAACCTTCTCTTAATAATATATATGTATATATATATATATATATATATATATATATATATATATATATGTATACGTATACACACACACACACATATATATATATATATATATTCTTTTTGTATCTCATTAATATATTTTTTCGAAAAAAATTGAGAAAAATTACATATTTTTATCCTAATTACTATAGAGCAGAAATAATAAATTAGAATTAAAGGCTATTTTAAAGCTTTTAGTTTTATTCGAATTTTGGATCTTGAATATTTTCATAGTTATACAAACGCTCCAAATCAGAAACAGGATTACGAATCGTTTTTATCCATGTTTATAATGAGATTCCATTAATGTGCAATAGCTATATAACAGATAGCACTATCTATAGTTTTATAATTATGAGCACGATAATAGCATATTCTTTGCTTTCAGAATCTACAGTTACGCGTTGTTTCTTTTTCTAATTCTTTGTTGGAATATAGACACATAGTAAATAAGTTATTTGAGTACGATATCCTCGTGTCGTGTATTAAAATCGATTTTTTACTGCTAAAAAAGGCAATTTTTTTTATTCTCTAATATTAGACCACGCTGATTAACTAATCGTTCAAAAGTAATAATTAAACTTTTCCTGACCTTCCGTCCCTTGTGATTTAACTACCCAAATATTCAGTCACATTCATTTCCCATTGGTTACACACGAACCACAATGTAAATGTACTTAGAACGAGAATTTTTCTCTTTACCGAGACCGACAACGAGAATTGTCGTCTGTACGCTGTTTGGCATATTTTGACTTTAAAATTGTTTTTGACCATTTTGGCACATATGTTTGCTTATAAAAGCACTGACTATATAATATATAGCTACTGGAAATTAGCTTTTCCTACAAACTCTATAATTTTTCATAGATTACTTTTGTTCTAAAAGTGGTATTTCCAGTACAACGAGGTTATAATCTATTTTACTAATTCAAAATTAGGTCAATAATTGTTGTCTTTTTTTCCATTCAACAATCCGTTTACTCAGGCCATTCTCCTGTAGTACACTTTCTGTTGTCTTTAAATTTGTTGATAAATTAAAAGGACTAGATTTTTACATTTTAGTCGTCTCGATTGACACCCTCAAGAATACGACAGTTTTTTTTATTTTGGAGTCAACATTTTGGGCAGAACCATTTTGAAGTTAACATTTGTGTTATGCGGAAAGGGTATGTTTGCAACATTCTAATTTAACATATTCACTATTAACCGGAATCTTCCTACACATCTGAATGACTGAACTATTTACTTTCCCTCTTATTTTAATGTAATTTTCTAACAAAGCTATTTGGTTGTACATAAAAATAATTTCAATATGGCCTGTAGTTTATAAAATAAGCAAGAGAAAGCAAGTTTGTGAACGCAAAGTTTTGAACGGTCAGTCGCTGGTGGAACCAGGAACGCCTACATTTGTGCGTTTAGCACTGGAAGTTTTGATATTTATATTATCTTTGTTCTGTAACAATATTTCGTATTTGTGATGAAATACTTTGAATAAATAGTTAAGTAAGAAAGTAAAGTAGGCAATTTCCATCGAAAAAATGCCACGAGATACAATTGGATTATCTACACATTAGATATTGAGATAAAGATCGTTCGGAATAAAAATGAATACATATTTACGTGTTCCACGATCACTTACCTAAATACATCCAGACTTGTTTGTGAGTAATCACACTTGTTTTCTAAACATATATTTTATCGCTTAGTTACATTATTCTTAATTGAATGTGTATAGCGAAGCATTTGTCATTGCGCTCGCCTGTCATTGTGTTACTTCCAATTTCACACATACCTCGATGTAGACAACTGAAAGTTTATATGTACGTCTTCTTTCTTAATAAAAACTTGTTTTTTGAAGGCATAAATAGTGCTTCTAATTCTGCCGTTTAATTACAGATCATAATATTAGAACTGTGTCCAAAAGAGATTGACAATAAAAATTTTTAGAACTTTTGTCTGTTCGTTTATCATAACACAAAAGTTACTTCGTTGAACTCTTAATAAACATATAAATTAAATTAAATTTTAATAAACATTAAAATAGTACAAAGTATGTATAAATGTATTACGCTATGTAAATAAGTGATTTGATAATTTTTGTTACACTGGAAAGTTATTTTAAACATTATTACATTTACGTAACATGTTTTCAAAAGGATTGTTTATCTACAGTTATATACCATACTGATCTACGAGTATACAATATTTTTTTAGACATTTTATTAGTATCACACAACTTTTCCCCCTCTGTCCATTGGTTGTGCGCCTCTCCTTATATTCGGAGTAAAAACCATTTGCCGTTTTTTTAGATCAGAATTATTTACACCTAAGTGCAATATTTTTTTGAGCAAATTTTTAACTTAAATGACACAACTATTATCATAAAATAAATATGTAATACTTTGACGAGTCCTAACAGTTCTAATCTGCTCAGAATAAATATTTATCATCATAATACCAGATTAGTGAACAGTCCGATTGCAAAACTGCCTATGTGAAATATACGCCGAATGCAGGTTTGTTTATTACTCAGTTTGTCTTTGATAGAAAGTCTTGTAAACGGATAAGTATTTACCTAGAACCATAAGAATATGGTAGATGTTCGATTTTCAATGTTTTAAATACGTATCAATATTAATTTTTCAGACAAATTATTATGACTTATTACCTTACCTAAATATTGAATATATTTTTCGTTAATTTTGTAGAAATCTATTGTCTACAATTAAATGAAACTACGTGATGTAGTATTATTTCTACTTGCTTTAATTTCTTTACCACTACATAGGTTTCGTTGTATTACAACATCTTCAGATGGGCTATTAGCAAAGAGCTTTGCTAATTGCCCACCTGAAGATGTAATACAATGAAAGCTAGGTCGCGGTAAAGAACTTAAAGAAAATGAAAATAATACTACATCACGTAGTTTCATTTAATTGTGACCTTACCTAAGAATATAATAAGTTCACGCCACGACAAAAATGATAGGAATGAATGTTAAATTGTGTCTGAGAAAATAAAATAAAATATATTGTTTTTGCAAATAATACCTTATCGAATTTATCTGAAGGACGAGTAAAAGTATATAAAACCGACCAAATACGTAGCGGAACACGCGCAAAGTATGGTTCCGTAGTTCTTTGTATTGCTTGAAATTGTTGGTACGAGTTAACTGAAATAATTGATTTGAAAGTTCTAATGGAATGATAAAGAATTTAACTTAGCAGTGATGAAATTATAATTAACTTAATTATTACAAAAATAGCCTTATTAAAAATTTGAAAATGTTTTGTAAATAAAGTACTTTTATTACCTTCTACTATTACTTTATTAATATAATATTAAATTGCCATTCGTTTTTCTCTAGTTATTTTGAATTTCCTGTTTTTCTCTAATTATTTTCATTTCCTTGTAAATTAATATAAATTATTCCTACTTTCTTTTGTAAACTTTAGACTTCTTTCCATTAGAGGAAAAACGTTTTCTGTCAATTACTTTTTCCGACATCATTTTATCATTAACGGCTGTAATACTTCTTGTGCATTAGCATCTGATATGTTGTAACTTTTCCTATATTGGCACACCGACAGAACATCCTCTCGTCTATTTCTTTCAGCAGAAAATGCGTGTGCGGGCGCTTACACATGTTTGTGCGTGCGTGCCGACATACACGAGCAAGCGTGTATGTGCGCGAGTGTGTTTATTGTATTAGTCGATTATGGTCGATTTTTATTAAGTACAATTTCTAAAATAGCAAACTGCGAATGGCGAATACGAATGCGAGGGGTTTTAGCATATTGAACGTTTTCTCAGTTTTATAAACCATTTTAATATGAATGTTAACGAAATTCTTTGTCTTTTAGTTAAACATCATTGAAATAACTTTGTCATAATATAAATGATGATGATTGGACAGATTCCAACCAAAATTTTCACGTGACGATACTGGACGTAGACCCTTCCAAATAAAAAAGAACCATCCCAATTGGTTGGAGCTATGTCATCCAAACTCGATCAAGGCACATGTACTATATAATTTTGGGGAATTCTATGGTGTATCGTCAATTTTCACAGTTAGATTCTAACGTATTAAACAATGTGCTACTCTGCCTTCTATATACAACAAAATAATGATTATATGATTTATTATTGAAAATTTAACTGTCTGTTGTGAAATTAAAAAAATATATAAAATGAAACACAATATGAGTAGAAAAATTCATAAAAACAAAAGTGACGAAAATAAAAATTAGATATAAAAAATGAAAACGAAATAAGAGAAAAAACAATATAGAGTAAAAATGTATAAGAGAATAAATTAATAATTTAAAAACGTATTTAATTTATTTTCCAATTTGCTCTCTGCAACTTCGCGTGCATTCGCTTCTCGAACTTAACAACATTTTCTTGCGAATTTCATGGAGCACGTCTTGTTTTCGTTGTCTCTGCTCCATTTCATGCCTCATCCAATTTTTTTTAATTATTCCATCTGAAGCAAATGTTGACTGAAATTAAGCCGCATATCCGAATGCTAGCTGCTGGTGCGTCTCCTGCGTACTTCGTACATTCGTGTCCACGTCCAGCATGGTTTCTTACACCTCACCCCTATGGTAACCAGCATTTATATTTATATATATATATATATATATATATATATATATATATATATATATACATGTACATGTAAATGTACATGTACATATACATATACATATGCATATACATACACATACATATACACATACACATACACATACACACATATATATATATATATATATATATATATACATGTGCATGTAAATGTACATATACATATACATGTACATAGGTATACATATACATATGCATATACATACACATACATATACACATACACACATATATATATATATATATATATATATATATATAAATATGCTGTGCGTGGGGACCTTTCTCACCAAAACGATCGCTCGGAAAAAATATGAAAAAAATCATAAACATCATTGAGAATTAGGTATAAATTGAAAAATTCTAGCGCCATTAATGTTTATGACAACAAAAAAGTTGTGAAAATTGTTGAAACTTTAAGCCTCCAACAATAAAAGCTCTACAAATTTCTAAAAACGAGCTGTATGACGAAACATACTGGATGTTCTAGAAATTACAAATGAATTCATTGAATCTACTTATTATTTACTATTAATTAATTTATTCAATTTACTAAACCCTGAACAGATGCAAAGAATACTGTGGCTCCAAAATAATCACGCAATCAAAATCTAACCTGTCAAACTGTCCAGTAACATAACCATATAAACGACAGCAATGCGACAGACATCTTTCTTCTACACGCCTTTAGCTTCTTTAATCTTTTGGTTGTGAACCTGTCACTATTATTCAAGTATACAGAAAAAAGGTTCTGTGTTTTTACCAGATCACCGAAAATGATTTTTTAATTTTAGCTAAACGCAATACGTACTAAAACAAAAAGCCTGAAATTCAACCAATTCAAATCCAATGAGTTTTTCTCAAATTATAGAATACAGGTTAAAATTTTAAGGATTTTATCTCGGAAACTGTTAGGGTATTTTGAACACAGCAAAAAGAAGATAGAAATGTATGAAAACACGTGTCGCCACTTAGATGAAATTAATTTTAAACGATCCAGTTACTTTTCAGGACACGCCCCGTCCCCGCCCATAATCATGAAACCCTTTCTCGTTTTCGCACATTTGAGTCGTATCTGTTTATTTCGCTTGCAACAAACATTCCACAAATTTAAAATCACTCTAAAATTTTAGTGTTGTTTCCACATTTATCGACCGCTCACCACGATATCGAAAGCACGTAGCAGTAAAAATAAGTCGATACGCCTAAATTTATTTTTTAAGGAAACTGATATTCTACGAAACTGTAATATTTAGTTTCGTAGCATTTCAGTTTCCTTAAAAAAATAAATTTAGACGTCTTTAGTAATTTATTATGTACATGCGATACAACTGAGTAATAGAAACACGTCGAGTCTGCTAATAGAGTTTTGATTCTCGGTTAAAACTTTCGTCAATTTATTTAAGGAAAGTTTTACACTCTCTCATTTTGGGCATACTTACATTGCCAGTATGTACAAATAAAATCTTGTTTAATTTTTTAAATTTAAATTAAACGGAAAAACGCTTGATGATCCTAATAAACAAAGCCATTCAGTTTAATGAAATGACAGAGATACTTCCCGTATGATCTAATGGGTTAATATAGCGACAAAGGTAAAAATAAATAAAATAAGTTTACTAATATGTTTTAATATAATTACGAAATATATAATAAAAAAATAATTTAATTATAAACGATGTAACCCTTGTTTATATTTAAATTATTTTTTTAGATTAGATACTTGGCAATTATGTTAAATTGTGTTATTAATCTGTTATTTTATTTATTTTACAATTATTGAGATTTAAAAACAAATTTTCCACTAAGCATACGTAATAATATAATACGTTGTTCCATGTAAACAAGGATTCAGTTTAATAAAATGGCAGGGATAGTTCGCATACGACCTAATAGGTGAATATAGCGATAATTTAATATAATTGCCAAATATATAAACTAAAAAAACAATATTACGATAATTTGAATATTTAAAGTCTAAACCGAAATAAAATTTATTTCCAAAAATTTTAATTTATTATAACTGTAACCAATCTATTCCCCGCGACGTTAAGTAATAAGCTTTAGACAAATATCTTTTTTCGAGATACTAGAATATTATAATTATATTTGTATCTAAATTATGGTTAATAATAAACATTTAATTAAAAAGCAATGAAGCTTTCAAACATTTTGTGTGATAGATATACAAACATTTATCATTTTAAAATATAAACGCTTTTTTTATACATTCAAACGTTTTCTTTTTTATATTGTCATTAATATACGATAGATTTAAATTACTTAAAGAAAACATAATAACTATATATAGAAAACTTTAACATAACAATATTTTACTATTCGATACCGTGGAAATAATGCGAAAAAACTTAAACTTTGTCAATATAAAATTACATGGAAAGGATTGGTTCACGGAACTGTATACAAGCACATGTTTTGAACTCTACTTTTTGAAGTGTTAAAAACATTGCGCTGCACAATTTCACCCCCCCTCAAATTCTTTAGGGAGATGTTCTGTAGCCTGCACAGTTATCAGATACTCACCACGATATCGAAATATAAAGCAACATTAGATTAGCGGATATTTTTAATGTCTATTAAGATAATTAAATTCTATGAAATTGTAATGTTTACAGGTATAAGAATATTCATTATTTGCATTTAATAAAAGGAAATAATTATATATACATACGGTCATAATTTCGAAAATTGAAATAAATCATAGAAGGTGGAGTAAAGTTTAAACAAAAAACAGGATTTAATTAAAAATAACACTACTAGAAGATTCTAAGTTCCAAACGAAAAAAAGACAAGTTATGGTTCGTATTGATCAAAATGATTTTAGTTTTAGTGGCTTATCAGTCATACCGAATAATTGTAAACCGTAAAGCTAAAATGTAAAATACGTAAAGCAAATTGGAGTTATTTGGGTATACTTTAAGAAATTGATAATTTTCACTCGGCGAGTAAATTTCGGCGCACACATACTTTTCCAAAATCTAATAATGAAAGTGACGTTAACAATAAAGATAGAATATTTACAGAAATAATGAAGACAAAATATTTTCTTTGTTCCAAAAGAATGCTTATCTTTAAAATATTCAAAATGTCTTAGTTGTACTTATCTAATTAATGGACCAAGAAAATTAGGATTTCCCGGTTTATTTGACAAAATGTTTCAACTTATTGCCCGGAAAATAACAAAATAGTTGACGTTTTGTCAATTTTGTAGTAAGTGTTTTGTTAAATAATATAAACGAACGTGAATATACTTCTCAACTACGGCTCACATTAAATCGGGTACATGATTACTTAAAGTAAAATCTCCATATTAATGGAAAGCTGCAGTCAAGTTTATATGTGAAAATAAAAATAGTTTAAAGCTTTTATTAAAACTTTTTTCTTGTCACATTTGAAACTATCACGTCTCGTTTCAGTTAGAAAAATCTTCATATTTTTTCTATTACCTTACAAATTTCAATTATGTCACTGGGGGGGGGGGAGTATACATTGAACCATCCTTATTTTCAATTCAATAAATTTTTTTTGAGACATTTTCTCATTAATTATCAAAGCAACTACACATGTCTCATATTTTATATTCTTTAATAAAATATACACAACAAACCCTGCGATGTACGTAAAGACTTTAGTGGTAACTTCGGAGAATTCTTCAAAAAGAAAGAAGATTATGTCTTCTTTGTCATCGTTTTTTTGAACAAAAAAGTTAGATTCATCATCATAAACGTATTTTCGTACGGTTGTATGATTAATTCTATCGGCAGCAGACAAGCTATTCATAACTGGTATATTCTCTAATGATGCGCAATTCCCGTTATCGAAGTCATTTATGTCAACGTGTACAAGAAGTTTCTAATAAATAGATTTAAACTCTTTTGATCTATGATCACTACTTTACAAATTTCAACTTATTTTATATACCCCGAAAGAAATGTATGTAAATATGTTAAACTACCTTCCTTAAACCTAAAAGTATCAGCAAAAATATTCTATCACATCACAATTTCTTTCTACTAAAATTTATTTTTTTCAAGTACCCTACAATGTTGACGTCAGTTTAATGTTAATTAATTCGCTTCAAACGGCAACTATTTTGTTTTAAATTAAATAAAAATGTCGATTAGACAGTGTAGACACAGATCTGATCGTTTTTGCTACGTTTGTGGACAGTTTATTTTATATTTTCAAAATAGCGAAGACCCATTGTAGATGCGTTAAAAAGTGCATATCTTCATTATTTTAGATTTTCTGTTGCAAACCAAGATAAAAAATGGATGCCGCATGTGTTTTGCGAAAGCTGTAGAATCGTTTTACTCCAGTGGTCATCAGGAGAAAACGTACATCTTCCATTTGGTTCACCAATGCTATGGAGAGAACCCAGTAACCATGAAAATGACTGTTGCTTTTGATACAAAAAATAAACAGAATATTATGTACGCCGAAGTTGCGTCTGTTACTAAGCCTATTTTACATTCGAAGGATCTGCCATATCCAGTTTGTCCCGATAGGTCGAGTTCAAATTTACAAGCGGAAGACGATGAAAGTGATGTTGAAGTCAAATCGATTTCTAGTGATTCTGTCGAGTTGTCTGTTCAAGAAAACTCTCCACACCTAATTAATCAAGCCGAATTAAATGATCTTATAAGATATTTAAAGTTGTCAAGATCTAAAGCAGAACTTCTTGGTTCTCGCTTGCAACAATGGAATTTATTAAAGTTAAACACAAAAGTTACGTTATACAGAAACAGAAGCAAAGTTTACGCAGAATTTTCCAAAAGAGAAGGTGACTATTGTTATTGCACTGACATCCCGGGACTTTTTAAAGTAATGAACCAAAAGTATGACAAAACAGAGTGGCGCTTTTTTGTCGATTCTTCGAAATATAGCCTAAAACCGGTATTATTACACAACGGAAATAAGAAACCGTCTATACCAATTGGCCATGCAGTGAATTGTAGAGTCCTATGAAACGATGTGCACTTTATTAAATTTAATAAAGTATAAAGAACACCAATGGAAAGTGTGCGGCGATCGAAAAGTCATCGGTTTATTATTGGGATTTCAAGGTGGCTACACAAAATACTGTTATTTCCTTTGTTGTTTCCTTGTGGAGCAAGACAACACCATTATGTAAGAAACGAATGGCCTTTTCGAAACGAGTATATTCCAGGCAAAATGAACGTCAAACACGAGTCGTTAGTAGATCCAAAAGATATTACCCTACCCCCTTTACACATCAAATTGGGACTTATGAAAAACTTTGTCAAGGCTCTTGACAAAGACAAACAATCTTTCCAAGCATAACTGAAGCAAAACTAAAAGAAGGAATATTTGTTGGCCCACAGATACGTAAAGTTATGAAAGATCCTGAGTTTGAAAACCTTTTATCTATTAATGAAAAGGCAGCTTCGAAATCATTTAAGGCAGTCGCGGAGGAATTTTTAGGAAATAAAAAAAGTGAACATTATGAACAAATTGTTGCTGATTTATTGAACAATTTTCAACAGAGGGGTGTCAACATGTCCTTGAAGATTCATTTTCTCCACTCGCATCTGAGTTTTTTTCCAGAAAACTTAGGAAGCATGAGTGACGAACAAGGGGAACGTTTTCACCAAGACTTAAAGATTTTCGAAGAACGACATTAGGGATTTTGGGATGAAAACATGTTAGGGAATTACTATTAGTCCATTATAAGAGAAACCGATGCGAGTAAATATAAAAAAAAGACAAAAATCAGCCATTTTTAATTTTAATTTTGTACTAGTATGCCTATTTTTTCAATTTTCAAGTAAATAAATATTTCGAAAACCAGATGTAACAGATTATTTTTATTATTTTTCCTGAATAAATCTTACCTAAATACACAATAAATTAACAAATTTGGCTGGGGTATAAAAACCGTGTAAAGTAGTGAATTATTGTTAGACTCGCCATGTGATTGGATATTGCAAAATAATATGTTCAAATGGTCCTCGATGACCTTGAAAATGGAAAGTAAACAAATTGGCTAATTTGAATGTAGCTTGTGTAAAAAAGCCGTAAAACCTCTGAACAACCAATGAAACCGAGGAATCTTAATTTTCTCAAAATATTAATTAATAAAGTGCCATTAAGACATTTTGAAGTATTAAATATGAGCATCCGTTTTCGAAAAAAAAATTATTTTGTCTTTATTATTATCTGTCTACGGCTTCTCATAATCCAACGCGCCTATATGTTTGGAATTTAGGGCGTCGAACCAGTTATTGATTTGCTTTATAAAGTGTTCATTAGCCTCACTGCCACGCAAGTTTATTCGCCAGTGTAGATTCACTTTCCGAACTAAAAAACATTTTTTTTTTCTAATAATCTTATTTTCAACCTGAAAGTAAATGTTGTCATTCAGGAGTAAATATTCGATAAGTAAAAACAGTATTGAATGAGAAATTATGTAGTCATCTTTTCTAAACATAATCCTGGCTTCGAAAAAAACATCAATAGTTGGAACTACTTTTGGGTACTAAAATAATGTTCTAAAAAGTGTGTATTTTTGTAGGAAATCAGTTCTTCCGTCCAGTAGCTTCAATCCATTTCTCTTTTATATAAGGGAATTTTAATGAGACGATCAGTATTATTTTAATGAGACAACCAGTATTATTTTAAGGAGACAACCAGTTAAATTCAGTCTTAATCGATACAAGGGCCAAAATAAAAGTGACAATTTTTACCCTTTGCCGAATTGTTATGAGTCCATATAGTCATCACTCGTTTTTTTATTTTTGCTATAATCATCACTCATTTTTTTCTTCACAGATATTTTTTTCATTTGTTGTATATATTATTCAAACAACGTGTACATCAAAATGTTATCATCACTAAGTTTATTTATTTTTCAATCTACCTTATGAAATTTATTAATAATATAGCAGTGGTTCATTATCATTATTTCGCTGTAGAATTAGTTTGAAAAGTCAACTGTTTTAAATTAAAAAGGTTTTATCTAATTAACATCACAGTCTTCAAACATGTTTAAGTTATCGATACTTATACGATAATAACATTAAGTGTCTAACACTAGTGACGCATACCGGCCAGAAAGTAATATTATGCTTTGTGATACCGGCATAGAAAAAAAACATACCAATACAAAGCTATCACCCTTTTAAATTAAAATAAAAGGAAATATATTTAAAATAGCTTACCGATAATAGGAAATTCCGCAATTGCTTACATACTTCTGCTGGCTTTTATTTTCTTTTATTTTTGTACGTAATTATGACAGAAAAGGGCATTTTTGGTTACTAATGAGCAATGAATGATGGAGCTCTACTACTTGTCACATTCGATCTAAAACTAAGTTATACGTCACCGTGCAGATAAAAATATATGATATGCGGATCGTAATAACGGCGCTCGTGTCACGCCTGCTTACCACCACTAGTTACATTATATGCTCTGTGATTTCGAATTTTATACGAGCCGCCGAGGACTATGAAACAAAATAAATCAAAAGCAATCGGGCTCTGTTCAATTTTAAAGTTTTTAAACGTGCACAAAGAGTACACACACATACATACATTTAGGCATACAAATGTGAAAACATACTCGCAGTGTCCGAAGTGACTTGAGCTTATCCGCGATCGCTTGACTCTAAAACGCCTTCCCTGATTTCTTCCTTGGTTTTCATGGACCCCCTATTGTACGCTGACGCAATACTTCCATGCAATATTATATCGATTAAAGGTAAAAGAAGTAGTGTTATTAAATGAAAATGACTAATACACGAGTACCATTAATAAGAAACAGTAAAAAATATATCGATTAAATTCACTAGTATTAAAAAAGTAAAGTTTTCTTAAAAGTAAATTTAAATAATACGGTGCTGTGTTATTGTAAATGCAAGTTTAGTCAAACTGCAGCGCCGCGGGCCTGAACAGCGGCAGGAAGGCACGCTAAATGCAATTTGAGCTAGGACTCGGGAGAACGAGCGCCCGGCACCGTTTTACAACGCGCTAATCAAATTTGCGCGTGCGCCTCAACCTTATAGCCCGATGCAAAATTCCCTCGTAGCCCGGTGAAAATTTAATAATCTCAGAAATTAGTTTAAGGGCGTCGCCGTTCTGCGTTGAGCTGATGTTTTAAACATTTTTCATTCAGAATTAATATAACCACATTTCACTTGTACACGGTATGGAACGCTTTCGGTTGGTAATCGCTGGTTTAATATAATAAATATTTTAATTCCTCTGCCGCTCAACCTTATATCCCGATGTAAAATTCCTTCCTAGCCCGATGAACATTTAATAATCTCAGAAATTAGTTTAAGGGCTTCGCCGTTCTGCGTCGAGTTGATGTTTTAAACATTTTTCATTCTGAATTAACATAATCACATTTAACTTGTTCACGGAATCGAACGCTTTCGGTTGGTAATCGCTGATGTAATATAAAAATATTTTAATTCATCTGCTGATCCAAACAATAATAATCCAAAGAATAAGAAAGTTGCATTTGGCAAATATATAAATGCCCTAGCCGCTGGAAAAACATTTTGTTACTTAATATATTTGCAATATTTTTGGTAGCATGATTTTTTTTTAAATTCTGCCTTGTATATGTGATAAGCTACATGTTTATGTTTACGAAAACTATATTGGAAATAAAACTTCATTCATCTATGTGAATAAGGCACCACTCGGCAATGATTTGATATATTGAGATGGAAGATGTTTATATATATTTATGATTTTTTTACATTTGATAAAAATGTAAAGACTAGTTAAAAACCTTTAAATTACTCTAAAATGATTGTTTCTTCTTTCGTTTAATTCTATTAAGGACTCGAATTTTGATGCCGATTCGAATACAATATATTTTGAAATTTCCATAAAATCGAACTTTCAAAGAACTTAGCAGTCTTAAGTCGGAAAAAAAAACAGTTTTACGTAATTAGGAGCACTTTTGTAATAAATTTTTAGTTATACGAAACGCACCTTAGAAACATTTGTAAATTTATAAAATTGAAACTGATCAAATAGTTTTACGGAAACGTAAATTTTCTTGTCGATTTCATCTAATTTTTTTTTAAGCTTTACACCCTTTTAAGAGCTTTAGAGTTTTGTAACACTTATAGATTTAAATTTATTTTCATGTGTAATAATAAACTTGGTAATAATTTTGTTACATAAATATAATAATAACATTACGTTATAACATAACGAGAAAAAAATTATATTTATTTCTACTCTTTTTTCCTTTTTTTTAGCCGACACGCTACGTGCCTCCATATTTGTTTGTCAGACACTACCTCCATTTCTCATCAACCGCTTTATTTCCAAGCCTGGAGTTATTTATGAAGAAATTATTTCACTTGTATAGTAGAGCTTTCAAATAAAATTATTGCTGTAATTATAAATTAATTACTATCGTCATAAGAAGTGAAAACTTTTTGAACATAACATAACTCTATCTTCTAAGCTTTCGCTACTGAAGTGTAACGTGTGTTGTAAAACTGGGTGATTTTGGGGCTTTATGTTCTTTACTTTTGTATAAGAGGACAAAGTCGTAGTTTATTTCAACAGCCTAAAGCGCACACGAATATTTTACAGCGTTCACCTATCTCTCGGATACGCACATTCGTTTTGCGACATGCGCCCATTCTTGATACTTTTCCTGTTTCATTGACAGCTTCATTATTATGAAGCTGTGTATTGTCAACGTGAATCACTTAGTATATTTTTCTGTTTTCTTGTTTGTATTATACTTTAAAATAATTTGTTTTTTTAGATATTTGCACAAGTCTAATAATATTTTTAATTATTAATACGTTGAAGATAGAGTTTTAAAAAACAAATAAATATATGTCAACATTTCCCATGTTTTATGTGTCAAATGTTGGTAATATTTTTATTTGCAAAAATAGGAAACAAATATTAAAAAAAATTAATATATTTATTTACGTTTATAAAACAATAAACGTGATTAAACACATGAAAAGTGAAGAGTTAATATGCAACAAATTAAAAGTGGAACCCGTGCTTTAGGATTGATTCGACATAACCAGTTCTTTCAACTAACTATATAACATATCAAAGGGTAAATTCAATTTAAATTTCAATCAATTTCAATGCAATAATAACACATGGAACCTAAGCTTTAACTCTATAATTTTGCATACTTTTTCTTTTCAGTCTGATTTTTTTTATTTTACATTTCTGTTCTTCGAGTTATTCAAAGCACTGGAAATATAAGCTAATCGACACTATCTGCTTTGTAAGTGAATGCACTTTAGGTCGCGAGCAAAAATGGAATTGTAAATCTCCCAAACTTGTGAAATTGCTTTCGACCGCAAGTTAGTATTACAGTAAATGTAGTATGGGAGTATTATTACAAGTCAACCTTTTTTTACGTTTCTCTCGCTACATACACCTACTTCATCGCGCAGGGCCGATATAAAGCTGATAAAGGTTACAAGGGCTCTAACCCTTGCGCAGATTACAATTCATGATGCAGCTCGCACAAGGCAAGCCACTTACAATCGTTTCGTCGAAGCGCTGTTGTTTTAGCGGAGGTGTGAAGCGAGTTGAATGCACTGCGACGCACGTGCGCCGCACATCGCCGAGATGCACCCTCTCGTTGCACATCGATTCAGTCGCAGGATGTTAGACCTCGTTGTATACTAGAAGTGTTACAGAAAAGTCTCCGTCCTTGCAATGAGCAGACTATAAGATAACGAAAGAATTCAATAGTAAATGGCCATAAGATTCGACAATGTGATGTAAATCCTTGCGCTTTATGCGTTTAGTGTATTTTTCTTTTTCTATGTAACATTTAATGGAGTTAGTAAATATACACAATGTAAGTACATATTTCCTCAAATTCATAAAACTGCATCAGTTTAAAAAAAAAATAAGAAGTGAAATACTTAGAAGAAAAAGATAACTGGTTAAAGTAGCCTATGACATGTGTGGAAATTAATATTTGCGAAGTGACATGTTGTGTTTTAAAACGCTGCACTGAAGATGAACTCACCGATGAGCGACAATATAATTTATCACTAAAAGTATACAAAATTACTGCCTGTAATAAAACACACATGGTAAATGATAAATTTATAGATTTGACCAAGACGTACTACACTAGAACTATAATGAAAGAGTCAAAGTATGTATATAAAAGAGATAGTTGTATTGAAAAGAAGACAGTTACCTCGTCTTTTCAGAATGAATTTTAGAGGACTAAATGATATGTCGATTTAATTTTTAATTTTACGTCATAAAATTGCACTATCTATGTACCTCGAGTATAGAGTTCGCTATCAATATTTGAAAGACCAAAGTATTTTAAAATGGGTTATTGAAAGAAAAAAAAACATGTTTATGTACTTAGACCTTGGTTTCCTGTATGTTTTTATGATAGAAAACGAAGATATATATATATATATATATATATATATATATATATATATATATATATATATATATACACATATACATATACATTTACATATACATACACATATATATATATATATATATATATATATATATATATATATATATATATATATATATATATGTATACCTATACGTACACAAGGAGATATTGTTGTCATATGAGAAATATGTTGGATTTTCTCCCCGAGGAAACTGCGAGCAGAAGTAATTTATACGTGATTGGTTTGAAATTTTTCAACCGCGCTTAAATTTATTCAGGAACAGAATTGTTTGTATACACTTTTTTGTCCCATGCGTTTATTTACAATTTTAAACGGCTTCGTTTGAATGTTGCCATCTAATCAGATAGGTGTCGCCAATACTGAGACATATTCTAGTTTTTTTTCTTTTTTTCCTGTAATGAATCAAATTGACCACGGTTGTCGATTATTTTATGTGTTGAATTTAACAAATAAAACTCTTTTTAAAGTTATTTTAAGAGGAGCTTTTTAATATACTAAGTAATTATGGAGACTCAAAAGGGTAGCTTCATTTTCAAAACCATGTGATTAACAAAAGTGTATCTTTCGTAATGTCTACGGTAATTTACAGAATTCCTACAATAAAATTTGTTTAACCTCGTTATCTATAGTCAAATTAGTCTTATTTGTGCTGAGAAAACAAAATATATTCTATAATTGGTAATGATTCAAATAAAACATCATTTTACGATTTTCCCATTGCATCAATCATTTGATTTTAAAACCTTATGTCGCATATTAGAGACGAATGAGTTTGCTTCCGACCTTTTGTTACGCTAACTGTACAAAGAAGTTTCAATTCAAAAACGAAACTAAATGTAAAATACAATGTTATTTACGTTACTCAAGACTTTGTGCGACTTCTCTTAATGTGACAAATGCGTATGGCCGTACGTGAAAGTAGACCCATTCCCTTGCTCCTAACTTTAAGAATAGAATGGTTTGCATGTCAATATACATTTGTCTAACCGTCAATAATAGTTGGGACTACTTTATTCACGTCTCGCTTACATTTGGTAAAGGAATTTAATTCGAATTTGCCCTAAGCCGCCACTTAGCATACGGTGGCATGTGCCAGACCGCGTTCAAACGATCCTTTTTTTGTTGCCCGAATGAACTCATGGACGAATTAAAATATTTATTGTAGACTTCCTATACGGGATTGGACGAGTCTAAAGCTGAGGCCCTTGGTCAAAACTAGAAAATGCATCACTATAGAGTCACAATGAATAATGCGGTTTTACAAAAGCGCCCACACATTTTGGAATGAATGCGAATTTGTAGCGCCTCCGCCCGTTTTCGGCTTCAACGGTACTGTTGATAATTAACCGCACCGTATCGTTCTCGATACGGGAGTCGGAAATAAACCGCTTGGAATTTATAATTTGCTTGCCATCGTCATGTATGTATCCTTGAAAAGGCTTCAGTGTAATAGTGGTTAAGTGGCTTAGTGGTTTAATATAATTTGATTTCTTTTAATAGAATTTGATTCACTTGTTTTGTCTGTTGTTTACTATCTCTTCTTTTCTTTTTTTACTCTAATTATTATATATTTATAACTTTATTTGTGAGGTTGCAATGACACAGTCTCACAAGTACGACTTTGTGTCTCGTCCAAGCTAAAAGTTCCGTCTGCACCAAATTGTCTACGAATCATTTTTTATCAATATCTACTTTTATAAAAGCTAATTCTATCAAGATATGGAATTAAAGTTTTATTATGAATTATGGATATTTTTATTTAATTCATGCCAAAAGCTTCGCTCAATATAAAGTGGTAAGGAGCTTTTATCGGGCGCGCCCGTATATATTTTGTGCACGGCCATGTAGAGACGCGTAGAGTAACAGGTGATTCGGCGGGCGGTTGAATGCCCCCTTAACGCTTAGTACTCTCGCAGTTTATTGACAACGCACATCTCGAAATATAATTTGCCTAACGGGCAGGCTTCACATCGGACTCGGCGACCATTGTTTCTCGGCGCTATTGGCCGGCTCCGCTCGTGTCTCTCGGCTATTTGTAAAACGCGCAGAGCGTCCCGCCGGCCGGCGCGGCGTGCGTGCGTGCGAACGTGCGTGCACTACGCGTGTGTGCGTGTGCGCGGTGCGTGCGTGTGCGAAAGATATGTTTATCGGTTGTTCGGGAACGGCGCTCCCTTCCCATTAGTTTCACGTGGCATACGATATTAGCTTATAGTAGTGGCGGCCGTGTCTCTCTCTCACTCTGTCACGGCCCCGCCCGCTCCCCACCGCCGGGCGGCGCGAGGCGCGCGCGCCCTGCGCGAGGCGGCGGCCGATAGGTGTGTCGGCGTGCGCAGTGCGACCGCCGCTCCCGGGCCGGCACCATGTCGTCGTGCGCCGTGACCGGAGCGAGCGCGCTCGCTAATGAGTCGCCGCCAATTATACAAGTAATAACGTGTGCGTCGCGAGTGCCAGTGCGACGGCAGGTGCGGCCGAGCGACCGCCGCGAGTGTAACGACCGCCGTGCCCGTCTATGGTATGTCGGCGCTCGGCCCGCTCCCGTCCGCCGGCGCCCTTTCTCTCCGACCTCCCGGCTCGTTCCATTCGCCTCTGCGGAAATAATATTGCGACGAGTGAAGCGAGCGGAGGCCGAGACGCACTCGAACGTCCGGCCCGGTGTGCTCTGTGTGTCGATACGTAACCTCCGGTGAGCGTTGGCTAGGCGCGATGGCAACGGCCGGAACAAGCACGTATGTATTTATTGTATTCGAGAATATTGTAATTTTGCTAAGCTCTGTTCGCTGTGCGTAGTAATGTGCCGGTCCTACTTTTTTCCCGCCATTTTCCACCGCGCCGGCCGATATTTATTTTTTTTGTCGACGGGTTGTCGCGTCTAGCGCACGCCACTACTACGGGTTCGTATTTTTTCCTCGAGAGCTATTTCTGTTGGGACGTGTCGCGTCGTCAGGAACGCGAGGGGCGTCGCGGATTGCGCCGCCGTGTCCGCCCGTTAATACGCGATTATGCGCAATATTGTCGACGGCGGTGACATGTGCACGGCGCGGAACCTACGCATCTGTCGATAATAAGTGGACGCGGGCGCTCAACGGGAACGAGACGGCGCGGGCGTGCGATAGGAGGGCCGCACGCCGCTCCGCTATCGGCTCGCATTGTTTATGGCCGCCGTTGGCGGCGACGCTCTCTCAGCTTGTTATGCTCCCATTGCTCGCAAACTATCGGCTAAACGACGTCGCGCCACGCAGCATCTACGACGTCCTGCCGTCGCTGTCACCTCGGTCGAATGTGAAAAGGAATAGTGCTCCAATGTGTGTCAGTGAAGGGTTACTCTGCGTCGACGGTGACTATGGATCCATGCACACTCTCCGGGCTCGATTTTGTTTTGGTGCCGATGGGGCGGCAGCGACGGGTGCGGTCGTTCAACCTCGCTCGCACCCATCGATTCGTCGATACAGCGTGCACAGCCGCACGCCCGAGATCGTGAAAGCCGTCCCCTTCCTGCGAGCTGCTCGCACGCACGAACCTCCCTCTCATCGCCCGCGAGAGCCCTCGAGGCGGCATTCCGTAGGTGCAGTGTAACGGCATTGACAGTAGAGCGCGCCGCGAACAGGTGGCGTGTTTACTATCGAACGGTTTGTTGTGGCGTTGCGAGTCCAATGCGAATCGTGTGGGAGCAGGAGGCCGGAATCGGCGCGCTATTTGGACAGCGCCGTCGGCTCATCAGACCGCCGGCGTGCCGCTGACCGTGCACTGTGTCATCGATATAAATACCGATATTGTGTACTGACCTAAATCACGCGTTAATGGGAAGGACGCGTCACTCGTAACGGCGTTTATTAATAATCTTCGTAAGCTCTTGTAAGTAACCACATTTACCCAGTAAGATTATAGTCTTTATAAATAGTATTTCGAAGATGGCTTCTGGGTTGGGAGAGCGAAATTAAAGTAATGCTTTAAACTCGATTGGACGTAAATAAAATGTTAGAAAATTGTCTATGAGTTGTTAATTCATTTAATGTTTATAATCCATCCTCACTCACACACAGCTCTCCAATCCTCCACTCGGCCCTTTGACAATGATTGCGTTTTTATTTTTAAATGTACTGGAGAAGCCATTACATGTTACTGTATATAAAATAAAGCGAATTATTCGAATTGAGTGAATTGCTGAAGTGAATAAAGTAGAATGTAGTAGGTCTGACGGAGTTGGAGACGACCACCGCGCGGAGTCGCCCTCCAACGGCACGATTGATGACTAAACATTATTATGGAGAAATCACGTCGTTAAAGCACGAAGGACATGCTCCGCCTTTTGCGTTATGTTAATCACTCTAGCTATAATGCTTGTGCGAATAATTTATGATAATTATAATATTTAAATGTAAATGTCAGGCCGTATGTGTCGAGGTATATGTAGACGGCACCTGCGATTTTGGTGGGAGACGTTGGCCACGAACGTGACCCTCGTGGTAGAGTGAAGTTCAAGAATATCTGCGGAGTCTGCTCGCATTGAATTTCATCAGTTTCTTTAATCACATCATCTAGAACTATCGTAATTCATTAAAAGGCAAGACGGTCGATCCTGATCGTCTCTTCCGGGAATCTAAAAGGGCCTAAATAACTTAAAGAGGGTTTTGGTCCATTATGATATTTCCAATCAGAAGATAAAGTTTTTTTCATGTTTGCGTGAATATAACCACCATATTGACGTAGTTTCACACTTACTCTTTATTAAACGTATAATCCAGCGAATTATTGTAGCTGTTTTGAATTGTTAATATCGATTATTTTAATAAATAAATTGAATTTCGCAGTAAATTTTGTAACTCAAATTCAGGCACGGTCTTGAATTAGATGTTTCTACAACTAATAGTTTGCTTTACGCACTACACGTGAGCTTGCACTTTTACAAATGCCGCACCGCACTGCGAATTGTCAGTACACCTGTATCGACTTATGTCGAGCTTGGCGAATCTTTATGGCGTCTTCATTCATAGTAATTAAGCAAGGTGACGTCACGACGGCCGCAGAGCGTCGTCTTCGAGATGTACTGTTAGCGCGCACGTGGCCGTGCGCGACCATCTCGCCCGTCTGTGACGTCACCTTTCTGTTCTCCGCTAACGCCGAGAGAGCGCGCAGATCGAACGAGAATTAGCCTAAGCAAATTTATCTCGCGAACGTAACCACCGTATCGTGTACGTTAATTAGCACGCCTGAAGTATATTCTAAATATATTCCGTATCTCGTTGTTTCAGATCATGCGCATTACGTCAATATAATAAAATACATTCCAGATCTCATGAGGATACTCATGAGTGGAAGTACGCCACTTGCGAGGCAGACTTGCTGGGAGCTATACGACTACTTGCTAGCGAGCGTCGAGCGCGAGCGGCTCGTCGCCAAGGCGGCCTGCGACACCATCATGGTATATATCATTGAACATACAACACACACTTGCATTCCAACTACTCCGTCTCGCATACAAACGTATATCAGTGGCCGTATCCAATTTGCAAATCTCAGTTGAGTGAGTCAATGACTAGTAAAATTATATTCTCCTCTCTTCATTGCTTCTCCAGTGAGATGTTTTATTTAAACCGATACTAATTTGTAAATTATGTTCGATTCCGACATGCCGGTGGTGATGTGTGAGCTGCAATTGGAGGAGAGCTACATGAAGCGACTGTATCGTACCATCGTCTGGCTCTGCCGAAACGCAAAGCGGCCCGATCAGCTAACCGATTGCTACATGGTGAGTTGCGAACAACCTACCTACGTATATATCATAAGCGCCTACGTATATAATACGTACGCTCTGGACGTTAGTTGTGCGCTCACTCCCTTACACTGCTGGTATATTTTAACGGTAATAAAGTCTAAAAACACGACCACTGTGTTTGAATGGGGAGGTGAGCGCAGAACTGATCTCTTTATCTGTCGTTTGTTTACTTTCGAATTGCTCATAGATTGCCTCCGTGTTTATGTAAACGAACGAATAAAACGATTCATCGATACAATTATGAGGCGCAAATTTTGAAGTTGAACTGCTCTAGAGAAATCGTTAGCTTGTAAATGTATTTCCTTCATATACTGGTAGTGTTATGACTTTGTTAATAATGTGTTAACTAAGCGCGATGTAAAATGCGAAATGCTGCAGCGTAAGTCTCATCATATGTTATTTGTTTTGTTGTCTACTTGCCATTATTTTGTATTGTAATGTTTTTGTTTTGCAAAATTGTTTTGGATAAATTGAATATGTTTATAAGTTATGAAAGTATAACGTCGGTGTAGAGTCCTGTGTAACTTTCATAGATCTGTCGCACAGCGATACCGGGCGTACGCAGGTGTGATGTTGTTACGGTCGTTTGGTTATCAAATGATTTTTCATCGTTCTTACGAAAAACCGTTAAAAGATCATTCACAAAATCTGTCTTTGAAATGTTTCTTTATTCCTTTTCTTCGTTCAGACTGTGACAAGTCGCAAAACATGTAATTATCTCGTACTGAGATAAAATTTTGACGAGTTGAAAAATGTTTAATAATTTTCACCTCTCGAGGCGATCCGCACGAACGATGCGAGACTTGAACTCTACCTACATACATCGGTGTAAAATTTATTTTCTAACTAAATGAGGTCAAAGTAAAGTTCGCCTCTAGTAACCGTTATACTAATAAACCACACTAAGACCACAATCGGACGTCTAGTCAAGGGACCGTTAATAAGTACCCGTTGCTGTTATAACGTTGAGGTAGTTTCGATTGGCTTGGGCCAGCAAGATTAGTACCACCCCTTCTCGCCATATAATATTGAACATTCCACTCATCATTGTCGACTAAAATATCGTGTTTCTTTCTTGATGGTACACCAAATAAAGTTTTCGTAAATGTCGACATTGAGGTGAGCTTCAAAATATGAGCCCAGAGTCTAGGAGTTACATTTTGTAAAAGAGCCTACAAAACTAGATCTGGGGATGTTTTTTCTCTAATTTATGTTTTTGCAATAATCGATAGTAAGAACAAAGTCAATGGAGCTAATTTTTTTTATGTTGCTTCTTTTTCTGCATAGCAATGTTCGGTCATATTACTTCTCATCTACTTACAATAAATGTTAAAACTTGATTTGTTTTATACAAAGGTATTTCACTTATACATGCAATATAGCGGAATATATATCATAATATTTTCACTTGAAGAACTTTTTAGGACCAGTGTAGTCAAAAGGAGGAAATTCCAAAGCGTCACAGTGCAAAGTGTGTTTATTACACATCAATCAAATGATATGATCCATAGTGCAACATTTACATTTATGATGTCCAAGTTAGCCATATATTATAACTTAAATGATCATAAGTAATTTCATTAGTTTCACACGAGTGCTCAGTGAGTTGGTATAATTGGATGACTGCATTATAAAGTGGCAAGAATGACATAAATGTTCACAAACAGCCCGCTTACTTTCACGCTCTCATCTCAAAACATTTATATTTATTATGCAAAACGTAATGCTGTTTGCTAATCCCCAAACGATTATGAACTTAACCATGAACGTATCCTATATGTGCAAATTGTATGAACCGCATATAGTTTAGTTCAACTGACAGTTTCACTGTCGTGATAAAATTTTGTGTAGATCCTCGTTAAATAATAGTGTGGTATATTTCTTCTCAAACTGTGAATAAAATATTGAAAAAATTAATGCTGTAAATAATAAACGGAGTCATCAGAAGTTTTGTAATGAAGAAAATTGTGGTACAAGTCGGTAAAAACTTTAAAGAGACTATAGAATTGCTCGTTATTTTAGAAACTTTTACCACAATGTAGTTTTAAAGATTGTCATAATTTCGCCATACAACTGTCCATATGTTTATTCTAGTTTAATATATAATTGTGTAAATATGAAAACAAAGTTTAATTTAATAAACAAAATTCCTAGCTCTACATTCTCATCTTAACAGTAAATATAACCTACCTTTTTTATTTAAGTTTATTAAGAATGACATGAAAGTAACTCAAAATATAGAATAATAACACCATGTAACATATAACATAAGCTTTCATGAAAAGCCAGTGCTGTTAATAATACTACACCATGCCACCTGATGTGACATAAGAATAGCAAAGTGAACAAAAAGGCATCCCCAATGAAAAGAAAACAAAACTTGGATGGTTAAAGTATGCCTATACAAATAGATGAGTGTGGTTTTAAATTACCACTACTTAACAGGCATTGCTTAAACAGGTTGTATTTCATAAACAGGTCAATAAAGATATCATATTCTCACAAAGTTTATTTTGTCTCCATACAGTTTTGTTTAGTAGATGTGTGTGTATATATATATATATATATATATATATATATATATATATATATATATATATATATATACACACATTTATATACATACACGGTGTCTGGGAATAAATGTCGGACAATGAAAGTCGTTATTCGTTGATTGAAAAATAGTTGATGGTCATTAAAATAAAATTGAAAAGATGACTTAAATGATTTAAATTGAAAAAATATTCATAATTATTTGTCATCTTTTGCACACACACGACACTTATGCACATTATTCAGCGTCACTCAGGGGAATAACCTGTAAAAAGCAACGAAGACATCTAGTTGCCCGGGTAAACACCGCGCTCCAATCAAGTATTGGGTGTATTAAATAACGTCTTTATCAGGCATTTATTCCTGGACACTGTGTGTGTGTGTGTGTGTATACATATATGTATATATATATGTATATATATATATATATATATATATATATATATATATAATGTGCTTAAATGGTGAATTCAATTGAAAGATGTTTGACCTCCTCTTCCCCTAGGCTGATTACAATTCTGCCATCCCCAGCTCCTTTCACATTTGCATAGATATCAAAGAGAATGCTATTGTGTCAGAGAATTAAAACTCGCATATCAAAATGTAATCTTATATTTTTACTTCGAAATACAAAAAATTGTTTGCCGTCATGGGATACATGGCAAATGTGAAACTCCCAAACTTTTTTATATTGAAAATTTTTTATTTGAACTAATTGAAAGGACATATTCAGGTAGTTATTAATAATAAACTATTAATTAAATTTTATTATTTATCTTTATGAAATAATTTATCACAGAAATGTTTCTTAACAATTTAATGAAAATATATTTTTAATTTTATAATACTGTTAGCCGACAAGACGTGAAGCTGGCCGAATTAATTCGGAAAGAGCGGACAAGACGCGAAGCTGGCCGAATTAAGTCGGAAAGAACGCCGAGACGCGAAGCTACCGAAAGTACCCTTTGTTAACCTGAATTACTCTATAAATATTTTAGAAAAAATTCTTGCAAAATACATTAACTTGTAAAAAAATTATTGAACTTCAGTGAAATAAAAAATTAAACTCGACTCAACAGTACATCTGTCTATAGTTTCGCATACATCCAAGTATTTTTACATAACTTTATTACAAAGTAATAAACGGTTGATAACAAACTTTAAAACCTATATGAACTTCATTTTTTTTTTATTTAACCTTGAAGCTAAAAGAGACCTGAATAAACTTGAATGGGACTTTCACTTTTACACAAATTTTACTTTCAAAAGTAACAGAAATCATTTTACAAGGATGACCTGAGATATTTAAAAATAGTCAAAAAAATTAAAAGTCAAAATTGTCTATGCTACTACTCTGTTTGTGTCCTGGATACTTTGACATATCCACTTTCAGTATGTAGTTTTGTTTTATCAACAATATATCATATACATTGGTTATATATCAACAAGATATTGTATACAATGATATAAAATACATTCCTTATAGTTTCTTTTCCTTTTCAAGAGGTTATGAAAGTAAAGTAGAATATTTTGTTTTCTTTTGTTTAAATAAGGAAAATTATGAGTAAAAATATATGATCATTGATGAAATTTTCATAGAAAGAAACCCAATAATAGCCTGAAACTAAATTGTAAATGAGTCAATTTTTACATGGCATCTATTCCTGAGTTTTTTAATTTATATATTATTTAATTTGTGCAACAAAGAAAAAATAGTAAACTTATTCTAGATTTAATTAATATTTGATGATTTACTTTTCTTCACCCATAGAAACTAAGCAAGCTGATAATTAAAATATATTCATCACATAGGTATTGAATAGTACATATCCATCTTGTGTGCCCACTTCTATTCTAGTAACATAGCAACAGTTTCCAAGTGTAGGAAATCATCTTTATCTAGAGAATCTGATTTACCATCATCTTAAATGAATGCATAATTAACCATTATATGGATATGCTGCTTATGTGAATAGCATATTGAATTTTACCTACAAATAAACTGTTGTGTGACTATAAACCAATACTTTTGAGGCATTGAATATTTTATTTAACCCTAACTTCTTTCCAACATTCCATAAAATCTATATTATGAATTTAATTTTTTTATTGTTGAACTTCTTATCACCCAGATTTATATGACAATAATATAATTACTTGATATATGACAAATACAGTTGATTATAGGAATAATCATAACCTCTCTACAATTTCTTCACAATCATATATAAAAACATTGTTTTTTTTACTTTCCTATTAAAGTTTTCATGGAGTTATTCTTATATGGCATTTAGTGTTTTGTGTCGGTTTATATACATTTATTTTACTACTCTATATCAGCACCACCCTTTGGCTTAATCTTTTCATTTCAATTTTGTTAGTATGTTTTTAGTCATTTGTTTATTAATTTTTAATAATTTTGATTTTGTCCGACTAATTTTCTTGTTTTATGTAGGTGTTGTGAAGTAAACCTTTCAATATTGATATAAAAGTTAAGCATCCTGAAATACATGCACACGCATACACACACACACACGCGCGTGCTCTCATACACACACACACACACACACACGCACACACACTGGTGGCTGTACAGATTTATCAAACAATGCTACTTGATGACAATGAACTCCTTATTAAGCTTTGAATAGTTTGCAATACAAATATTTTTTGTAGAAAGAAAAATTGATTATACTGATATTTCAGAATCTTTTTATATTTTTCATGCACACTTTATCTATGATAATGAAAAATTTCAATGCAATTATTACTGAAAAAATATTGAAAATACATTTTTTGTTATTGAAAAATAAATCATTTCCCTGGAATAAAAGTCCAAATAAAAAAAATGTTATAGATTATTTTCATCTTATATTCTTGAGAGGAGTTCAAAAAAAATTTTTAATGTCCCAATCAACCAAAACTCAATATATCTTTGTTACCATTTAATATATGTATAACTAATTGTTAAAAAATACAATTTAATTTCTATGCTGCCTTCCTTTATTGATGTAATTTTTCTGCTCTTCAAGTTATTTTCTAAATGTCTTTCTCATTTGCTTTCACTTTCTATCATTCTTAAAATTATTTTCCTTAAAAGAAGATAACTTTAAATCTACATCAAACCTCTACAAGAACTTATTTTGGTATCACTTTCTTTAAAAGTGAATTTTTTTACTATGTAAATTCTTTTAAAGCAACATAAAAAATGAGTGAAATAAAAAAAAATTGTTATTGCTAATATTCATATTTAATATTTTTTCATGCATACCTTTATGAATTCCTTCCACTTGTGGAAGATAAAAGTTTTCAAAATATTTAATAAATCGGAAATTTCTTAAACCATTTAATGGTACTATAATATAAACTTACACTTATTAATGTGTACAGTAATTACCTTAATAATAGATGTATTCAAGGTAGGCAGAGAAGAATATAGGTGATTATTATTAAAGAGAATCAACTATTTTATTCTAAATTAAATTGTGTATTGCAAGAAACTCTCCTAACTTCATTTCTGCTGCATAAAACTGAACTCTATATATTTTTTGCTACTTAGTCATTCTAATTTGAACATGTTTACGACATTTTGAACTGATTTGAAAACACCGCGTGTGAACATTCCTAATAACTTTCGTGTGAAAAGAGTATGTTATTCAAAACATACACAACAGTCTCATTTCCTATATAACATAATAGTGGGTTATTACTTTACTCAAATTTTATATACCTCCACTAAATGTATCTCCACTTTGTAAATAATATGAGTGCCACATTATTTACGAAGTGGAGATACATTTTTAAGAATTATGAGCCTATATTTATTCAACTGAACAGATATAGAAATATAAAACAATGTTTATTATACTGTTGCTTATTTAATGCAATAATAAAAAACAGGGACTTTAGCTTGAAGGAAATGTCGTTAACTTTACTGGTTAGACCGTCTTTATCTTCTCTTAATCTTAAAACTCAAATACTTTGTCTCAATAGTTGTTTGTCAAACAATCAGAATACTTCCTCCACTGTTGATAAATATATACAGTACTGTTTCAATATCCTTAACAATACTTTTCAGACTAAACATTATAACCCATAAATTATACCTACAACGTAAAGATGAAATCATTGTAAAACCCACATGTTGATTCAGTCAAATTGAGTTTAAAATAAGGTTAATAAATGTACTGATGGGCATCAATATTTCACTTTAAGTGACCAAACATTTTATACAGCGGTATCCTTTCTTATATTTTTATTACCTTTAATAAAGGTGGATTTTTATTATCATATGGTGTAGTAGTATTTGAGTGCTGAGATTGCTGGTAAACATTACAATATGTCTACCAGCAATATTGCGTTCACTTCAAACTGATCAAAAGTTCAAATTCCTCAATACAGAAACACTTCAATCGCCAATTTACCTGTACCCACAATGACATTATTATATTAAAGAGAAACTAAAATGTGGCTCACTCACGTAAACAGCATAAAACTTTCCACAATATTCAAATGTAGTACATCAGTAATTAATTAAAGAAAGAGTCAAAGAATGGAGACATGTAAAAGAGATAGTCGTAATTATAAAAGTTGGGCCATTATAATTGTGTATGAGTATGTGCAGATGCAGATGAGATAATGATAAATATTTCAAACATAACCAATGAAAATTCACTCTAATCTTACCACACTTGCGTGTTTTATCTCACTTTTGTCTTTTAGACATGCAGTTTGAAATAAATGAGTTAAGTAAAACTTGCATACGAGGATTCCATACACACACATAGGCATATATAAAAATTCAGGAATGTATTTCCATTAAACTATTTACAAATATTAATATAAATTTTCATTATATATTTGTATTACCTAGTTTGTCTTTCATAGTAAAAATATTGTGAATATCTCAGAAACCAACAAATTTAGAATCTTTGCTATAATTTTTCAGTAAACTTCTAGTAATGCTACATTTTCATAATTTTGACTTTAGCAAGTGAGAAAACATATTTATTGTGAATTTTTCGAGTACGTTATTTACCTTTCCATGTGTGTGGGTTTGTATATTTATCACTATGCCAAATTTCATATTTATACATCAAATGGTTTTTAAGAGAAATGGCCAAAATTTAAAAAGATGTCATTACAAATGAAATGTTGTTCCTATTTTGTTGTAAAAAATACACTTTCTTATAAACTGGAAGGACATTTTAATAAAGTAATGCAATAAAAGCAGACAATCACACACTATAAATCCTAAATTTATACTAAATGACAGGTAATTAAAGACAAGTTAACTTCTCTTTTGAGGACGACTTTTAATTACACTAATGACATTTCTATTTAATGTCATTGAAGCCCACATTATATTACTTGTACCCCTGTAGCTAACGTGCTGACAGTTAAATCAAATGTCTTAATTTAACAAGTTGTTAGAATTTTACAAAAATCGTTAAAATTGTGCAGATCACATTAATTATTTATATTTTTTGTAATTAGTATATGGTATATACCTTTTTCACTTATAATCGATATAAAATTTATAAAATTGTATTACTAAAACTTCTTCATATTGCTGGGTTTTGAATGAATTTAAGTACTTAACAAATATATAGATCAAGGTATAAATATTTTTGTATAAAAAAAGTATTTATTATATTTACTATTTCTCAAAATAATTTCTACCACACTTAATACACTTGACTTAGCACAAAGCAAGAATCAGTTATCAATCTAGCACTCCTATTGTTCCTCCTCAATGGAGTCACACAATTTAACAAATGGGAAGAACCCAAAATTATAAACTGTTAGGTTAGGACTATAAGATGGGTGTTTTAATAATTGGATTCAAACTAAAATCCTGAGTTAGCTAATATCATGTGCTGGTGCATTATCGATGATAAGATATCATGAACATAGAGACAATGTTGATTTCAAATTTGTTTGGTGTTTCAAACCACTGTGGCAAACAAACATATTATACTAGTGAACTGTGACTATCTTCTGTTTATCTATCACAGCATTTGCCGCATCTCAATTCCCAAAATAGCATCTTCCAATTGAGCAATTTTTTCATTTAGATCTGCTGATCCTTCTCTTCAAATAAATTTATAGATAAGACAAAGATCACCTACTTTGTGAATTGATTGATACTTTAAAAAAAAATAACCAATCTTTGTCACTTGTGAAGATTGAACTTCAGGCATTGTGTTCACCAGATTAAAATTATTTCTGCATTTTTTATACCAAGTTACTCTTATCTCCCATTGCGCATTAGTCAACTGATGAAACATCTAGGGGATACAAAGTTTCCTAACATTAAAATGGTCTGATATAATTCTTCAAATACTTCATATAAAAATCTTCAGAGTTTTTACTAACTGCTTATATGTGATTCACCTTTCTTTCATTATAGCTTGTGTAAAAAGTTCTGTTTTTATCGTTTACAACTTTTGACATTCAACATATATAAGTATTGTATTTTGAATTGAATTAGTTATATTCAATCTTTAAATACCATTTCACGGTAATCCTTAAGAATGATCAATACTGTACACATATTTTTTTCATTCATTATATTCTATAGATAGATTGCAGCAAAAAACAATGACTGCACTGATTGCAGCAAGAGACAATGACTGCACTGTGTATTACAACATCTTCAGGTGGGCTATTAGCAAGGTCTTTGCTAATAGTCCACCTGAAGATGTAATGCAACGAAACCTAGGTCGTGGTAAAGAACTTAAAGATAGTAGAAATAATACTACATCACGTAGTTTCATTTAATTGTGAATAATGAATTTCTACAAAATTAACGCCAAATATATTCAAAATCACAATCTGTTTTGTTAAATTGCACTACCATAAGACTTATGTCTCATCTCACACATATAGGGAGAGAAAACATTCATCTATAAAGTTTTAAAAGTTAACGTTAATAGGTTATATAAAATTAAATAGGATAGGAGGAAGAATTTATATACACACCCTTAAACCACAAATGCATAAAAGGAAAGCTAAGAATTATTGGTTATGAAGACAAACTTTTGTTGCACTTTCGCCAAATTGAAATTTTCTATAATGATAATTTCTATATATACATGTACTGTCATGCCGTATCCCATTTAGGCAGAATAAACACGGAGCTACACACTATCTTGACATATACATTCTTTTGTAATTCAAAACATTCACATTTCCTTTTTACTCTCATTATATGGTACACACATTCTCTATTCATATGGTACACCTTTTTTCTGTCAGTCTTCCTCTAATAAACAACTCCAATACATTTTCTTTATCTTTGTGAACACACTTTCTTCGACATCATATTTAAGTTAAATATATGTATTTTTTATCTTAGCACTTATTTTTTCCATATGTTTTGCAGCAATGTTATTTCGACTGCAAATTTGCTTGTCTGTATTGTTTCTTTTGCGTTAAATTTTTGGTGTTAATCATATTTATTGTATATACGGTTCCTCCCCCTTTCTTTGATTATACGTTAGATATGCAAGTTTTTCTCACTCCCTTACATGTTTTATGCAAGAAAGCAAGAATGCATCCCGCATTCCTGGAGTTGAAATAAAGATAAAGAAAACGAGTGTGCTTTAGTCCAAACGACTGAAGTAAAACTTCAAATTCACAAAATATGAACTTTAAAATGAATTTACAATTCTATTCACTTTAAACGTAGAATATTTAATGTATTGAATAAAATAATAATTTATAAAATTCAAGAACGAAATGAAATTACAAAATAATCAAAAAATCACCGTTCGCGTAACGCTAGCAAACTCGCATATATAAATATATATATATTTCATGCACTGGCTATGAGAGGAAGAGAGAAAGAAAATGTGTGCGCGCACTGCTCTCTCTTGCTCCTACAGTGTGATACAGACAATAGGCTTGTACTGTGTCTTAGATGTACGAAACATAACTGGCTATGAGAGAAAGAAAATGTGTGCTCGCACCTCTCTCTCTTGTCCCTACAGTAATATACGAAACGTAACTCTCTCTCTTTCTGTCTTCACTAACTTGTATCTCCCTCTCAACCTCCGTTCGCCTCGCCCGACCACATTTTTCGTAACGCTCTCGTCACGCATTCACCAGCTTACTCCCCAAGTCAAGCGTGCATAAAGAAGTTTTACTTCAAAAATCTGCCCTGATTTATGGACCTTGATAATTATAGATAATATTATTGGTCAGAAAACCATTTCACAACCAAGGTATCACGCATGGATGCCTTTAGTTCCCTTTAAGGTTTAACCTATGTTGACAATTTAACAAAATTTCTGTCTAATGAGTGTACGAAAGTTATGTTAAATGATAGGCGAGTGATGGACATGCTCTATAACTTGGAAACACTCTCGTCATATGTGTTTTATAGAGATGATAATGTTTTATTTATACTAGACGATGTACATTATTAATGTTTCTAAAATCAATACTATATTGCCAATTAGCATTGCTAGACAAAGTGTGAATGAATGTCAAGGTTTTAAAATTCCTATTTCTATATATTCCAATTTTTTCTGCTAATGTGGAATATGTTCAAGTTAGGTTTATATAATAATTGCAATCCTTTAAAAGTAAACATATAATTCATTGTGTATAAATAGATTAATACACATGTTTATGTATAATAAGTGATGAAACTTTCATTATGCGATAACAGGCTTACCTACAAAATCCAACAATCGTTTCATTAATAATATCGCAGAAGATCGACCCATGTATAACCCTATTATACTTATGTTAAAAGCTGAGTATTGTTAATTAGGCAGCAGAAGATAAATGGAATAAAGAACTCGCAAGCATACTCAAACCTGTGTAACTATGACAAATTCTGTGTAGACTTTGCAACTGTTACAATTTATTATTCGTCAGAATCTTTGATACCATTTTGTTATTTCTACAATTAATTAAAATATAAGTGATTTTTTTCTCTTACTTGAAGAAGCAAATTTATTTAAATTAATATTATCACCGGTATTAAACAAGTACACGTTACCCATATATTAAGGTGTGATTATCTCACTATAGTTACTACAAACAATTAATTAAAATAATAAAAATTTTGTAGAATAACTAACATTTTTATCGCTTGGTCACTAAAAAACATCTGTGTATTTAGTACACAAGAAAAATAAAGGTAAACCACGCTGCAAAAAATATATTCAATGCATTAAATGTATTGTAACATTTGGAAAGATTCTATACAAAAATTGTTAATAAATTAATACACCTTTAAAAAAATATTCCTTTCGGCTACTTTTTTTACTTTACACTATACTCTGCGCTTACAAAAATAGGTATGTATGGGAGAAAAATCATGGAGAAATGGAGAGAGAAAGAATATAAAGACTAGAGTATTAAAATTTTACACTGATTAAAGAAAAGATTTATTTTCAAAGGTGCAAAAGTGAGATTTGTCATTGTAATAGTATAAAATACTACAAAAACGTGGAAAAGTAAAACCTTTTTTTTTCTAAAATTACCAGATTAGCAATGTGCAAATCACTGTTGCATTATTAAAGTTAATTGTTCTAAATTATAAACCCAGTTGTAGTCACCGTTTTTAGCGGTAACTCTAACCATAATTTTGCTACAATTTATATTTCACACAAACTAGAAGAAATATCTTCTCTGCTACCGGAAATTCTGAAGAAAGTAAATTAAAATGAGAAATTTTAAATCTAACCATTATTAGACTACAAATTCTACTCCTCGAGAGTTTCTTCAAAGCCTGCCGTTCCGATTTATACTCCCAACAGACTGTAAGAGAGGCCATGGTACATCCAGTGCTGTCTAGCTTTATTTGACCAACAAAATTAGGGTTTGAGTATTTGCTTATAACAGATCATTGATTTAAGTCCAACCATTACTTGATATGGAATTGTTATTTACTGTCCGAGCTGATTGAACATCATATGACATTAACAGGAAGAAAAAATGTTAATTCCATTTGGATAATATCTGCTTTATGTATATATACTTATATTGAACGTTTAATTCTACATTTTTTTAAATATATTTTATGTAAATAATAACAAATGATGCTCCGATAAGAGATTCAATTACGCAATCGTACATTTCTTAAGCTTATTACTTTTATATAACGTTATTGCTTAACATTTACAAATACTTATATGGGTGGGAAAAGTGCAGCTCATGCCAGTAATTATGAGGAATAAAATGATTCTCAGTTTTGCATTAATTATTTAAAATGTGTATTATCTACAGCATGGCAAAATTTGTCAATTTAAAATTTTACTAATAAGAACACAAAGTTTTATGACACAACAAATTATTGCAGATTAAGTAATTTCTTCACAATATGTAAATATGTTTTATGGCCAACTAATTATAATCATTTACTTCATTACATTATAAATTCTTACACTTACCGTATTCAAGAATTAATTTATATTTTATTCTTAACATTTTTATTATTTGTATTATAATTTACAAAAACTGGTCCAAATAATGATGTATTCGTAGTAAATGATATTTAAAATTACATTTCAAGCATTAGCCACAAATGTATTGATTTATTGTAATTTAATGAGGTACAGTGATAATGAATTGTGTATTATTAATGTGTTTTTGCTGTCAGAGAAGAGCTGCGGCCGCCCATTGCACTGTGAAAGACATGGGTAGTGAGATGGTAAACATATAATTCTCACTACCTTGTCTTTCATGATGCGCTGGTCACTTTTCAACTATGCAACATAATCCGGTACGAAACGGGAATGTGTATTTATTGTGAACACTTATTATGTTATACTTGCTAAAATAGACTATACCTTTCTCTTCATTTTAACCCTTATCAGTCGAATGTTGCAAGACAGGAACCATTCATAGTACAATTTTAGGTGATATATAATTCCATAGTAGGATTTCTAAAATAATGGCACTCCATAGGAATCATGTTAAGTATTTATGTGAGAATGAGTTTATTTTTATTTAAATTTAAAATGATGCTAACAAACATTATAAAATGATTAACAAACATTATGAACTGATACAAAAACTATTGATGGTCAAGAATTATGCATGAACTTCAATCTAGCAAAAATTTTCTGTAAAAATACACCGACTGATAAGGGTTAACATCGTACACAATGTATGTACACTGTGTGATTGTAGAATATAAGTAAAATAGTTATCTAAGAATTTAGTGCATTACTTTTTCAAGCAATTTACAAATGTGTGTGTGTTAACTAAGTTGATTCAACTAAAGTAATTCAATATTTTTTTTAAAAATTATGTTTATTTGTTTTTACCAGTGAGACATAAACATAATAATTATATAGAACAAATGGAATGTAGAGCTAAATTCAGAAAATATGAAATCTAATGTTAATAATAATATCTCTTGGTAATAACAATATTCGAAAGAGATCAGAAACACCATTTATAAGATAAAATGTGACTGATGGGAACAAAAATGATAGGAAGCTAAATTGCACATACATAAATAACTATTTACATCTAATCATATTATTTTGACTTTTATACATCAAATTATTTTAACTTATTAAATGTAATATTTTGACATTTTTTTTATTTCAATAAAGCAATATTACCTGCATGGTAATATCACCATTAATGTTGCCATTTTTTTCTCCTATTTGCAATGGAAATTACTTTATCTCTAGTTTTATTGTTGTTAAAACTGACGTAATTATTATTAATTGAAAATTAAGATCAATAATATATTATCTTTCATTGTAGTAAATTCCACCCGTCACTGAGGACGGTGATCACCACATTCTAAATTCTTTATTGGCTGTTATGCACGGCTCCAGATTTCACTGGATAACTTATGTCATTTGGTTACTTTGTTGGGAAAACATTGTTTCGACAAAAACATTGAAATTATCTAAGTTAAAAATATTCATAATTACAGTGGATTTTTGTAACATTTTTAATTTTAGTGTAAAGTATCATAATATCAATAAATTACTTTTTAAATTTCTCTACAATCATGAAATATACACTACTCTATTAACTTGTTGAAAAAATATTTATGCCATAGCAGCTAGGCGAAGAGACTCCAGATTTATTTGCCAGATGCACTACTATGACAGTTAAACATTTTATTCTAAGTCTAAACATTTTACTTGTACTTTCTAAGAACATAGCACAAACATTTATAGGAGAAATACTGATTATATACAAAATGATTTAATAAGAACTGGTTTTGCAGCTGTAAAAAAATTGTAATTATATTGATGTGCAGAAATTTTCAGTACCTTCTTAATTATGACTTTGTTGTCAAAGGTGGTTTGTCATAGATTTAACGCAAACTATCACAGCCAGCTTTGATGAGCAGAGTTGTGATTCAACTACTTTATGAAGAACAATATGCGCTATTATGAAGATTATAATAATACCATCGCCCGCACCAAGTCAAAGTGGTAGTGAAATGTTACTATTGTTCATTCATATCACAGCCACTTTGATGTGGTTCGTGTTTGGTTGGGTGTGATGCGGTCTGAAGCCCGATGCAAAATTTCTATGCGCAATGACGCATTCGTAAAAATGGTTGTGAACTGTGGTCTTCTTTTAACATATCACAGCCATTTTTGACGAGTCGGGTCTCGCGTTTTTTCTGCTTTCAGAAGATAATTTTGTCTGCAAGATCGTAAGTATGAAGTTATCTATGTTTTACATGGATGTGTATATATTAATTATTTACCGGAACTCCTACACATTCTAGCTCCTTAATACTTAGTATGTAAAATAATTTTTATTTTATTTGTATTGTAGTTTATAATTTTATAAATAAAAATTTATATAGAAAATATTTTTTATAAACCTATTTTGTAGTAGACACATATTCTTTTAAGAGGTTATAAAGATGATTATCAATAAAGTGACATCACCCTCATTGTAGAAAATATATTGTCCATGATAATGGATTCCTCTACGCTCTCAAAGTGGCTGTCGTATGTTATTGATGTGCCACTCATATCACAGCCAGCTTTGATGAGCGGCGTGGGATTCCATGTCCCACTCCCTTACTTATCATCATATAATATTGGTAAGTAACATGTCATAAACAAATATTTTCATTTATTATTAACATTTTGTTAGCTAGCGTTTTTTACAAACAAAACACTTTTATCAGAAACAGTAATGAGTTAATAATTTATTATAATTACAGAATAAGTTTTATAGAGTCAATAATTTCATTGTGTTCACGGGAATTATTTATTACGTTTATTATAATTTTAACATTATCGAAACATGTAATTTTGAATCATATGAAAATGTTTCCTGTTTGAATTCTTCAAGGCGGTTGTGACATGTGTAAACAAAATAATCATATCACAGCCAGCTTTGTTGAGTTCACGCAGTAACGTAACATGCACCTCCATAATTTCAAGAAGACCCAACAACCATATCAAGGAACACATAAGTGATAACAAGTTAAATTAAAAATTAAATCTATTTTGTCGTGCAATAATACGAAATGTGGAAGAGAGAATAGATAATGAAAATTTGCTATAAATTCTTATTAACTGTAATGATATTTTTATCCCAATCAGTTGATGCGAAAATTAGCAGCGATAAGCGAGCATAAGAATGTGGACACCATATTGATCCCGTTATTTTGTGACATGTTTTGGGACTTTCGAGGGCCACATCAATTGAAGACTTGGGCCAGGGCATTGCCTAAGTTTGCCGAGACAATTGGACCTATCGCAACAAAGCTGCACCTGGTGAGCATAGAAATTAAATAAAAAATATCCTGCATCAAACACCGGCCATAAATAATTAAAACTAACTCGAGATTAAAACTATTAGGGAATCAACACATCATTTGAAAAGAAATTTATTCATTTGGTCAGTGCTAGATTTGTAGGGATGTATCATATATGTATAGTCAAACCTAGAAATTTGATCTTAGGTGGTCAAACTTCTGAATTGGCAAAATTGCCAAACGGTATACTTATGGAAACACTTTAGTTCTTGTTCGTTAGTCTGCCCGTCAGCCCAATTATAGATGTGAAGTATAAAAAATTCAGTTTTAATTCTGTAGGATAATTTCACAGGATAGATGAGAAAATAAAAAATAATTTAAAGAGATCATGTAGGCTGTCTAATTAAAACTTTCTGTAGCGTGAATTCAACAATATATAATATATGTTTTTAATGAATTTGTTTAAACATTTTTCATGAAAAACACTTAAAAATTGCTGTCTCGCACCCTCATCACCAAAAGGATCGCTTAGAAAAATGTGAAAAAACCACGAACATTGACAATTAGGTATAGATTGAACCAAAATTACTTGTCATAAAAAATTTGTTTATTTCCTTATAACTGCTGAAACATTAGTTCTAGAGAAAAATTTTGTCAAAAATATATAAATAATTTGGCTTAATAGAAATGCTTCCCAATTAGCCCCACGCATATGCAATGTGATATGCAATTAACGTCATTGGTGGCAGGTAGTGCAGCACATAGGCCGAGTGCATTACTATTAATAATTTGAGTGGAGGGCTGATGGCATAGAACATTGATTGCAAATACAGTTTCAACTTGACCAGTTTTTTTTAAATATTCCTTGTTTCATTTTGCATTTATCTTATCTTATTGGCCTGGAAATTAAGTTATTTTAAGTTTGGTAATAGAAATTTATGAAGTACCCCTATTTTTATTAAATTTGGAATTACATTAAGTTCATTTTTACAAATCCTTTAATACAGTTGGAATTATACATGAAACTGAGTAAAGAAACAGATATGGCTGTATTGGGAGCGGGAATTGAAGCAGCACCATTAATGACTTATATGCTCTCCTGTGTGTACGAACAAGCCACAACTCCTGAAGAGCAAGAAAGGGCATTAGAAGATATTCATCAGGTAATTATATGTATTTTTAAAGGCCACTTATTTTTTACATCCTTTTTAATATAAATTATCATTCACATCTTAATTTTCTGTCTGTGTCTTTCTCCCTATTCTTCTTAGGTTTTTAATATATATTTTAATCTATGTTTTTATACATTGTTCATTCTAGTTTCTACAATTAAATGCTTTTTCACTGTAATCTTTTTCTATCTTACTGCCCTACAAAAACTACCTTACTACAGTGAATAAATAATGATCCATTTTCTCATCATTTTTAAAAATAGAAATTCTGAAAAATATTTATAAAGACTCTGTCTTTCTCCATGGACTAATTTTGTATTAATTTTATATTTATAATTAGGCTGTTAGCAAATTCTATATCTATTATGATATTAACATTTACCTGAATCTAATAACACATTTATCAAAATTAAATAGATAATCGAGTGGATCAAAATATTCTTCGAAGACCCTCTTGGTACATGGAAGAGTCTATCACTATGTGCATATAATGTGATTGTGCCCATTATGGTGACGCTGCGTATCCCAAGGATAATAAAACTGGAGACATCACACCCTGAAAGCATCTTCATCGACTGTCCGTTAGATTTATGCAAGTATGTACACATTTAAACTCTATTAATCCTTGTGAGCAGCTGGAGCCAATATAATTTTTATTTAACATAAAGCTACTACTACTTTATTTACTTGTATTTACTAATCATTATATAAAACAAAAGACAAAAGGAAAACATTTTATTTAAAGCTCCCCTTTAACATCAACATTAAAGGCTTAGTAAACAAGATTTGAAAAGGGTAACTAAATAGCACATTATTAACACTACCAGCATAACGTGCAATATGACACTCAGGAAAAATATACTCACATGGGAGTTCATTTATGACATTATACTTAAAGCAATCATAACAATAAATTATTTATACCAATAGAACTATAAAATATATAGCTTTGTTACTTTGTCTAGTTTGTAAATAATATTTCTTATTTTAAGACTTACTAATCACGTAATTAGGAATTATCTCCCACTCTTTTTGTCTCTAATTACTTCATTATATTGCAGCTTGCAGATTTAATTTCTTTGCTATAGATAATATGCAGTGAGTGACAATTAATAAATGTGTAAGAGGTTGACATGTTATAGTGTACATTAATTGTAAATAAAAATGTCTTTATGAACTTTTTAATAGAGGCATATTAGTTATAGACAATATTTTTACCGGACAACTTTGTATTTGTATAAGTTCTAAATATAAACATAGGTACTCTAAATTCCAGAAAGAAATCATGTCCTATGGATCGTCTTATTTTTAGAAAGTAAAAAATTGTCAAAAGAAATTTCACCTAAAATGCATTTATATACATAATATTTTATGCAACATTTTGCGGCAACAGGAATAGTAAATGTGATGCCAGTGCATCCGGTGGTGATGAAAAGTTGCAGCCCGTAGATGATGGATCTGCATCATCAGAAGTAAAAGCAACCAACAGCAGTGATCCAGAATTAACTGAAGATGAACTGAGATGGTTAAAAATACAGTAAGTTCAGTAAAATTTACAACAATACATGTATAACTATTTGAAATATAAATGTAAGAACAATATTGAAAGCAATGGCAAAACTACTTACAGTCAGCTTATAGAGTGGGGATATTATTTCCAAAGCAGATACATTTGTTTCACTAGTTCTTAGTCGTGAGTAATTTTGTAACACCTTGAAATTTATGTTATTTTGAGGCATTGGAACATGTTAATTTTGTTCACATATGTCCTTATTCATACCAGTATAGGTCAAATTTATTGTCTTTAAAGATATGTATTTTTTTGGTGTGTCTATTATATATAACACCAAAATACGTAACATAATTTTAATAAAATTTTAATTTAATTATACCACAAAAAATTATACCACATTAAGTGAAGAACTACATAACATAGTTAAAGCAAAATAAATAATATATCATACTTTAGACAAATTTATTTCCATTTACAGGGTCTTCGAACCAAACGCTAATCAAAATGATTTAAAATATTACAAAAACTTTGATGTATATCAAGTAGAAGTAAGTTCATAATTTTTTTATATACATATAAACTGAATTATGTGCAAAAGGAATTTGAAAATATATAAATTGAAATATAATGAAAATTTTATTAGCAAAATCTATACTAATATTATAAAGAGGAAAGATTTGTATTATTGTACGTGTGTATGAATGTAAATAATGAATTGGCTCAAAAACTACTGGACCAATTTCAAAAATTCTTTCACCATTTGAATGCTATATTATCACTGATCAATATAGGCTATATTATCTACAGGAAAAAATAAGGATCCTTACTAAAACTACAATAATGTAACCCAAAGTGTAAAAAAAATTGCCATAAAATGTTAATGCAAAAAATCGCATGCGCTGCGAAAACTATTGATGATAGAACAAAAAAATGTTCTATAATATTAAAGAACATATCAATATCTACTTGCGATAGTATATGTCTAACTATTGTAATTATGTCACTATAAATACTTTTTAACATTTTAAAAGTTAATAGAAATTCCGACCAATATCAGACCAAGTTATCCATGCCTTTGCATTGATCCTTATGCAAGTAAATAATTTCCCAAGCGAGACTGTTTCAATGCCTGTAAATTACCTTTTAGTTTATTTACATTGGACATTCCATTCAAAAGATATTACGAATTTAAAATGTCACCGCTGCCGGTATAGCACGGAGGGGTCGGCACCGAAGTGTGGGAGAGGGGCGAGCACATCTATAAATAGGTAGCCGTGTGGCTATCTATTGAAACACTCAATTTGCGCACGAATATGAGAGCACATTTAAGTAATAACCACGATGGCAATTTTTCTCTCCAATTGCAAATAGCCTCCCAAGTATTATTGGATAATGAATTGGCTCAAATTGTTCACAGTCTAGAAATACTGGTACAAACAATCTATCCCGACATCGAAAATCTTATAGAAAGAAATTTCAATTGGCTCTGTTCGAGGGCAATAGGGTCACTGAGAAACGACTCAGTAAATGAAATAAACAAAATGTTGGAAAAGTACCCGGTTATTAAATGTTACAAAGCTATTGACACCGTGTGCAACATCGAAGATACAGTGCACTACCCACAAGTATCTTTAAATTCTCTCAATCCTGCCGGCTTGCCACCCCACGAACTGAAAGTAAAAGAAAGTACTCCCATTATGCTATTGAGAAATTTAAGCCCTCCCAATATGTGTAATGGGACAAGACTTTTGACAAAGGAATTGCGAGACAATGTCATTATAGCTACTATCATCATCGGCCCCGCGGCCGGACAGCTCGCTTACATTCCGCAGGTCCCAATGATACCGATGAATTTGCCTATATCTTTCGAAAGGTTACAGTTTCCTGTAAAGATATTGTTTGCCCTTACAATATATAAATCCCAGGGACAAACTTTTTTAATGGTTGGCATCGATCTAAGAGTGCTTTTCTCATGGCCAATTATATGTTGCACTTTCTCGAGTAGGATCTCCTGAATATTAATATGTTCTATTGCCATCTACAAATACCACTGCTAACATAGTGTATAGAGAAGCATTAAGGTAAAAAATGGAAAATGGAAAAAACCTTATAAAAACAAAAGCCTTAAAATAAAAGATGTAAATAAAGAAATGTAACACAAATAAAAATAAAATATATAAAACAAAAAAAATATAAATCATTCTAAACATCTTTATCAAAAAATATTTAAGTGAAATGTTTTTAAAAATATCCCATTCATGTCTTTGTTCTGTTTCAAAAACCTTCGTCTAAAAGATCATAACAGGTTACCAATTCTATTTTGTAAATGATATTTTTTTTAGGACGACTTTATTATTAGGGTTCTGTACCTCAAAAGGAAAAACAGAACCATTATAGGATCACTTTGCTGTTCTTCTGTCTATCTGCCTAGGTAATCAACCTTACTTTTTGTTGACCTAGAATCAATTTTTTCGATCAAGTCCCGTACCCAAAGGGAGCCAGAGAGACCCTATTACTAAATACATATTATTTAGGTATGTCCTGCATTTACTCTACGTTTATCCCAAAATGTTTAAAAAATAAATGTCCACCCGTGCGAAGCCGGGACGGGCCGCTAATATAAAATAAAAAGCAATCAAACATTTACGGGAAATAAATTATCTCTTGAAAGGGAGTCCAAAAATAGTTTATTTTATTAGATCTCATAATTAACATCTGTCTCCATAACTTCACTCCAACTCCATCTAGGTAGCGAAGTCAGCGATGGTGGAGTGCCATTCCACATAAAAGAACTAATACAGCACCCTTTCACCAAAATACACTTTAGAATGTAAAATGAAATGGAAGCCGTCACAGATATTTTGTTTCACTAGCCACCCTTACGTACAAATGTCCACCTACAATTTCTGATTGTGCATGTCACTTCATCTGAAACCATTCATGCTCAAATTTTTACATTAAACGACCACCATACATAGTTTTTTGTTTTTTTCTTCTTTATTTTTTATATACAGACTGTATAAGTACTTAATATTTGTTTTGATCTAAAAGTTGCAAATAGGATAAATATTTTTTTTAATGAATAGTTATATCAATAAATAACTGTTTCTAGCTTGCTAAGAAAGAGAAATATGTATGTGATGATGGCAGCACGGGTCCAATGAGCTTAGACAAATTTAATTGGGCTCTATTCAAGATATATTGGCAAACTATAGGTGACATAATTGATACAAACATCAGGCTCGTTCTAGCACATCACATAACTTATTTGGTACGAGTGTTCCAAGGAAAATATTCACTTAAATTTTGGCTACAAATAAGGAACAGATTCAAAGCAATGGCGACGCATTCTCATTACAAAGTAAGTAAAAATTTATCACTTAAACTAACATGTTATGCTTAAAAATAAGTTGTGTTGGAATAAAATCTTGCTGTATTGTATGTATGCTCCAGTAATAATACCTTCAATATCTGAAAACTAAACATTTTCAATTCAACAAATGTTTCACTCGCAAGTTTTCACTAATAATTTGTTATTAGGAGGTATTGAAAACAAACACACTTACATAAACTAAAGTTGTTTTCGGTGCAGGTACGGGAAGCAATTGCGAGCCACATGCACGAGTTGATGCTCTTGCTTAGCGATGAAATTGTAGCTGTGGACATCATGGGCCTCTATTACCTTATGGTCAATGATGACTGGGAGGTCAAAATAGCTGCATACAGCAAGATATATGAAATCATTACAGTAAGTTAAATACACACATAACTTAATTAATATCACTTTAAAACGTGAAATATTTTGCATGCATAATTTTTGTTCAATTTAAATATTCCTTAATACAATTTTACTTTTATATTTTAGTGAAATACAAAATTTTGAAATCAAAGTTCATAAAATTCATTGTAAGTCAAAAAAATCATTTTTGAATAAATTGTAAATACCTTTTTAATTTATTGTTTAATTAATTGAATAATGATAATCAGTAATAATATTATTACTGAAAATATAGTACTGAAAATATACTCACATAAATAATTAAAATATTGCAGCAAGTATCTAAAGAAGTATTGGAATTCTACCTGCGTTGGATGGCGAAGATATCAAGTGACACAGTAGTATTAAGCCAATGGCGGCACCGAGCTTCATTGGCACATGACTTCGCACGCTGTCTCCCGCACTATGATATCCAGCTTGCTACCAAACTCATGTATCAACCCATCGTGAGACTGCTTACTGATAAAATTGCTACAGTACGCGCCGAGGCAATTAACGCAGTTAGTTAAATGATTTGTTGAAACTTGATTTTTATATTTTTAAAGAAATTTACATCTTTTTGTCACACTCAACAATACAATATTAACAAGATGTTATTTATAAACAGACTATGCTTTATACTTAGCTTACATACCTTTTCAACATGGAAATAAAATTTATGCAAATTGGTTGATGTGTACATTTGTTTTCAAGAATTCACTAATTCATTTTATTCAAAAGTATCTATGGCCAAAATATCTTACATTCAGTTTTGTAATCACTTTCTAGCCACATACTTTATGTATTCATATAATCTTTTTCTCTCTTTTTCAGATAAGCCTAATGTTGGTTCTAGCATGGCAAACTCCTGAAATTAGTTTGAAAAGTTTTGTCTGTGATATAATAACACAATTTGGGCTCTCAGAGCAGTGGTTGCGTAGGCAAACTTTTGCCAAAATTGTGGAAAGTCTATTGGAGTGGAGCTCAGTGGAGCGGTTAGAAGAGGGTAATCGTTGTTTACTGGCAGTAATGCTGTGGGAAACTACAGTAGCATGTGCTAGCGACACAGTACCAAATGTACGTCTTGTGTGCGCACGTACCCTTGCCCCGCTGTGTCTACCTCCAGAGCATGTACTCTATATGGCATTGGTTAAATTGCAAAATGACCCGTGAGTATTTATTGAGTATATTTTAATTCTTAAACTAGCTTCAAGATTTAGCAGCTGAAAGTTGTTGTGATTGTTAAATTTGCATTCCAATTGAAAATTGTAACTAAAAACACTATATACAAAATGGGATGTCAGTTAATTAGTATACTAAGAACTTTTTTCAGATTCCTTTTGAAAATATAAGATGGAAATAATTTATAATCATTTTTAATTTAGGCCTTTATTACGGTGGAATAGTTTATTTTTCAACAAGAAAATATTTTTTATTTCCAACATTTTCTCAAACTCTCTCAAACAATATTCAATACTGAAAAAGGGGTACGCCGGGGCACAACTTGTTGCTTTGATGATTGCCATACATCTCCCAGTTTGCGTGTTTGCCAGACGCTTTACCGTTGTGTTAAAATTGAAATAGAGTATCTCAAAACCGGGATGAGATACAAGAAAGCTACACTAATCAATGAAGAAGTATAGTTTGTGTGGTTTTTTTAATTCGAGGCAATTTCAAAAATTGCATAATGGATTTTAAGTTTTTTCACTGGGTAGGTGATGATACCCTGTATTTAAGCACAGGCTTCATTATGTCCGGTTTTACATTACGAGGTTATTATAAATGGGCAGAAATTATAAGTCAGAGAAAAACACCTATATGTTACAAGAAAATTCCTGGACTATGTGACATAGTAAGTTAACATAAAACTGTAAATAAGGATAATTTTAAGAGGGAATGAATTTGAAGAGATAATATTAAGAGGCTCAAAAAACAGCTCTTTGTGGTATAATTTTATATGTAGGTGTCTCAAAAACAACTCTGTGGTGTAAACATGATAATCTTCCATTTATCTTGGCTAAAAATTAACCACTGTCTCCCTGCCCTTACCCCTCTGAAATAGTCAAAGCTGTACTCTTGCTTTCACTGCATGTTATGCGGTTATTGGCCATTTTGATAGACTTTTCTTTTCACATATCTAATCCAAAAATGTTGTATAAGCAAACCTTACTTTACTGTTCTTGTTTCATGTCATTTATACCATTACTCATATTTAACATCAATCATTCGTTTTATATCTTCATAATCATGATGCTCACCTTGTACAAGAATCACTAGATGATCATAATATGACAAGTTTACGTCACACAGAGTTTAAACGGGAATGAAGGAGTAGAGCAGGGGTGGCAGGTGTGGGACAACAAGGGAGAAAACCGTCATTTATTTAGTTCGAAACATAATTATCATAAATATTTATTCTACTGTGTATATTACTTTGTTCCGTCATTTTCATAAAAAAAAGTTATATTTTTAAAAATGCTTTATTTTTTCATATCTAAAATTAATTCTTTTACATACGAATGTATGAAAAATACATCTTGCTTTACATTGTTTCATTTTACTTTACTTATTACTAATACATAGGACTGCCTGTATTATTAATATAGTATTAAAATATTTTTCTAATATTTTCAGTGACCGTGACGTGAAATATTTTGCGACGGACGTGAACTGGCGAAAGCGTGATGTGTTGGAAAGACCGTGCGATGAGCAGCAATAAGGTGTTTAGTTTAATAGTCAACTGTACATAGGGAAGCTTGCTTCACTCAATATAATTTGTTAACTATTTACGTTGGAACATGTTCATAAGATTATTTTTAATTTAAAGGGGTGCCATTGTGTGTACAACTGGTTGTTGTACTAAGTCATTATTCGTAAATTATATTTTTAAATAAAATAATGATGGTGTTGCCGAAGATACTACAACTGATGAACAGTGCCTAATAACAATTTAATTGAGAACTATCCATCATTTTGTGAATACTATTTTTGTTTTTAATAAATTAGGCTACTTCGTCAGTTTTTCATTCATTTTGCAGTAATTTGATTCTGATCCAAAGAATAGATAATTATAAAAAAAAGACCCTGACGTTTCCGCTAATATTTTTTTGAAAATAAATTACTCATTTTAAAAATATAAACATGCTTCCTTCATGATTATTTGCCAATGGTATTAATTTTTTGTAATTTAAAAGAAATAAATAATCTGCCCTATATTGTATCATCTACTTTACTTAACGTATACATTAGCTAACGCTAGACAATAATGGTTGCCATAACGTATGCTTTAAAAATTGCTATATGGCACTCACATTATTCTTGCCTGTAAAGTATTTTCCGTTAAAGTTCGGTAGCTTGAGAGAAAAGAATAGAATCATGTAATTTTATGAGCAGACAGAAAAGGATGGAGCTATTTCACCGATGATGATCGTTCTGTACTTTATCTATGTATAACAGAAAATGCATTTTAATACGCTATTTTGTTTTGTTGTGTGTCAAGTAAGATCTATTCATCGTGTCACTCAACACCAGCCACAAATTGGTAGTCAAAAATATTTTACGAAAGTACTATTTGGTAACGTAAATGGATCCGAGACATCCCTCAATCCTCGAGTACGGGTTTTATAAGCATTTCTGCAAATTGAAAATACTTTTTATGATATGAAGTATATAATGACATGTGTTTGCATCTAGTTTAATACATAAAATAATTTTTATAAAGTGACTATAAAAATTAAACTTTTGACTTCTCTGTTTGTTCAATTAGTTATACTAGTAAAGCTAAACTACCGAACAGAATATTTAAATAACATCTAAAGTCTGCCTAAAGATTCTGCAATTATAAATTATTCATAAAGTAACATGATGCAACATGGGTCCGATTATATTAATTCAATTTCATAGCATGAAAAAGAATTTATAAATATTATTATAAAAACGTATATATATTATTATAAAAAAACTTAATGTAAAACATCACACTGAAAAGTAGCAACGTAAATATGTAAAAGTATTTTATTTAGTACAGCTGACAAGATAAGAGTTAATTGCAATATGCATTTGTAACCAATCATTTCTTCGTAATTCTTGCGCCGAATGAATTTAATTAAGTCTACCAAATTAGTTTTCTGCATTTATTTTACATAAAAGACAAATACAGCGTTCCATGTATACGTATAATATTTTGAAATAAACGTAAACTGGTCAAATTTACTCACCGTATAATTTAATTATAATGTCACAAAGTTTTGGGAAACCTTAAAGTCCTCATAAGATTAAGTCATAAACTAACAATTTTTTTATTACTTGAATCACAGTTAATTCATCATATATTTGTAAAACACTTAAACCTTCTGAAAAAACTTACATTAAATACAAAGAAATAAATTGCACCAAGTAACAATTATAGAGCCTCATTAGAACAAGTTTCTTTATTCACATGCAGTAACAAGAAATGTTTTTATTTCATTTTAATGCAATATTTGCGTTTATAATCTATGTTCCTAATCAACTGATGAGTTTGCCTTATTGATATTGTAAGAATTGGCAAATTATGTAATGTGGTGGCACATTTATATTATTGTATTTCAGGGTAAGGGATAAAGAGCGCCGAGAATGAACAATTAGTTAATCTAATAATTATTGTGATGAATAAATATTTATTTAAATTAATTATATAGACAAACTAAGCTATTGAATTATTATTAAATATTTCTATCAACATAGATTGTAAATCTTTACAAGTCACCGTCAGCAGTTTCAAGCCTCTAATAATTCTTTTGTTGTTTCTTACCAAAAATGAAAATTAGCAATAAAATAAAAGTGTTCAGAAAGTGCAGTGAGGCCCTTTGCATCTAATAACAAATATTATTTGGTTGTGTATATAATGTTAATAAGTGTTTTATGGCTGGTTGTTCTTTTTTACCCACCAGTAGTAAGTCAACCAAATATTTGCCAAATAATTAAACCAAAATTAAAGTAACATGGATGTGTGTAAAGAAAAGCTTTGATAATGCTTTTTAATATCGAGTTTAAAATTAGCTTTAAAAATAGTCACATCACCATTGTAAATACTGTATAGTCTCTTAACTGAATTAACGGTCAATTCAACCAGATTTGAGCAGAATTTATTAAGTTAATGAATAAAAATATTTATTTTTTTACATATTTAATTATCATTTGTGTTATGATTATAAATAGGGACATTTATAAATGCAAGGTGAATAAAAATAAAATAAATAAATATTGTTTTCTAAAAGAATTTGGTTCGATGGACTATTTAATATATTTTGAATGAAGGTTTTTATGTGATTAAATCCTGCTCAATTCATCTTTCTTTTATAGATAATCAGAAGCCGAATTAATTTGTAAATATATATATATATATATATAGATACATAAGTACCTGTGACCACTTTAGCTCTTGGTAAGAATGATTTTTATTTCATCCAAAAATGTATAAATGTGATATGAATGAAATATAATTACAATTGAACAAATATTCGGTTTTGTAATATTTGTTGCATTTACTATGTAACGTGAGCTTTTGCAGGAGTCTCCAACTAAGTTGAATCGTAGAAATTATAAAGTGTTGCCCATCACATTGCCAGTAGAAATTACAGTAAATGAGATTTGTATAATTGTGGAGAGCATTGATCAATGAAATGTTTAGTAAGTGAAATAATCTACGTACAAATGAATAGATTCAATATGCTAAAAATGTAAAAAATTTCATTATGTTGTAGAGCCGACTGCTGTATTGTTAAGTTTAAAAGGGATTATTAAAAAAATTTTAATTATGCCTAAAGTTTTATTTAAAATACTAAATTTATACTTCATTAATTTGTAAAATAAGTTTCAGTTTCATTATCATTTTAAAAATCATAACTTGGTATCTTTAATCTATTGCAAGTTCTGTGGGTTACCTATTGCCTGTTTGATGTAGAAGGTATGTAGACGTGTTCCATCAGTCTTATTAAATCCTTTTACACGCAATACATCATTATAAATATAACTGCAATATGGAATTATATCATACTTAGTAATGCTTGTTGTATTCCATCAGAACGAGTGAGACAGGGAGACATTCTTACTAGTTTTTTAAACAATTTTCTTAACTTTTTGCTACTGGTTTTAAATAACCTATATTTTCTTTTACTTTTTTTTAATTTTTTTGTTTCACCATTGTAATTATAAGTATTTATTTAACGATTATCTTGTTTCTTTCAATGCTAAAAACTACCAGATTTCAATGCTAAAAACTGAAAAAAAGAATGAGACAGAAATAAATGAATCACCAGGTTAAAATATACAAAGAAATGTTGTTTCATATATTTATTACAACAATTAGTATGTTTACAACCATTAAACACTGATATCTTGAAGATAATAATGATAGAATGGAAACGTACACAAACACACTTGGTCACGGATTGTAATTAAATTAAAGGCGGTGTACATGAGGGAATGTAGATAGATGACAAGAAACAATTTATTAAAAAAAATATTTCGTCCATATTTAAACAGTGTAAACTTCTCTTTGCTGAACTCTTGGTTTTCTAATCCACTGACAATGTAGCACTTATATCAGTGTCACATGTTGCAACATCTAATTTTTTTTATTTTCAGTACCTAAATCAGCCTCAATTTTTACTTAACTTATAATTTTAGACAAATGTTGCTATCGAAAGTTAATATTCTTTAAACTAAAATATGTTAATTTGAATTCAAATGGTTTATACCAAGAATCTTTAACATGTCATTATATCAGACGAGTACAATTTTTTAAGTCCTCCGTTCAGTAGTCAGCAACTGAATGAGATTTATTGATTGAACTGGTAGGAAGTACATTGTGACCAGATGGCCCGTAATTAAATAAATAATCTAAAATAGATCCTATGAACATAAACATTAATTTACAATTCCAATAAATTAGACATACTGGCCACAACATATTTCTTTCGTGATTCTTTAGATGTTTACACAATATACAAGTATATAGTTGAATGCAATAATTTTAAATGCTCATGTCAAAGTATAGAAATAATAATCATAGTATGAACTATTAGTTATGTATTATAAACTAGAGCACCGTATTAGGACAGATAACAATAAAAAATAATAAAATTGTCTCTTGGTTTTTATAAATTCTCGAAAAATATATGTTTATGAGAAAACAGATTTTGAATTGTAAATATGTCGTCAACATTTCATACGGCTAAGGAATGGGACGATCGTGGATTAAATGAACAAACACAAGGACAATGACTATCTCTGACAGAATACATCTAATCTTACACACTATAATATAGACAGATAACTATAATTAAAAGGATCACATTCAGTGGAAATTTACATTAGATAAATTAAACATTCTCAGACAGCTATATAAATATTTAATTCTATTCTTATTTAACCAAAATACTCAAAATAATAGAAACTGGACATTATGCTATTCATGTATATAGAATATCTTAAATCTTTAAATATTAAATCCAGAAATATGAATTATCTTGCACTCATAAAATTATTAAGGATCTAGGCCTGTGAATCTCGTTGCTCATAACTTCACTGGGTGTCGCCTTCCATCCAAAATGAATGAAAGCAATCATTGCTATAGTTGATTTATAAAATAACATTTCATACATTTTTCATGTTTCCATTGATGGCTTTAACAATTTCTCAATAAACATACTGTTTTCTTTTAGATCCCAAAAAAATGTGCTGTAAAAAGAAAAAAATACAGTTCAGCAAATCTAAGCATCTTACTATACCCTGTACAATCCCTAGCATTTATACATTCAAATTCTAAACAACTCTCGACTATGCTGATAACAAATATCGAAGTAAATTTTCTTGCAATGATTGCTGTGCAAGATTAAAACTTCCGAAACTCTTTCAATTTATAATTGACTATAAAGAAATTACATGAATAGTAAATACTGAACATCATGATGTTAAGAGTATTACCAAGTTGACAGTTACGAAAAATATATTTTACATATATTTGCGAACAATGTGGCAAAACAATATTTCTTCAACAAAGCCACACTTAATATTTACGTTGGTTAAAGCTGTTTTGCTTTACAAGCATGCACATTTAAATGCATTACATGCTACAATTTATCATAAAATCATTTTTATCTCAAGTTGCACATGTTTTATACTCTATGTTTATAACAATCAGTACTATGAGTATTTAAAAAAATATATATGTTTATATACACACATACACTTGTTACACAAATTAACTTTCAACCTCAGGTTGTCTCACTTCATTATATGTACATTTAAATACTGATCATGTATGAATGGCAGAAAAATAGATAATTTATTTACATTTAGATGATCATCAGCCATTACAAAACATAGAGTGACTAGAATCAATATTAGCATTACAAATATGAGATTTATCGGAATAGTTTCTATACTTTGAAATTAAAATATTGAGTTGTTTAATAAGTTTTTAACCCAGACTTGTTCTTGCAAACAAACATATTTTAAAATTTTAACGTCACAAAGAAACCCGACTATGTATAAACCATTTTTGCGACATTTGGTGACAACGTACCTTCAGCGTAAAAATGTGGTGAGAATTAAAAAAAATTTCATCAAGATCTTTTTAAAGGTCTTCCATACTTAAAATTTTTTATTCTGTGAATAATTGCTTAGAGCTCTGAACAAACGATAATGAAAGGTGGCATAATGTCAGGTGAATAAGATACACTAGCAAAATCCAGTCAAACTCTTGTAATGTTTGACAGGAATTTTTTGCTCAGCATTACCTTTCTATTATTAAATTCAGATTTCAGTACTAGTGCTAATCTGTATTACTCTAAGCCATTAGCCTTTGCTTTTGTGATTAATGTATCTAATCTACTTCTCAACATAATTTACTAATCAACTTACTTCAGACAATCAAAATTACGTTTTAATATCAACAATCATGAGCCAGGCGATATTCATAAAGCAGTAGTCTTGGTACTTGATGTTAAATTAAATTCATATTAATTAATCTTATGCATTTGACTACTCGGCGCTAACTGTGACTAACCGAGCACACTTTGCTTTATTTATGCATTCTAGAATTTTTGACAATCTTTAGAAAGTCTCGAATTCGTGGCTGAAAACTTATTTGCCAACCCAATACGTCGGTAGGGTTTCACACAATGTAATTCAGGGATAGCATTGAACAGCCTGCCAATAACAGAAACAGATTATTTTGGTCAGATTAATTTAAATTTCCATGAATTTTCTGCCAAACCTCTTACGAGTTTTTCTGTAAATACTTGTAACAAACCTCATAATTCATATAACTCCAATTTAAGCTGTAAAAAGAGTAAAGGTTAAGTATATTGACAATAATCCCTCAAATGTGCAGAAGACATAATGAAATATGACAATTGTTAGTGTACCTAAACAATCACTAAACATTGTCTCAGCGAAATAAAGTCTTTTGAAACTTTGACAATTTTCATATTTTCTAAAATCTTTCTATTTTTTAAATTACTGAAAAATAATTTTTTGTTAAAATTAAGAAACAAATTTTGCGAATGTTGGCTATGTGTAAGCAGAACAATTTAAGGGGATATTCCCTTATTTTTTAATTTATACAATTATTTTTTGTTAATACTTGCGGAGGATTACTTTCTGAAAAACCTTAAAAATATAATTTTAAAATGAAGTACATACAGAGTTGATTGACATAGCTTTGTTAGTGGACTAATAGATTTCTTAAATTTTTCTATATTTCAATAGTCTCGTGAGTACTCTCCCTATCAGTAAAGGAATATTAATGTTTTACATACAAGTTTCTACTATATTAAATTTAACTATCATCCAAACAAGTATATTTTAAACAATAGAGCGTTACATTAGAACTGTATGGTTTTAAACCAATTTCTTGCAAAATTGCATTACTATAAACAATGCAAAAGCAACAAAAACTATTTCTGTGTGACCAATAATATCATAATACTGATACTTCTCAATAAAGAGATCCAAAGCTCTGAGAAAATGCTTGAGGGCAGTTTTAAGAAGCATACTTTAAAGTTGTGCAAGCAATTATTAAATTTACATAACCAAGTAACCATAAAAGTTCATATGAAAAATGTTAGAACTTTTTATTTAACTAATACTTTAATGAAGTGATGATCACAAATTTTCAGAGACTAAATGAAGTTTAAATTGAAGGGTGGTAAACCGTGCTAATCCTAGTTTAGACTATAGAAATAACTTCTTAGTGTTTAAAAATCTGTCACATTTTCAATAAGAATATCCCCTTAAAGTAAATAAATTGCATTGGTACCTAGCCAATCAACATAAAAAAAATACTCAATAAGTCTGTCACATTCTAAGACTACTGGAACGTAAAACACCCAGCTGTATTGATATGTGATATATTTGAATAATATAAATATAATTAGAAGAATAAATAGATCATTTGTACGAAAAGGTGTATAATGAAAATAAATTATTACACAATCATTAGTAGACAAAGACTCAATGACAGGGTTATAGAATAATAAATAGATCATTATGACGATCGTAACGACGAATAAATAGATCATTTGTACGAAAAGGTATATAATGGAAATAAATTATTACACAATCATTAGTAGACGAAGACTCAACGACAGGGTTATAGAATCTGTATGATTTATAAAAAACAATATCAATGTAATTGCCTTTTACCCGGAGAATAAATTTAACATTTTTATAATAACATGCTAATCCCCATCGAAACCATCAATCAAACACTGTTAAATTTCTATGGTAAACATTAAATAGTAAATTTGACACACATTAAATTTGCCACATGTTCCACAAATTTAAAACTGGTAATGTCATGTGACTGGACGCTTTCCCACATGCCCATTTAGTAATTTAAAAATAAATTAAAACTCAGTCTTAGGATGTGTCAGATATGTAGAGTTCCGTCAGTCCATACCAGATACACTTGCCATATCCCCATTGATTCTCTCTAGACTAAGATAAGTACAATAGAGTACGCTCAGTCAATATGATCACGAATATAGACAATCAACAAACAGGATATGGGTTACAGGTATATTAATAGTATTACATTCAATGTAATACTTTGGATGGAAGTTGCAGACATATAAAATTCAAATCAAATCATAATAAACACAGATGACAATTCAGGTATTGTCAGTATTCTCATGAGTCGATATTTCGCTATCGGCCTTCTCTTTTTCATCATTGACGGGCGTTATGTTATCTGACAGGCTCTCCTCTTCACATGCACCCAATATGGAAACTGTTGCTTCAGACCCCTTAAAATTATCCCCTCTGTTGACTCTTTCTTCTGTATGGAATCCATCCCCATCTTCTAAATGTCCTGTTTCATCATGCATATCAGGATGACCGACTTCATCCAATCGCAAATCACTTGTATTACGTAAACCAATAGCAACTCTTGGTGGGCCTGAAGCTCTAGAGAATTTATATGAAACAGCAGACTTGGAAGTTCCTACAGACTTCCAACTCACACAATTTTTTGCCAGTGTGGCGCTCCTGTAAAGTCCTGCTGACTTGGAAATGCCGATGCCATTAGGGGGATTGAAATTATAGTTGCTCACGGCTTTGGATGTACTTGCACCGTAGGGACCCTCATAGTTAGAAGCTCCTGCACCTTTAAGTGGCATGGGCTCTTGCTTTGTGGCGAGAATGCGGCCACGACACATCGGACAATCTCGCAATTGTGATATGCAAATAGCACAAAAGCCCCTGAAAGTAACATTACAATATGTAAAATACAAAATAAATTAACTTCTATTCACATATGGTCCCTTTGTGACAATACTAGCAAAATCTTGATATCCCAATTATATATCATGTTTTTATAGACACAGTTTTTATAGTCGGACAGAAATAAAGTCAATTCATCAAATTAAAACTATTTGTAGAACAAATAATGTAAATCAATCTTTATCAGCAGCTAAAAAATTACTTTAACCTCTTGTGTTTACAATATGATAAAAAAACTGTTTTGTTGAAATGATTATAAATTTTCGATAATATTAAAAATACACGTGCTTGTGTATTAAAGTTTCTGATATAGAATCAAAATAAATATTAAATATAAAATGTGTGAAAAGAAAGAAATCAGCATAAGTGAAAAAGTTCAATAAAATTGAGTTACAAGTTTAAAAGAAAAAATACCTATTATTATATTATGGTAAAATAATTAACTTTGTTTTGAACATATAAATGAAATATTCTTAGTTTAACCGCTAAATCGAATTTAAAATAGACACTTTAAATACATTCACTAATCCTGTTGAATTAGCTATTTGTTTTATATAGTGTTATTCACTACCAAACTGAACTAGTTCTTCTACTATCAATCAATATCATAACTTGTAAGTTTGTAAATATAAATAACTTTTTATAAGTGATAATTTGCATGTAACAATTAGTGGTTGGTTACAATTTTGCTAAATATTCTCTCTGCTTCAAGTGTAAAAAATTTCTTTAAATTGTTAGTAAAAATTATTCTAAATTGATTGATTTTTGTTATTATATTTACATTCTATATATGTTCTATTAGTACATGTTCTATTGTGTACATATATTTCTACAGATCACTCTCGCTATTCACGTTTTAGACATTCGCAACCAAAAAATTGGAGAACATATCCCAGTATTTGTGGGATAAATTTCAGTAAACACAATATTTTCGTCACCTCTTTCCATGTACTTATCCTTTGACCACTAGTAGCGACAATGCACACTGAATCGATAGGTGATGGCGGTGGGAACAAATACGCAGTTTTTGCAAAGGTTTTGTTTACTTATTTTAGTATTTATTCATTTTGTTCAATTGTATAACTTTATTTACCTAAACAAACTAATTATTATCTAAGAAAACTGATAATAAAATAAGAATTTCTTAATAAGTTGTGACACAGGCGATTTCTTGCTTCAGTTGCTCATATGTATGATTTAAATGTATATTTGTTTAAATCATACATATGAGCGACTGAATTTTAATCATTACATTCAGACCAATTAAGAATTCTAAGTTAAGACTAAAGACCGGCACTATCTGAAAATTCTAGTAAAGTGGCAAGAAAGGAAGCTGTGGAAAAAAGGAAGCAGCGGAAATTTGTGGATAGAAGATAAAAATGAAAGAAGGATTTCATTGATTAAACATAACAAAAGTAATAGAGTATTAAACAATGTTTTAGAATTTTTGATTGTTTGGTTGGTTTTTTTCTATGTGCGTCACCTAAAAACTACTGAACCAATTTGGATGGTGTGTTTACGAAAATATAGGAATCGACTAGACGTAACATTTACTATGATGAAATGATCATCGCAACTGACAACTCCACTCCATCAGAAGATATGCCAATTTAATATTTTCAAAATTCATTTATGTTACCATAGCAGCAAAGAAGTGACCAGTTACTTGGTGTGTTGTAATTACAGAAATGTATAGTGTAAATATGTACCTCATTAGACGACACTACTTCTATTTTAAAAACTTCATTGTGCAGTTTTCTACACATGCTGGGTGGAATTAGCGAGTTAACCCATCTTTACCCAACGTTGCGGTAGCGTAACTCGAGAAGTAGAACCAAAAAATGGATTCAAATTTTTTTCAATGTTTTTTTAAATACAAATACATTAGTAGTTTATTTTGTCGATAGATGTAGATGACTCAATTAGTAGTTTTATTTTTTAAAAACTGCTAATTGAGTCATCTCAAGATCGACAGATTCATCCAATCATAAAAAATATAAATTGAAATAAAGCTATACTTTTTACACTGTATAAAGCTTAAGCAATATCTTATTTATGATATAAACCCTTTTGCTGGACAAAACTAGTGTTTATCATTAAGGTTGGGAGAAATAATAGTCAGTTGTTATTGTTACACTGCTTGCCATTGAAGTTTGAAATTTATTGTAAACAATGTGTTCTCGGTATTCAAAGGGTAAACAATAAGTGACCTCAAAAAAACGATAAGTGAGTGTATACAAATCAGTAAATAATAAGTTAAAACATTATGGCCTGGCAACAAGTACTACCTTCTCAAGAAATTATGAGTATATTAGAAGAAGAAGAGGATTTAGAAGATGCCAATCAAATCGATGCAGTGTACATTCCCCCGACGGTTGACAATCTTACAGACGAGAAAAACCTAGATGATGACGCGTTAGGTGATTATACGTTAGGTTATTATATAGATATAGGTGATTGACAATACTGTGGCCACTGACATCGCTGGAACGTATGAAATCCACACCGATTTACCCACAGAGCCTGAAAATACGCAAGGTGAGCCCGGCCCTTCAACTTCGAAAAAACCAAGACTGCCGAAAAAGACACCAAAATGTGTTCCAGACTGGAAAAAAGAACATCCAACTTATACACATTTTCCTATAAGTGACGAAACAGCAATGACACAGAATATTGAAGAACGTGTAGGTGGAAAAACACCTATTGAAGTATTTTCCCTATTTTTTAGTGAAGAAAAAAAATATGCTTGTGACCATAAAAGTCATTTATTTACCCTCACGGTAGCAGAACTCAAAAGATTTTTTGGTATATTATTACTGACTGGATATAACTCATTGCCTGCTGCGAAATTGTACTGGTCAAAAGATGAAGACAAAAATATATAGATTGTAAGAAATTGTATGAGTCGTAACAAATTCGACTCTATAAAGAAAAACATTCATTTATGTGATAATGCTGATCTGGATCAAAATGATAAATTCACTAAATTGCATCCTATTTTCAATATAATAAACCAAAAAAATATGCAGTTTGAAATATTTTCACACAACTTGTCAATTGCCGAAGAAATAGTACCATATATTGGACGTCATAGTTGCAAGATGTTCATCAAAGGAAAGCCTGTAAGATTTGGATTCAAGTTATGGTGGTTGTGTAGTTCAAATAGTTATCTGTACCAGTTTATTCCATATGGCGGAAAGAATAGTAGCGTTGCTAGAAATGACTTAGGTCTGGGAGAAAATACTGTACTGGATCTATTTTCCGTTATTGAAGACCCAAGCAAACATCGCATTTTTTTTGATAATTTCTTGTCTTCACGTAAATTGTTTTACATTCTGAAAGAGAAAGGTTATTTTGCCACTGGTACTATTAGAGAAAATACACAGTGTATTGGTAAACTCGTAGAAAATTTACAATATGGCGAATGAGCGATCTTTGAATCAATTGGAATTCAAATCTTACGTTGCTGTAAGTTTGATGAAAACCGAAGAAGCCCAACTTGCAGATAATTCACATTTTTTGGGTAATTCAAATATAAATCTAGGAAGACCATCCAAAAACGTGTTACCTTCCAATATTCGCTTCGATAATATTGGTCATGTCACAGAAGAGCACGAAAGTAAACGTCGAAGAAAATGTCGACAGTGTAGAAGTACAACAATTTATATGTGTAAAAAATGTCAAGTACATCTTCATGCTGATTGTTTTAAAATATTTCACTCACGCTAATACTCTAGCGTTGTCAGGCTTGCCTGTAAAATTGAAGTTCAGTAATCCCAACGTTCCTTAGACGCAACATTTTGCGGAATGTAAAATAATTAATCAATATTTTTTTTTTACTATAATTTGCTCTTTTTGTGTGTATTTATAAACGTAATAAACCAATAAATATGTCTTTATTTTTACCCTTGGGAATTAATGGGTTAAGAGGTGAAATGTGGAGTGATACGGGAGGGGTAGGTGCTTGAGTAAGCAACCCGAATAAGGGCAAACATTCTCTCTGGTTTTCTTAAGCACATAAAACTTTATTTTTACCGCTTATTATTAAAGTAATAATATTTATAATTTAATTACTTTGGTTCAGGGTAATACATAGGTTATATTTTATCACATTTAACCAGTTAAAAAGAAGATATAGCAATTTGAGGTTTATATACAAACTATACTTACTTGAAAACAATTACTTCTGTAATTGTTTTAATAGATGACTATATTATATATAGGTATTACGTGTATTAATTTAGCAGTTAACTTTGTAATATTTTATAGGTCTAAATGCAAACAAAGCTAGTTTGAAATAAATTCTTATGGGTATTATTAGCACTGACAGTGCAGATAGAAGACCCAATAAGCCAGGGGGGTGTGGTCAAACTGGTACACAAATTAACTTTTTAAAAACTACGTCGTCCAAATGACGTCCTTGACGGTTACAGTATTCTTCCAATCTGGCTTCAAAATTTTTGAAAACTTTCGTTAGAGTTTCCCTCGAAATGGATTCCATTTCTTGCCGAATGTTCAGCTTCAGTTGCTGCAGAGTTGTTGGATTATTAGAGTATACTCTACTCTTAAGGTAACCCCACAAAAAGAAGTCTGCTGGAGTGAGATCGGGGCTTTTTGGTGGCCAGGAGATGTCACCCCTTCGTGAAATTAATTTTTGTGGAAACATTTCTCTTACCACCTCGATGCTCTCATTAGAGGTGTGACACGTAGCCCCATCTTGCTGGAACCAACTATTCCTGGTATAGCCTCGCGATTCTTGCAGCTTTGGAATCAAAAAACTTCTCAACATGAAAGTATAGCGTTCTGAATTGACGGTCACTGCTTGGCCACGGTTGTTCTCAAAGAAGAATGGTCCGATGATTCCCCATTTTGCAATGGCGGCTCAAACTGTAACCTTTGGTGAATGTAGCGGCTGCTGATGTTTCAACCGAGGATTTTCTGCTGCCCAACACCTACAGTTCTGTCTGTTTACAAATCCATTCAGGTAAAAATGGGCTTCATCCGAGAACAGGATGTTGTTGAAATTGCTGAACTCATCCCGCATTTAATTTGCAAATTTCAACCTTGATTCGAAGTCTGCTGCCTTTAGTTCCTGCACTAGCTGTATCTGTATAGGGATGTAATTTTAAAATAGGCCGCAAAATTCGCTGCAATGTCGATCTAGAGACTCCCAACGTCGACGAACGTTTGAGCTGCGACATTCGTGGATTTGTGCGTACAGACTCTCGAACTCGCTGAATGTTTTCATCGGTCCGTGAAGTCCTTTGGCGACCGCGAGGCCGCATTTTTTGCGTCGATCCTGTTCTTTCAAATCTTTCGATCCATTGTTTAATTAAATTAGTGCTTGGACACTCACTGATGCGCCGCATTTCGAATTTAGCACGGTAAAGCCGCCGAACAGTCACATAAGATTGAGCATTCTCATAAAATGCACGGACACAAAACGCGTGCTGCTCTCCCGTGTAACGACTCATGGCGACTAAAATTACGAAGCCCGCGCTACGCACTGCTACCGCCCCTGTGCCCCTCTCTCATGTGGTTTAAAAATGCACACAAAATCAAAAGTGCATTTCTCTCTGGGCCACCTGTATTTATTTTATTAAGTGTTTATTTAATTACAATCTTTGTTCTTATTAAAGACGATCAAAAGAAAAATGTCTGAATTGTAGTTTTTATTGTTGCCTGTGTTGTATGTTTGAACTAAAATTGATAAGTTTTATACATTATTGCTTATTATATAATATTCTAAAACTACATTACAAATATTAATGTAAATTTTATACTTTAACGTCGCAAAACACAATGGGGTGTATTGCGACTTGGAAACATCTAACAGGTATTAATTATTAACTCTTGTAATATTTTGAAGAACGGATTACATTTTCAAATATTATGTTTGCAAAACTTTTTTTATTATCCGGTATTTGCTTTAAATTTGTTTGTGAACGGTATATTTGATTTGATTGGATTCATAATTGCCGTAGCTGCAAGAAGTTGATTATTGAAAAAAGGAATAACTTAATATAAAATACATAAATTTTTCAAAATGTGTGATATTGATGAAGGAGGTTCATTTTTTGTTAAAGATCAAATATTTCACTATATAAAAAATTAGAAGCAAAATAGCAATCAGCTTTTTCACAATTTAAGTTTATATATCATTTAAAATAAAGCTAAGTAAGATAATTCCGAATTGCATTTATATATTGTAGAGAAATTTATTTAAATTTGTAAACATTTTATCAAAATGAAGACTGACAGGTCCCTAAGAAACTAAAATAGACTAAAGAAAGTAAATCGTTGGCAAAGAAAATAAAAAATTATAATACTTGTTTTTAATTTCAGCACTTCTTTTAAAAATACTCCTTTTAGGTAATGTCTGTCATCTGAAAGGTGATTTTTAATTTTTCAGGTTCTTCAAAGCCATAGGGGATGAAAGCGAGCTCTCGTGTATGGGTACTATAAAATTTGTAATAAAACTATTAATGTTACAAATTGATAGTCATCAACTAAAATTGGTTCTGTAAGATTGTTAATTACTTGTCCTTTTATTTGTTAAAACCTGTTCTGTACCCATTGTACTTGAAACTATCATATGATCATATAATTATCATTCTCCAGAAAAAACATTATATACATGTGAAAGAAGTTTAACCGTTTGAGTGTCGACGAGCGCCATCACGCTCGTGCACATACTAAGTATACCAGGAGCGTGATGGCGCTCGCGAAATTAGTTGCTGTTTAGCGCGCAGTAGGGGAGGCAAGCTCGCACGCATCACTAATTTTGTATCCTACTATGTGTTACATAAAGTTCAAATTATAATGTTATTAGTATTTTTTGTTTGTTTTTAGATGTGCAAGTCGACCACACTCGAGCTGGCACAACTGTATTTTCGAATGTATTTAAATTTTCTTGAATTATATTTTTATTGTAATGGTACTTTAATAACTTAAATTGTAGGTAATGTTATTTTGGCATTTGTCTTTTGATTGAAATATTTTTGTTATAATTGTTTTAATTTAAATTTATAGAAATAAAAATTTATTTTTTCTTTGATTATAATACCATCTATGAGCAATAGAGAGTAAGAGATTGCACCATGTATAGGCATTAATAATGACTAGCGTGACCCGTGCGAAATCTTCGTATTATTTATTCCATTTTGAAGCTCAGATGACAGATCAAACAAATATTTTACTAAAATTGACATATAGAGGCGCAAGTATCAAAAGCATTGAGCTAAAGCGCCACTTTATTTATACGTGAGTGGATTGAAATTAAACAAAAATTTTACCGACCGTCAATCATATTGACGTTGAGCCGTTAGATGGCAGCATTGCTGTTTTGTGTATATAATTTTAATAATTAATTAATTTGCAAAAACAATAGCAATAATAAATTTTTTAGTTGTGGATGCCGGTAGAGCAAGCAATTATCTATAAAATGATATATAATTTATGTGGATTAGTTGTGAGGTTTTTTCTAAAAAGGGAGAGTAACATCTTAACCTTAGCGTATTAATATATATGATGATGATGATGATGAAGATGATTACACGAGGCACTTTGGCAGGAGGGGTGAGTCGAGGAGAGACGGGAATCACTTTGACAGCGTTTTGGAAGGTATGAAAAAATGTGACTTTTTTATATGGGTTGGTAGTTCCTTAGTAGGTAGTGTCCATCCTCTATGTATCTGTTCTGTGAAATAAGCTTTAAAAAAGAAGATATAAATAATTGTTTCTGCTTATTCCTAATTGGTCAAAGTGACAGCGTGTTACTTTTTCACTGTGAACTTGTTGTTATCCATTTATCATCAGCTCTAAGTGTTCTATCATACTTAGTATATTTACCGGACTTGATATTCTCTCATCGATTGAACCACCATTACAATAAAAATATAATTCAAGAAAATTTAAATACATTACATGTATGGCATTTACCTGACATGCCATGCCCTATGTGCAATGACAATTTGCAGAGATGCATTATTACTACGGTAACAATAAATAAAACCCTCGTCTTTGTGTGGTGAAAATACGATGACAGTCAGATATATAGAGTTGGCTAAGAAGATGATACTCATCCAGATCAGTGTCTACAAGTGCTTAATGCACACATGTAAGGTCGTCATTATTCAGTACAATTGAACTGCATAACTCAAAGGAGTGCCAAGTGCAGATCCCGAACGTGTGGCACCTGTACTGGAAGAAGTCGAAAGGGATTCTTCTACAAGAAAGAGAGTAATTAGCCATCGCAAGAGCATTCCCCATCCAACGATTCACCCGATGCAGAGAGAATTACAATTTACATCACATTACCAATGTTCAGGATTTGTTATTTACTGATTATGAAAGGCAAATCCAGTTTTGTGTAGAAATGTTGAGGAGAGCTATAGAGAATTTGAGTTTTTTGACCACATTCTTTGGACTGATGAGCCTAATTTCATTGGACTGGTATTTTCAATATGCGCAATAACTATTGCCTGAAACAAATAAAAAAATCTGGGAAAATGTGGACACATTCCAAAGATTACAAAGGAATTTTCTGAGAAGTGCATGATAGCAACATGTAAACTGCTATGAAAGATAACCATTTTGAAAATTTGTTATAACTGGAAAAATAAATTAATTTTTTCCAGCTGTTTTACTAGGTTTACAAATAAAACCAATTACTTTATTTTTAATCTAAGAAAATCCTTCAATAAAGCGAAAGTAAAATAAAAGTTATAATTTTTTAATGAAAACCAATCCTCCTATCTGCATTGGGAGTGCTAGTAACATTCACAAGAATTTACTTCAGGTTTCAAATAATTTTTACATTAAAATGAATAGAGGCATCTTTGCCATTTTTTTTCAATTTGGATATAAAGCAAAGGTTTTTGATATGAAGCAAAGGAATTAGCCGAATGAAATACTATTGGGTATGCAAATACCCAATAGTAAAACAGAAATTTTTATTTTTAATTAGTGTCGAAGAAAAAAATTGTTAATTTAAACTTGCGATAAGGAAATCTTTATTAAGTATGGAAAGGTCTTTTTTTTCATTAAAAGTTATGGCAGTATTATCAATAGTTTAGGTTGAATGATGAAATTTTCAGGTTAAATCTAAGTTTTGCTAAAAATATATTAAAACGTTAATACCTTCTAAACTTCCAAATTTTGGCTAACATATATGGAGCTTAAATCGATACATATGTAAGACCTCTATCATCTAGCGCTGGACGGTCCATCCTCAATGACTCACCTGTATATTCACTGAACACACATACATGTACACGCACATATAAATGTATATATATACATGAATAAAGCATATGATAGAAAAAAAATTTTTTTCTTGGCCACTAGCAGATAATGTTGAGGCAATTAATTTATGTAGAAAACCTTTTTTATTCAAGTTTACAATAAAAATGACATCATTTTACTCAAAATTTATCTTATACTTACTTATGCTTGCAGGGAATTAAAATAATGTTAGCTGTACGATCATAGCACAGTGTACAGGAATCTTCTGGTACAGTTATCTGTCTCAAGCGCTCCAGATAAATGTGACGTGGGATGACCACCTTATCCTCTGGCCGTACATACCCGAAACGGTTAAAACTGAAAAAGTGTCTGTCAGAAGGTGGGAATTTAAAAGGCTCACTGCCAAAGTTGAACCGGCACTGCTGGAATGACATGAAGCTGGCACCAGCAAAGAAGCCCGTTCTGTTTAAAAAAAAAAATGATCATGTCAATATAGTGTTTTTGTAATTTTTATTCAGTGTAAATATACTCATATACCAAATAGTAGTGCGAAGACAAGATCTTCACAAAAAAGATGAATTCTCACTAGCTATTTTGCCCGAAACAATATTACTACTCCTAGCTTTAAAACAATTTATCCAACTGGAATTTCAATTCTAAATTGTGTCCTATAAAAATTTCCTTTTTCTACTAACGTGGGGCTGCTGATTGTTAGTCCTCCGTTTTTCATCTTTTGTGAACTACTGCAACAAAACTCGATTGACATTTTCCAGTATTAATTTGCGGAGTTTCTTTTGTTTTAAGACATTACTATTGAAGGAATCTTTGATTTTGTTTTTATATATCACAGATATTGTCAAATGACCAAAGCCAAATATTTTTTGAAGTGTCGAGCTTGATTCTCTATTTTTGTGTCTACACATAATCACGCTTTCTTCTGTAATTATAAAAACTTTACAATGTTGGAATGGCATTTTTCACGCAAAACTACTAAAATACTCTAATAAACACCGGTCACTCTGGATCAAAACAATCACTGGACAACGACACTGTCGGCAGGGAAAGTAGCAAGGGATGGGTTATATTGATATAAAGTCATTTAAATGAACTTAATTCCAAAGAAGTTTGTATGGAAATCAAAATTCTAACACAATTACAGCATAATAAAGTCAAATCAAATCATTGTAGTCAGAATTCATAATAAGCAAATTCCACTGTATAAGCAAAAAGTACAATTAACTTATAACCATAATGGAATTCGCAAGACATGGCAGGATAATGTGAAACATAGCCCACAGTTATATTAAAGATGAGGTCCCCACTTCAGCCACAAAAGTAAACTTACTTCTTTTGTTTTGAATTTAAAATGTCATTAAAACTCTGTTTTTATTCAGACCTCATCCACATTACTTGTCTACTAGATTTTTATAAAATCATTAGTGTCACTTTGTGACACTAACGCACTGTATAATTTGAATCCGGTTAGGGCTTCCACACTTTTTTCATAGATCCTCATTGTAAGAAAAGTAAATTATTAGAGCTATATTTTTATGAGTTAAGCTGTTATTAAAATATATCAGTGAATAGGCTCATTAAGTAGGATAATATGAAATAATAATATGCTACAATAGCAAGTGTTTCGCTTTTGTATTGAAATTAAAAACCCTAAAAAATTTAAATAATGAAACTCATTCATCTCGGAAATTATGACCTTTTGCATCATACCATATGTGGCAAAATTGATTTTAAATGATCTCCCCTACCACCTGTTAAATGTTCCTATTTGTATCAGTTTTAATGTCACATGTTGACAACTCATCAAGCTCTGTCAAAATGTGACATTGAAACTTATACAATTCTCTAACTCATCTGCTCTGACTCAGCTGGACAATTATTAAACGTTTTACATAAACAATATGCCTTTTTTCTTCTCTTATCTAAAGCATAAAGTAAAATAAAACAAAATTTAAAAACAAACCTCGCATTTTCAAAGATTTTATAAAAGGGCTTGATGCGATTCCCATTAATAGCAAAAATTGCTTCCATTTTCTCTAAGTCCAGCAGACAACCAAGAATATCTCCTGGCTTCCAGGTTGGCAGCGTTTGGGGTTCTGAGTGTGCATTGTGCCACACCAACCGACGGCATCCATCATATGATACAGAGAATAAATCATCTCCTATACCATAACCATCCTGAATACGAGTTTCGTTTAAATTTATTATAACACATGAGTACCATTTATATTTAATATAATTAAACTATAGTAATTTAATACTAGTATATTTAACACAACTACATATGCGCCATGTATAAACCACACTCGGTTTTTTATAAGTTACCATGAAAACATTTTCCAAACTTGGTATGTAACAAAATAAAATTATTATTATTAAATTTCAGATTAATATTTATCCTGTGTACTATCACAGAGGATATGACAAAAATTGTACAAATAAATTACTTGATAGAAAAATTATAAATTCCAAACTAAAATGTAAATTAGAATATTGGCTCAAACCAACCATTGAAATAATTAATAAACTTTAAAAAATGACATATTATTCCCCCGTCAAAGTAGAGGCCACATCTGCCTTGCTGAGTATAGAACCACCTTTTGTACTGTATAATTACTAAATATATAAAATATGTAAATTATCAGATTTACCTATCTTCTATTTTAATTGAAAGTAAATATATAATAAAGAATATTTGTATAATATAATATATATAAAAGTGGATCACAATTTAATTTAGCAAAGAACAAATTTTGATCAAATGTACAAATAATATTTTGCAATGAATCACAATTCAACACTTCTTCTACTTAATTCGCTTTTTTTTCAACTGAACTCCAAACGATATACAAGTACGAGTTATGCAAGTACAGAGAATCTGCACACTATTAAACGTAACGTAGCAATCAATTCGAAAAGTGAATAATATGAAGAAACTCTAACATTTCATAAGAAGAAAAAGATTTCAAAATTCACATATATCTTTCTGAGAAACATCAATAGTAAAAATTTGTTCTAATACTATATTAAACGGTGTACAATCTTTATCACTACACAACTCTTAGTTTATTAGAAATTTTCTTTCAATTAACCACTTGAGTACCGACGAGCACCATCGCGCTCCTGCGTGTACTAACTAAATTTGCCACGAGCGCGATGGCGTTCGCTAAATCAGTTGCTGTTTAGCGTGTGGTAGGGGAGGTCGCACGCATGCATCGATAATTTTTTATCTTTCTACGTGTTAAATAAAGTTCAAATTATAATATTATTAGTAATTACAATATAAAAAGGATCCAGCAAAAGAAAATTTTTAACCCATAATGTCGGAATACGAAAATAATTTGAGTGAAAATGATCGTTTTTCAAGCTGTGAAGAAAATGATAGTGGGAGTGACATTATGGTGGGCTCACAATTTGGCGTAATGCAAATTTTGAGTGATAGCGATAATAGTGACGATAACAATTATTTTGCTCATACGGAGGACGTACTGGACTGCGATAATATGATGTGACCTTGATTTCAGTTTTTGTTATAATTTTTGTTCACAATATATATTTCCATAATTTTCTTTGTATTTTATTATCATTGTACAAGTTTTTATTAAGAAAACACCAAAAACATTATTAAAATTGGATAATTTTTGGAAGAGATACAGTTTTTTTTCCAGACAAGGGTAAATGACATCAAAAACAAAAAATTTCATTGGCACTTTTAAGTATACATGAGTAAAAAACCATGGCACTAAAACCCTCAAAATAAAAAAGAAAAAAACAAAAATTACTTTTTGTATTGTGTGTGCATACCAGAAAACAATTGAAACTTCAAAAGGACGACTGATCATTTTAATTAACAATTACAAGTAAGACCTGGTCTCCTGCGACCATATTTCTAACATATTAATGTTTTTCTAACAAAATAGCATTTTTCTAACATTTTAATCTTTTTCTAACAAAAGGGGGGGGGTCCTACCCTCCGTGGCTAAAATTTTTCGTCGAACAAAAACGTGTTATCCGAGATGAATGGCTAACCTCCCCTGTTTGCTTGCAGGTGAAGTTAAATATTTATTCCGCCCTTGCTTTTGAACATCGCACACGTCACTCTCTCCTGTTGTATATGTTGTCAGTCGGAAAAATTTCAATATTTGTGTATGATGTTTTGAAGATAATTTGAATTGGAATAAAGACAATATATTGTTTATTCATTTCATCGTTTTTTTTCTTTTATGAAAAATAAGTTCAAGAACTTCAAGTACGTCTTCGTCGTCTGAATACATTTTAGCTCAAATGAAAAATTATCTAACATTGAGCATTGACTTTCGTTTATAATGCAGGATATGGTTATGTTTTGCTAACATGTTTTGTTAGTTTTTGGCGGAGGAGACCCGTCTTTAATAATACAGATACTTCTAACAAAAATCTTTGCGCTTTAAATACTATTACTATATAGTGACTATTGTTTTTTGCATAATCCATTAATTCAAAGTTAATTAACATGTTTCATATTTGATAGTCTTATTAGAAATATATTTGCAGAACAATCCATATTGATTTTTTACGATTTTTTGTAGTAGTGTACTGATAAAAGTAACTAATGATTCTATACCTAATTCTTTATTAACAGTTACAATTAATTATGTATATGATTATATAGATAATTAATCCTGATTAACAGTTCTTGATTTAAATAATAACTCATTTAGTTTTGACTTTCTAAACCTAATGTCTTTAATTCATTTGGTTTTGGTCTTCTAATAGCCCTAATATCTTACTGCTCAGACTGTTTTCAAACTTATCCTGAAATTGATTTTTTAGGTTGTGGATGACAACTGAATGACAATAAAGTCAACTGACACTTATTCTTACACTTATTATTTTTAAAATAACCTAAAAGAGACAGCTGTTAAATGTCAAAAGAAAAAAATCAATATATTGCTAAGAGTTTTTCCACAAAAACATTTGGATATTTTTGAGGGCAAGATGTTTGTGTGCAAGCTATGATGTTCCTTTCAAAATAAAAATTTGTCACATTGGTACTTATGTATATCTGCATGAGCAATCTTTGTTCCTCCACTTAGATAAGTAGCAAAATATCTTATATTCTACTTAATGTTATAATACAAAATTATTTATCTCAAAGAGAATTACAATCAAACTTTTCATCGAGAATTTTTGTCATATGTATATCTAAGATAGCACAGTGGTAGTCGGCCACTATGACATCTTAGATACACAACATTTAAAATATGTTCGAATACAAAACTCACGTGATTAAGGAAGTGACTATTTTTAGTAGCCCAACCAATTTGCATGACTCCAGGTGTCACAATTTCTGCTTCATAGTACCATCGTCCTGTGTCAACTTGGTACGTACAACGAACACTTTCGAAAGAGTATGAGTCACTACGTGCCTCCAGCCCATCTGGCGATATCTTGAGGTACTCGCTCACATCACGCGTGTTCAGCAGTACATTGATGCGACTCATGTCAACCGTCTCATGTGAATATTTACGGCCCTCGATCATAACTATTATAATTAGAAAATTCCATAAATCAATATTATACTGCTAATTTATTCGCACTGTCTCTCTATTTACTTATATTATTTTTCACACAGGCAAGATAAGTTTAGGTAACCCTTTCTCTTCACTTATACAACGACAATATATTGCCATTTAGCCTTTATAGCATTTCCTACGAAAATTATAAAGAAGAGAAATCTTATGGTGAGATTTTCTTGTCCATCCACCTGCCTGTCTTTTTGTGTGACATAGATATTCTTCTCTAAAACTATATATATCAAAGATTTAAAAATTAGCATAGTTATACAACAAACACTTATCATTCTTACCATATTCTAAAACTACATTCATTTTTATTTTAATTCCTATACTTTTTTGTACATTAACAGAAGGGAGGAACCCTTCCACTTATTACTTAAGCTGGGTACATGGTCAAAAATTTCAAAATGATTTGCATAAATAGATAGTCGTTTAAAGATTACAAGAAAGAAAAATGTGTGCCTCAGTGTAATAGTTTATGAGAAAAAAATAGACTGCACAAAAATGTTGACTATTTTTTTTGTAGTAGCGCCGCAAAGTTATGTAGGTTAATTAATTATCTGCAAAACTAAATCCTAGGTGCTTAAATCCAAATTGCACTTGACCAGCAAACCAATTCAGCCAGCAAACCGTCTCATTTCCATCAGAGACTCTCAGCCAAAAATAATAAAACAACATTATTCTTAAAATAAATTAAAATATGTGATAAAAAATGAATCATTTACGACAAACGGGACTTAAAAAGCCTTGAGGAAAATGAAATGAGCCTCTATTGCACTGGGAGGACATGTTTGTTCATTGCTCACCAAACCAGATTTTAATTTGAATAAGCGTTTCCAAATTAAAATAGCAAGTGATAAAAAAAGGTTAGAATTAATTGAACAGGAAGGAGAGCAGACCTAACCTCCCTTTAAAACCTATCTGGGATATCCTTTATTCTCATGACATTGCATCTCTATATATTTTCCATATTTCTGTCTAAAAACTACCATTCATTCTAACACTTATTCCATTATCTAGAGAAATTTCTTAATACATAAAACTTAAATTTTGTGGAAGCCTGTATTTACCATTGGAAAGAGCTTCACGTTGAAAAAGAGGAGGCAATAAGATCATAATGCTACTTCAAAGGAACATATCGAACAAAATGGCACATTATGATTAAAACATTAAATATTAAAGAATTTTTGTTAACAGAGATTAAAAAACTTTGCTCCAACTCACAATGCAATATATTGCATTACACATAATATAAAATAAATACAAGGTAATTATCAAAAAATATACTTACAAAGGTTATCAAGATTCCAACGAGCACAAAATCCGACCTGGCGCCAAACATAGTTCTCATCCTGGGCCTTGGTTTCCAAGTCCAGTAGAGGGTTCGTCTCTAACTCCATTAGTTTTCGCTTTATGGATACCTTATTCTCAGTAGTTTGAGCAAACTTCTCTATAGCTATTAGAGCATGAAGTACTACACGAGGATCAAGACGGTATGATTCCTGTCAAAATGCATATTCAATTATTCTATTATAAATTTCTGCATGTTCATTGGACCAAAATCAATACTGCATTTTTTTCCTCTAGTATCACTTATAATACACCAGACAATAAATCATTAAATCGAATAACTGATAACAAACATTTATATTAATCTTGAATGACAGCCTTTCTATATTGCCCCTTGATTCTCAAGATTTTATGACAATAATGGTACAAATATCTTTCTTTATTCAAAACAGAAAGTATGCTGAATATTCTATTTTGAAGAAAAAAGAATTGGAAAGATAAAATCATATTATGAAATAAGACCAGGAAAAACTGTCACAGAAAAATGTGAACTGAAAAGAATAGCCAAGAATGCAAAAACAACTTATAACATATCTGTATCACAAGTCTTGACTTGGCTCAGTTGTAGTTGGACAAACATAAACTACCTACTGTGGAAACCATTCATAAAAACAAGATAAAAATCCCCCAGAATTTATTCACGGTAAAACTTGTCCAATGGATTTATTTTTATCTTTTTTTCAAAGAAAAATACACTGAAGTTTTACAAGTCAGAGAAAAGTGAAAATACATGAAGATGATAGTGTGAACTCAATAAAAATATACTTGAAATTATTATGACCTAGAAGCTACTAAAGGAGGTATTTATACAGTGAATAAACTGTGTACCGCACACAACCATCACTGACTACCTACTTGTGCAAGAAGAAGGAAAGCCCATTGGTGCTATTTGGTTTTTATAGCCTGATGAACTCATGTGCCATTGGTACAATTTGGTTTTTATAGCCTGATGAACTTATGTGCAGACTAGGCAATAATAAAGACTTATATTTAGTCTGATATTGCTAAGATTCTATTAAAATTTAAAATAATAAAAAGAATGATATATAGAGTCTCATTCAAATATATATTTATTACGGAGCATTAGTGGACGGAGACAAAATCTCGAGTATAATAGATAGTCTCATTCAAATCTGTCATATACAACATACAACCAGCACTTAATAATTCGTTAAAATGCTTTTTTTTCTGTGAATCAAAAATAATCTTAAAACCAAATATGCTACAACTACAACCGCTTTTATATACATAAAGTTACAAATTATTAATTCCTTATCTATAACTCAAACCTTTTATTAACTTTTTATAGTTTTTTATTTGAAAGTTGATTTGTGTTTATAGCAAAAGTAAGCTAATTTTTTTAAGTTTGATTAAAGCTGTTTAAATATATATGTAACTATTTATAAGAATACTATCTCTATTTTATTTCTCTTAACTAATCCTAACTTTATGTTCTTAAAAGGACCAAAGAATATACACCATTTAAAATTGGCATGCACCTACATGTATGGGGAATCACACGAGTAAATAATATCATAAACCCACTTCTCTACTTACAATGAAAGTGAGCAAGTAATCAAGTGTATCGTCAGTAAGAATAGCGATGCTATTGGGCCCAGCTAGCTTCTCCGCAATACAGCCGAGCACAACAAAGATATTTCGCTCATAGGCTACCACCACAGGCTCGGTCCTTGCTCGAGCACCAGATAGATTGAGCAGTTGGGATACCTGCATTAGGTAAAGATCATCTTATTGAAAGATTATTAATTGCCTTCATAACATATTAAGTTGAACCGAGATTTCATTCAGATATTGAGATTGTTGACTATTCATGTCATAACTTATACTTTTCATCTTTAACACATATCTTTGTGGGTCATAGTACTTAATACGATTATTTCATTGACAGTTTTATTTCATAATTCACTTGTGTTTTTATAAAAAGAATTATTAAAATATAACAATAATAAAATACATTTTTAACACCTAGCTTTTCTGTTTCCGTAAAAATAAAAAATGCGACCCAAACTCGAAACAGAATTTGTACTGTGTGGAGAGGATGCTGTTATTGATTGTGAATGCCAGAAGTAGTTGGTCAATTTTAAGTTACTAGTTTTGGTACTAAAGTTACACTGTAATCCGTGACCATTTTAATTTGGTGGAATTATAATTTGTTTAATGTAAATTCTTATTAACATATAGTACTTGCAAATTGAAAATGTATGCTATTTCGACTTTACTACATTATTAAATATTTATTGTTATTTTTTCAATTATTTGAAAAGTACATGTAAACACCAAATATTAATTATTTACTATTATTACACATATCTCTTTCTGAAAACTTGTAATTTTTTATCAATGACTAAAGAATTTTCCTTTAAACATATTACATTTGCAGCTTAGATAATAATTCCCTTTCAAATCACTTTTTCTTTACAAGTCATATATGTACTACACACCTTGAAATTGAAAAATATAACTTTCTATAGTTTAATTTTTTTTATAGATATGGAATATAGATATGGATTTTTGTGTACGTGAAGTTTATATGACTCTGTCTGGGTTGTGACAACAGATCCTGCCACAAATAACTGCATAAATTGCAATGAAAGATGTTCACAGCATTTTTATTATTTCTAACTTAGAGAAATGTTTTCTTACAGGATTACAGGAAATAAACTCGCTTAATGCTTGCTAATTGAGAATATTTTTTAGGGTACAACTGTCAAGTTTTAACTCAATAATATATTTCATTTAAATGTCACATAAAACAATAGCTTTCAGTGCCCTACTTATACGTCATAGTAACACTGTTATGGCACATAATGAAAGCATCATCATTCGTACTTTGTATTGAATTTACATTACCTGTAATGGAAAAATTTTAAAGTTTTATGGAAATTTCGCAAACATATTTATGATTCATTCGCTATTGTAATAAGGCACAATCATGTAATAAAGCATTCTTAACCTGAATACATCATTCAGCGAAATATTTACACTAAATACATTGACGATTGACATAATTAAAAAAATTATTGTTTGTGTAAATAAAACGCCAATATGGTTATAAAAGAGTTGGTCGCATTGTCTCGGCTGTTTGTATAATTTAATTGTTTTTTGAAAGTTTATGATGCTTTTAAATGACTCTGAATCTATAAAATGTGTCGGGAAAATATTCTATTACATAAAATATAAAACATTCGATTTTCAAGTTGTTAAATTTTGTGAAGTTTTTTCATTAAGTGTTGCATCTTAATAAAAAAATAGTTTTCAAAAGGTTCACTATGAAAGTCAAGTTTGAAAATAAGTTTGAAGAGTAACAGGACAATATAAGATTGCAGTCATATTTTCTGAAGGTTTACAATTGACACTATAAACAGTTTCTATAAATTGTCTAACAGGATCACTTAAAAATATATTTAGGTGGCCTCAAGCGTAAAATTTTGGACAAAATAAGAAGTTAAAGCAAAGTAAATGATATATAAAGTAAATTAGAACTTGTTACAATTTGAGCCGATAATAAAATCATACAGAACTTATTACTTTTTTTAAGCATATCCTAAATAGCATAAAAAGTCTATGTTCATTATTACCAAAATTCCTTTATAATAAAGAATTTGCAATGGTCAACCGTCACCAACTGAAATCACTTATTAATAATAAACAAAATTGAATACTGATTACAATTAACTAACTCTTATTACAGATTCCTTCGATGGGAGAGGACAGTCATCTAAAAGAAGCGTAATAACAGAAGGTCCCATGGCGTTCTCCAGAGGGATCACTTTCACCATAGATGATACCATTTGTATCCATCCTTCTTCCTTGTCTGTGATGATCCGCAATTTCACTAACGAGAAGGGTGGTTCTTGTTCACTAGACCAAGAATAATATAATTTAATCAACAAAGTAATTTTTTAACTTATTTGTAGCCTATTCTGCCTTATCTAGCAGTATTACTAAACTGGACAAAGGAATTTTTTAACTTATTTGTAGCCTATTCTGCCTTATCTAGCAGTGTTACTAAACTGGACAAAGTAATTTTTTAACTTATTTGTAGCCTATTCTGCCTTATCTAGCAGTGTTACTAAACTGGACAAAGTAATTTTTTAACTTATTTGTAGCCTATTCTGCCTTATCCAGCAGTGTTACTAAACTGGGCAAAGTAATTTTTTAACTTATTTGTAGCCTATTCTGCCTTATCTAGCAGTGTTACTAAACTGGACAAAGTAAATTTTTAACTTATTTGTAGCCTATTCTGCCTTATCTAGCAGTGTTACTAAACTGGACAAAGTATTTTTTAAATTATTTGTAGCCTATTCTGCCTTATCCAGCAGTGTTACTAAACTAGAAAAAGTAATTTTTTAACTTATTTGTAGCCTATTCTGCCTTATCCAGCAGTGTTACTATACATTTCATACTTTTATCAGTTTTATTTTAATTGGCAGACAAAATCGCCAACCAAAAAAGGGGTTTGGATATAAAATTAGAATATAAGTCTATTATTTTGAAATAATATTGAATATGATACAATAGTATATATCAATTATTTTGGAACAATAATGATAGGGGAAACTTACACAGCTGGAAAAGATACTCCAAAATATCACAATTATTTCATATAATAGTTCTTAATGCTATTAATAAAAATATATAAATTATATGAATACATAGGAGCAGACGAGTACCTTACAGATATGTCACCTCAAATAGAGATTTTGTTTATTTAAGCCAAAGACTTATTTTAAGATATAAAAAAAAATTTAAAAACTTGCTTTAAGTTCATTTAATCCATTTCTCAATAGGTGCATTCTAATAAATTAGTTTTAGTACTAGCTACTGTTCTATATGAACATGTACAAAGTTAATGACACCTTAAATTAAGTGCTTAATTAAAATTTCAATAATGATAATTTCTAAGATGTTTTAAATTCCTCAGAATAAAAAAGAAGCAAATTGAAGCGAACTAGGGTATAAATTCCAGAAAAAATGCCTCAGATCCAAATGATAGAGATGGCCAGCGTTAAGAAACAGTTCCACAGATAAAATCTTGGTTTACCTATAGCATGATTTATTCAACAATAGCTGAAATATTTAAACCAACCCTCTTCCACCTGGATAAGCTGTCTAGGTATCATCATTACCCATTATCAAAAAAATGGAAGGATACAGGACCAAAAAAATAAACTATTTTCTATGTTAATGGAAGTAACAAACACATACATTTTAAGAATCCTATATTGATCTAACCAGTACCAAAATGATTATCAACAATACTTGTGCTTCGTAAAAGCAAGCAACAAGATGCATTAAACCACTTTCATGGTGGCTGAATAGGGATTTTAAAATTCAAGGTTGGTCAAAAATCTAATAATAGATTAAAAACAAAATAAGTGAATGGTCTGGCAGCAAACCTATCAAACAAAACATTTATCACACACTACATATACAGTTTCTCTTCTTTTTCTTGTTGGCACTAAAGCCTAGAGCAGACGAGGGCCTTCCCAATTTTGAAGATGAAAAGAAAACTTCCCATTTCCGTAACAAAAACATTTTTACAAAATATCTTTATAAATTGAAATTCTTGCTATTACCGTAAAAAAAATATAAGCAATAATTAAACATAATCGTAAATAAAAGAAAAAAATTTAAAAAAGAATAAATAAATATGTTGCAAAGACAAAAAAATCAAATAACTAATCTAAAATGGGTAAAATTCCTTTACAAATGATAGCAAAATTTTGGATAGATCAAATGTATTTCTAAAAATATAGAAAATTAATGACTCAAATAGTAACTAAATTACTTTCCCCTTTTTGCTAATGGAATTGTTTACTCATATGTGCACAATTAAATAATATCAATAATAATTTTCGTAAATAAAAGTGATGTCTTCACAGTTTTAGAAAAAACAGCATTGTTCATTGCAAAAATATACCAACAAATAGAAAAAATATATTACAATAATAACTATGCATTAAATAATAAATATACACTTATGTTCATTTCATAATTACTAACACGATACTTTCAAAACAAAATGCAACCACAACCAAAACACATAATTTTCAAAAAATCATAGTGGCAAAAAATTAGTACACACTACAGGCAACTATGTCACCATTTCATTTAATTGTTTGAATATCCATCTACTCTCGCATTAGTCACCAAGAGTTTACTCTCGATTTTATTCGACTCTCAGAAAATTTGATGGGTTTAAAAAATTTTTCTCGAAAAAAAAAATTATTTTCAATTAGAAAGAAAAATTTTAATCATAACAAATGTAGCATTTCATTTAATAAATACAGCACTGTAAATCTAGAGTTTACTAGATTCACACTGCTGTGACCATCAAAAATTTGACAGTTTAATAGTTATCATTATGACTTTTTTGTATTTTCTCATATCGTACTTAAAAGGATACTTTTATTTTTATCCTCAATTCACAAATTCAAAGTTGCTTATACTTTTTCTATGAATGGGCCATCTTACGACGTTAAATATTACAGAAATGTTACACAAACAGAATTTTATACTAATTTCACCATAAAAGTCAAATTTATTCAGTTTTATTCAAAGTGCTCTACGCTACAAGTGTTTTTATAATGCCACAAACACAGAATTTCTCTTTCCTTTCTAAGATGGTCTTGTAAAATTCCAACATAAATTCCGAAATACTGCACACACAAATAGTGAGAGTGGACTGTATTATATTTTATTGATTATAATACCATAAAAAGATTTATGGTGATAATAGTTCAGTAGCTTTAATTTTCTTTTAGTTCAATTTTTGTCCTGTAGTTGATATTATGTTCAATTCATCATTAGCATACTAGAAACCTTGTTCCATTTTGAATATGTCTAATTAAGCATTTGTTAAAGTAGAATACATAGTATATATTCAGTGACAACAAATAATTTTACATTTCAGTTTAGATACTCACTTGTCCACAAGTGATCCGATAACGCCAAGTGTCTCTAGAACCAGGCTATCCACCATTTTAGAATCGGTGGTTGTCTTGGGTGGTTTCGAGCGTTCGCTCGAAGAGGATGCACCTGTTGGCTCCGTGGTGGGGGCACTCACGTAAGGATCTCTGAGAAATCCCTTGTGCTTGCAACAACTTATACCCATGGCCTGAAAAAAAATATAAGTCACTCATGGCTGATTTTAACGATTGTTTGTTCCAGTCATTCGGTTTATTTTTTAATCTTATATATAGACATTGTTAATCATATATATTACGGTTTTAGTTTTCGGAAGTAATATCTTGGGACTACCATTAATCCAAAGAAGAAACTTATAAAATGTACTAAATATTTAGGAAGACGTATATTAGAATATAAACACAAATGATGGACATATATTTAGGCGATAAATTCTACAACGCTGACGGACAATGAAAGAAGGGGTGCCGAAATGAATAGAGAAAGAATGAAAGAATATAGAGAAGCAACAAGCGTGCGCTGCATTTCCCATCCCTTGCATCGGCGCGATGCACCGATCGAAGCAAACTACATACTATACGCATAGAAGCGACAGAGATAAAAAAAATATAGATATTCAATTTTTTTAACCATTTATGTTAATAACGCACATTCGAATCGAGTTAGTGCCCCTAGCAGTTAAATAAAATAATACAACACCAGTCATGCTATAAACGTCAAAAATGCAGTACAGTGGAATACTTACGGGAAGTTAATTCTAGAAAATGACCATTATTCAATTAAAAATACCTAAACGCTCGTAACTGACACTTGGAAAAACACTCAGAATTACTTTTAAACTGAAATTTTGAACAGATATTTTTGCCAAATCGTTTTGTCCGTGGGAGTGTAAAGTATTTTTCATAACCGTTTGCTGCAGATAGAGACAGCCGTAGTAAACAAGGCTATGCTGCGTCGTCGGTATTTATATGCAGTATTGTTTCCTAAAAAAAAACAATTTTAGGGAGCATGCGTACTATTATGTACTGCTCATATTACAACGCATTGGATAATTAATATTAGTTTGAGTAGTGAATTGTATTATCTATGATTATTTACGTCCATATGATATTGCAGTCAACACATAGATTCGATAAGTCAACATTGATTTTAATTAGTATTGGTATCGGAAGGCAAACACAGACAACATAATAGTATATGGATGTTTTAGCTTATCTATGGTTCTAATAAATTTTTGTAAAATGATTTTGTTAGATTGATATTTCCCATGACAGCCAACCTGAGCCTATCTGTAAATGTATAAGTATCTGTCTATCACATTGAAACATTATATTAGTTCAATGTGATTAACATATATAAACATAACAAATAGTGTAACTCATACTAACACGACTATGTTTCTTAAGAAGCTTTGTGGAAAAGATATATTGACGATTTAATTTTGGAAAAGATATGTTTTTTATAAATAATCTTAAACTGAGATATATATCTATAAAAGTAATTATCTAGAAAACATGAATTAAGTAGTTAACATTGTAACTAGCCCAGTTATCAAATATTTGCAGGTAAGATGGCCATTCCGTTGAGCGTAAGCCCTCAATAATGTACCCACTTATTAGCCTTTTTTCTAACTCTAGTGAGCTTGCACTAGACACATGAGCTAGGAAGGTAATATTTCTTTGCATTCTTTGTTTTACTTATAGTTCCTTTCTAACGTGTGTTAACGTGATACACGCGCTGAAGATCATGTTTTGACATTGTGAAGTGGAAGTAGCATCAATTTGTCGTTGTACGTAAAAATACGTATGAATACTTGAATACATATCGTTATGCCACTTTAATAAAAAATTGGTCTTCTAATATAATAAAACTATACATGGAAATATAGAAGAAATTTGGCGTCATTTATTAACTTACGATTCATTTTAAAGTTACATTACTGGTATATAAATTGATTTAACGAAAAGAACAGGAAAATTCGTTTTATCTCAACATTTTATAAAACTATAAAACAAGCCTCTGGCTATTCTTTATAAGCATGTAGAGGCTTCTGCATTAAATGCATTTATAAAAAATAATATACTTTCTAGTTTTTAAGCAATTAAGTACTTGATATTACAATCAGTAAAACTATACCCTTTGCCCGCTTACGTAAATTTTAAAAGATTTTAAAAATGTCTATGGATGGAGAAGCACCTTGCGCCTAGTGTTATTGAGTTTTCATTGTTGACGTTTTACTTGTTACTTAATTCCACGTTAATCTCGTTTGGTCCTTTCGACGTGCGGCATGCATATTTAGACAAAAATGTCGTCTCGTGTTTTGCGTAAACTCCAAGGCGAAAAAGAACAGCCTGTTGAAGATATCACTTCCGATCAAGAATCAGAGTCACCTTACAGCGGTGGAGCTAGAAAGAAGCAATTTAACGTAAATAGATATGATTTGGTAAGTGTTCATTTTTATCTGTTTAAAGAGTTTTAAACTAAAGAAATTTTTGTCAAATGTACGCTGACTTAACCAATAGAAACGTCATCTAATAGCGGGATGGAAAACAAAAACTATACGAGTGAAATAGATGACTATTACTTTTTTGCAGCTGACATATTGTAATAATATTCTTGACTTCCGAATGTAGATTGTAGATAATGGCACTTAATCTCTTGTAACATTTTATCGCGACAAACGTATTTTATACCAATAAACTGGTAAATTTTAATTGGTGCTAAATTGCATTTGTTCCAATATCGCTAATTGGTGAATTTATTTTAAAAATATTGTTAATCGTTTTGCATATGCATTCCTTGATTACGCTGATATAGTTTCTGTATTTAAGACCTAAGATGAAAAAACATTTTTTCATTATATTATTGTAGTATCAATTGTGTTATTATATTGTAAATAAGATCTATTACCGATTAGACTAGGTGTTTGCATGTTATCGCTCATGTAAAGTAGCTAAATGTGTAAATATTTTGATGTAGGATGTAATTTGCAGAGTTTCTTTGTAATTGATTTTGCAAGTTAGTTTGAAAATATAATACGGATGGTTATTTTATTTATTTATAGTTACGATAGATTTTCGGTTATATCTTAAATTTGGGGACTCAACATATACCTTTTAGCTACTTATTATTTGTTAAACTTTCTATTTACATTTCATTTTTAGATATGAATTTTTTGACACTATTTTTGTATTCTTCATAATAATTTTCAACACCAATTATAGAAAGATGATACAACTAAAAAAATTAAGTAAATAACGAATATATTCAGCCCTGTGCGCAATTATTATAACTTAAATTGATTGCAAGCGTCTGTTGTGATTTGTACAACTGCGTAAGTTTAGATGACATTGGTTGACGTATTAAAAATTATGTCATGTTGTGTAAATACTGGAGGTTATACTTTTCCTTTTGATTTATTGTAAGTTTAATCTGTCTTTTTTATATCTAAACATAAAAGTTAGTTTGTGAATGAATTTAGTGCTGGCGAATTTTATTCAGTTGGTTGGCGAAATTTTTTTTTGTAGTTACCAATTTATTTCAAATTAAATATAATTTATTAGGCACTTATAATAGAAATGATAACCAGTATAATCTTACAGTTTGCCTGTTAGTATTAGTTTGTAAGTTAATGAAACGGAAGGAATAACATGAATGATTCTGTTAAACAAAACGTTTCAATTTTTTTATCATTTCATCAGTAAAGGAAATAAATTTAGCAACTTCTGAATGCATCCTACTCTAGTCCAGACTGAGATGATTTAGTACCTTCCATACATATCAGTAAATTTTCTACATTTATAAATATTCTTCAATACTTTTGTTCATTCAAGAACCCTGAAGATGGATGCCGCATTCAGTCTCATGCAATAAGTTGATTTCGTATAAAGATAATTGGAAATAGATAAATTAGTAATTGTGTAGGCTGTGTAATGTAAGATTCAAAAGTTTGGTCGCTTTGGACAATTTATGTTTATTGCGCATTTTATTTATCGATTTATGTGTTCGCACTTCTGGTTTGTTAATTTGTCATCAATTTCTCTTTCAAATTCTTTGCTAAGAGCGCTATTATTTTTTCCTACTCTTGAAAATTATACTTTTCGGTTGCTCGGAATTTTTTGAAACTAATATGTTATAAACATATTTAGATATTATAATGACATGTTATGCTAACAGGTATGTTTAATAGACCCTTCGTTATAATTCATAGACCCTTCTTAGCTACTCTGAAATACAGTCTGCATCTTAAAAACAGTAAAAAACCTTAATATCTAATTTTGTTAGTTCATATCTACATCATAATCACCTTTTAAGTAGGTATTATATATTAAAAATTCTTATTAATCTCATTATATATTCTTCAGTATTATTAAGGCTTTTATTTTATTTTGTTTTCGTTATCTTTTGTATAAGGCTGTGTACATTATAAAGTTAGTGACGATCAAATTTATATGAATATAATTTTACATGTATTACAATATTATCTAGTAACATAAGCGAATGGAATTATTCTAGAGAGCATTTGATTGTTTTCTGCGTAATTTTGGTAATTTGCAAAATTTGAACTTACTTTATAAGAAATGGGAAATTACTTATTGTTAAAAATGATTATTAACTAATGAGATATTAGTTTTTAAAATCTACTTTTTTAGGCGTGGATTATTATAAGAACAATACCGGATTACCTGTAGGAAATTTTCAAATGAGCAGTTTTAGAGAGTTGGCTTTTGCCAATTTTCACTCTATCCATAGATTTTTTAAAATTAAATTAAATTACTATCTGACATACCTTTTGTCTTTAATTTTATATAACATTAATTAAGGAAGAAACTTACTTAGTTTAACTTTTCTTCATGTAAATCATAAAAAAATTATTGAAAATAGTGTTTTGAATGTTTTTATGAAATTGCGACTATGATATAAATATGTATTTATAATTATGTCAGTATTAATTTTTTTAATAACACAATTTCATATAATTTGTAAAGTTACATTGTAATGAATAGAATATCTTAATATTCGCAACTTTATTTTGACTACATGCACATGTAAGGAAGTAAATTGAAATTTTTTTTTAATATTTCCATTGCGGTTTTATGTAATATATCAATTATTATCTCATATGTATTTATCTTCTATCATTCATTACCGGTGATGCTATTTTATGTAGCGATATAGCGAATTCTGCTGTAAAACTTCTTGTTTATATCCATTTTATTTGAAAATGCTAGATTTAGCTTGTTATACCTCATATGTAAAAATATTGTATATTTATTTATGTGATTTTCAATAGCAACTTTTCTAATAAAACAATAGGAGGCGATAAATCATAGTTACGGATAATTTGTACGATACAAATTAAAAATATAAAATTAAATAAATGTGGGAAATATCTTATTCCACATCCACAGAAAAATTTGCAATCAATATGATTATATAAGAAGGGGTGAGAGCGAAAAAACGTGCTTAATTTTGTTAATGTAAAAACGTGCTTAGTTTTGTTGTCTTCAAAGGAAAGGTCGGATAAAAAAGTTACACGTTTGATGTCATTTTTCACCTGAATTTTCCATTTACAGAATTCAGAATCTTTTGTGTAACTTTTTCTTTTTGTTAAACTCTACATAATGGAATATAGAGCTTAACAGCTAGACACGTTTAACACTGTTACGAAACAATAACGTAATTTTTTATAGAAATTTTTAGTCCTTTTTTTCTATATAGCGGTGATGTATCTTTTAAATAACTAAAATTAATATCAAAAAAAATAAAATATCACATCTATCGTTCCAATATCTAACTTATAAAATTCCTTAGTCCTATGTTAATAAAATTTCTTACGTTATGCTTTTTATGCCTTTAATACATAGTTCCACTCGATAGTGTGGTTACAAAATTATTTTAGATAGAAAAAAATCTTTTCGTAGAATAAATGTTTTAACTTTTTACTACATATAGAATCTTCGGTGTGCAAATTTCAGTTTATTCTTCATATAGGTTTATTTGCCGACTACGCCCATGTTCCATATGACTAATCCATTTCTTAACTTCCTAATATTCAAATTTTTAAAATTTAATTTATCAATTTCATATTCTTTTCAATATTAGAGTAATCAATATTTTCTACTTCAATTTATTTTAATTGTAAGTTGTTTAATGTTGCTCTAACTGTATTTTTAGAATCATATTAAACAGGTCCACGCCTATGCATATAATATTTGCTGTTATTATTGTTATTTACAGAACTTATTTATTGATATTTTCTGCAATCTACACTTTTTATCTATTTAATATATTAGAATTTAACCAGTATGAAAATCTCAAGTAAAACAAATTCAAATTTTTTTTTTTTTTTTAATCTATTTTGACTATCTGCAATCGGCTGAATAACCATAATCAGATGTTTTCCAATACTTGCTGTTTGGATGGCTGATTCTCCATCGAGATTCAAAACCATTTTTAAATTTACACATTACACTTTAGTGCCTTTTGTCGAGATTTAATATCTGCCATCTTTTAAGACGCGCAATTTGTTCATCTGTCTTTAACAAATCTTGGGCCAGATTATTTGCGTGGCACCGAAGTCTTTCTTTGTATTTTATGCAACGGTTATTTATTTCCTCCTTGATTGTTGGTATACCTAGATATTCATGTATCTCAGTATTACGAGCATACCATGGTGCACTAGACAGCATTCTAAAGATATTATTTTGAAACTGTTGTAAAAGCTCTAGGTTTGAGTTGCTAGCCGAGCCCCACAATTCCAGGCCATAAGTCCAGATGGGTTTTATAATGCATTTGTAAATAAGCAGTTTATTAGTTAGTGTGAGCATAGATTGTCGACCTATCAACCAGTACAGTTTTTGACTGTGTATATTTACTTTTTGTCTCTTTACTTTTATGTGGTTTGCCCATGTTAGTCTCCTATCTAAATGGAAGCCTAGATATTTAGCACTGGCTCTGCATGGTAACTCTTGATTATCCATAGTAACCGGCTTGCAATGTCCTTTATGCAAAGTAAATGTCATTTGAGTTGATTTAATGGCATTGCATTTGATTCTCCATCTCTTTAATCATTGATTGACACTATCAAGCTGTATTTGTAATTTAGCTGATGCTTTGTTGGGATCTTTTTCACAGGAGAGACAAGTTGTGTCATCTGCATATGTTGCAGTCATTACTTCCTGGGTCACTGGTAAATCAGATGTATATATTGAGTAAAGAATTGGACCGAGTACAGATCCTTGTGGTACAGATGCTCGGATATTATATATTTTAGAAAATTCTTCGTCAGATTTTACCATAAACTTGCGGTTCTGTAAATATGACTTCAACACCATGTACAACGAGTTAGGGAGAAGAATCTTCAGTTTGTACAAGAGCCCTTTATGCCAAACTTTGTCAAACGCCTGCTGGATATCTAGGAACACGGCAGAGCAATATTCTCCTCTCTCTAAAGATTGTCTTATAGTATTCACTACCCGGTGCACCTGTTCTATGGTTGAATGCTGCGACCTAAATCCGAACTGATGGTCGGGGATTACATGTTCAGTGTTAAGAACTGGCTTTAGTCTAGTCAGAAGTATTTTCTCAAAAACTTTGGAGATGATAGGTAACAGACTAATTGGTCTGTATGAGTTAGGTTCAGTTAGTGGCTTGCCAGGTTTTGCTAACATACGTATGACAGATATCTTCCATAGTTTTGGATAGTATGAGAGTCTCTTGATTGCATTGAAGAGCATAGTGACGAAAACTATTCCCTTTTGTGGTAGATGTTTCAAAATCTCTGCTGTAATGAGATCAAACCCAGGCGCTTTCTTGTTTGGTAGTTTCCTTATTATTTTAGCTACTTCTTTTGGAGTAGTTAGCTTTAATGGTTTAGACAACTGTTGATCACTCCTTATTACACTTTCAATCTCACTCTCAAATTCATCATTACTAGCCTCATTTGGGCTGAACACATCTTTAAGATACTCAGCAAACAGTTCAGCTTTTCCGCTAGGCATTTTAACCCAGATACCAGAGGATTTTCTTAATGGAGGAACTTGTGGTTGTGGTCTTTTGAATTCCTTAGTGATTTTCTAAAGAGTGTAGTTCTCATGTTTGGTTGCTGATAATTTTGACAGTCTTTGTTGAAGTGATTTATTTTTATGTTCGACCAACATTTCTCTTAGTTCTCTTGCTGCCTTGTTCCATAACATTCTGTCATCCTTTAGTCTACTCAGTTGCCATTGATGTCTTAGTTTTCTTTTTTCCTCTAGCTTTTTACGTAGTTTAAAAAGTCTTTTATTGTAACAGTTGTGGCTTGCAAGTAATTTTCTTTATAGTTGCTGTGCATATAATGTTTTATATTGCTTTTTATAATCACTGCTGTTCCTCCATGAGATGTGCCATCAGGATGATTTGTAACGTAAATGTTATAATTTTTGAGTCTGACGCTTTTTTGATCATTTAGGTGTGTTTCTTACAATAAAATAATGTCAATTTTGTTCACTTTGAGCATTAACTCTAAATTATCTTTATTTGGGAGTAGCCCGTTGATATTCCATGTTGCAATTCGTAAACTATGGAATTTTATTGATGAGGACTGTGAGCAGGTTCATCAAAGTTCCCATGTGCTGTAAGAGTTGATCTATTTTTTCTGCTTGTGTTTTAATGAGCAATTCCAAATTATTAGCTGTATCGTGCCTCTGGGTGTAGGAAGGTCTGTTTTCAGCAGCACTAGTTGTGCTGTTGTGGGTGCGCTGTGACTTTTGATTGTCAACGTTTTTATTATCAGCCCTTGTGGATATGCTAGGTTGATTTTGTATAGCCTCACTATAAGTCTTTGGTAACATGTGGGTCTTCGTGATTGGTCTTTCTATTCTATCAGGGATTAATTTAGGCAATAGACCCTCTGTTGGTTCGTATGTATCTTTCATTCTTAGGGATATCTTAGGTATATTTTTTTGCAATTTTCATGCTAATATTTCTTTATATACTACATATCCCTTATAGTTAGCAGGATGGCTTCCTGAACAGAGTGAACAAACTGCTGGAGTATTTTTGTCTTGAGTGCATGACGTCGTTTTGTGAGGACCAACACACTTTACACACCTGAATGGTCTCATACAGTTGTTCTTTGTATGACCATACTGTTGACATCTAGTGCATTGAGGGATAGACATTTTCTTTTTTGGGTCTTGTATTTAGACTCTTTGGTAGTATATATACTTAATTTCTTTAATATATTTGTTGTTTTCATGCGGAATAACATTTACAAAGAATGTGTTTAGTGGCTCCTTAGTTCCTTTTTTACGTGCTGTACTGGTGTACTGTGGTGAAGATTTTTAATAACATACGGTGGACACCTCTCATCTTTATTGGTAAATGTATAGCCAATCAAACCCTTACTTCTAATATGATCAATTAAAATTTTGTATTTTTCTACTGATATTGTGGATATAACTAGTCGATTTCTATTGACCACTTTGAGGGTGTATTCATCTTTGTTTACCACTTCTAGCAGTAGATTTGTTAGCTGTGTAAGATCATCTATGCCATAGAGAATTATCGGTGGAGGTTTTGATGCTTTTTTTAGAATTTATTCTAGTTTCGGTATTCTCCACTTCAGGGTCTACAGTTAGTATTGAGAATCTGTTTGAAGTATCAATTGCTCTTGGATTTTCAGACTGTATATCAGAGTGTCTGTCGATACTTTTCGGCTTAGTTACTAGTTTTTGCCTTGATTCATTACTTTTATGGATCTTTGTTTGTGTTTGTACTTGGTGACCTAAGTCGTTTTTGATTTTGGGTAGGCATTCTCTGCCAAGGCACTTTTGGGTTCATTTTGAATACTTTTTGATCACTATTTGGACTCTTTAAGACTTCAGTTGTATCTTGTTTGCTTAATTGACGTAAATCGCTAGTAGAAGCGCTTCGTCTTGCAATAAACATGCTCTTATGAAATTTTTGCTGATAGTATTGCCGACGATTTTCTGTGCTTGCTTTTTCAGTTGTATCTGTTAAGTCTATGATGTCTTTTGTCTTATTATTTATTGTCTCCTTTCCTGAATCTGCATCCACTATAGAGAGCGAAATTTTGCCCCCCCCAGATTCAAAGGGATTGCCCGAGTTGAACTCTGAGAGGGATTCTCCAGTGATACCGGTACCCTCCTGGGGTAATTTCGTCTTGAGTCCCGCTTCCATAGTTAATTAATTTGGCATTGTCTCAATATTCTGTAGCCACTCTTTTTGAGGGTATTAATCCTCAAGGTTTGTGGTGACCTAAGGAGTGGTTATACCGCCACTGACTCAGTCGCCATTGCCTCGTACGTTATCTAGCAGGGAGCACCGTGGGGTGGTGAAGCCACGCCGCTGTGTATTGACGCGTGCAGGTGAGGTTGACAGTAGCACCGGATAAGATGTTAGATCCATTCTCCCCTTCCTCCCCTTAAATTCAAATGACAAGATTATGGTTATATCTAATACATTGGTCTTCTTTTAAATGAACTTTTTCCATGGTTTTAATTGTTGAAAATGAAAGACGACTCGGGACTTTAAACTGCATCAAAAAATCTCATTCCTTGTATGTACTATATTTTTTTAAATCTTAGTAATTTCTCTATTGTCAATATTAAAATTTTAGTGACTGGTGCATTTCTTCAATAGGAACTTATACTGTCGGCCAAAAGTTGGAGACTATTTGTATATTTCTAGTAAATTGAAATGAAATTTATAACCAAGTATGTCTCAAAAATAAATAGAAATCATAAATTTTAATTCCCACTAACATTTAAGATGCCAAAGTTGTATGTCATTCAAACACGCCATGACGCCTGAATAAATTTGAGTGAATTTTAGCAAACATGTAATTTATATGGTGGAGTACATAGACTTTTACTGGTTTCATTCAAATGTAATAGCATGAATTGTGTGTTCAGATGATTGTTTCGCAATTACGTATAAACGGCTGGACACATTTTTATAAAATTAACTCATAACTTTTAACATGAGAAATTGCATAAATACTATAAAATGAAACTGTATTTTTATCCAATAATAACAATTTAGTCCTACAGTATGTAAATAGATGGTTATTGTACATTTTTTTAACAATTATGTGATAAGCAAAAACCCCTTTGGTGAAAAATGATAAATGTTCAATAATCTTGTAGATTATTTTAGGCTTTGATAAATACACAGGTGTTCTAGAAATAGTGGCAAGTGGAATATAGCTGCATGAAGGGAATATAAGCTACGTGTATGTGATGGAAAATTGTTCTTTGTTGCTCAATAGTTAATTTTTAGTTGAGGGATTTGGGAGTTTTTTTGTTCCATATACTTCACAGCCGAGCTCAAAGTAAATAAATTTTAATTATGTAAATGAGTAATCGTTATGTAACGCATCGCATACAGTAAATAATTCATAATAATATATATTTAGGCACATTGTATTTTTTATTAGTCACAATCTATTGTTCGTCAATGTATATTTCATCTATTCAAAAAATTGGTATGTGCATATTTATTTATACTACTATACATATACATATATATATATATATATATATATATATATATATATATATTTTTTTTTTTTATCTGAGATTTGTCAATTTCTTTATTGTTAATACACTTCACGTTAATAAATATTAAGCTGTAATAATCCAAAATATGGTGGTCATTTTGTAGAAGGTGCTTGATAAAATCTGCAGTTAAATACTTTTACTTTAGCTGATTGTAAAATATTAATTTTGCAAATTGAAATTTTTTTTGGTGTAAAAATGTTTCTTGATGACAGCTAAAATTTTTATAGATGAAAATATATATAAAAAATATACTTTATAATAACATGAAATAATATATTTATATGAAATAATAAAATATATTTTGTTTCATTTTTCTTAATATTTTCTTATAAAAAATTTTTTTAATAATTTTAAAACACTTATTTTTGTACTAACGCTTAGACCATTCACATTTCTGCATAACTGCTCTCTCGCACTTACATGCAGCAGTTTTTATCGCCTGCCAGATTGTTAGAAACATTTAATCAACCTGCCAAAATAACTACGTACAATAGTGACAAAATATGTAAATTACAAATCTTATCAAAAATATACACTGTAAAAAATTAATATCGCGTTAATCCAGCACCGAACACCTGGCAGGTCAATGATTTTACAATTAGCTAAAATAAAGGTATTTAACTGTTGATTTTCAGATTTTTATCAAGCACTTTCTACAAAATGACTGCCAGTTCTCCATTTATAAGACAGCAGTGCTGTCATCTAGCAGCCATAATATAATGGTGAATGTCTATATAAACTAAATGTTATAGTTTTCTTGGAACGTTGTATGTCACGTCAAAAATAATGTTGCCACCATTTGAATGATGGATGCCATAGCGGTTATAAATAGTTTGGCAACCTTTTTAGGGATGTAGCGGTCAAAATTTCAATATCGAATGAATGAAAATTGATTTTGACTAGGGAAAATGTCGGCATACTGATTATATACTTTATAAACTATAAAGAATTATGAGGCGACGTAACGTTAAGAATAAAGCTACAGAAAATCTCAATCGAAAATAAATCTGCAGCTCATAATTTGCATTATACTTGTAAATTAGGTTTTTAAAAACAATATTTTCTTCCAAACTAAACTTCCTACACTAAGTTAATAAGGAAACTAAAAAAAATGGCTGTACTGTAAAAGTTTGTGATGTAATTTTATATTAATGATAGATAAAATAAAGCTGTTCTATTACATTACTATAAGGCACTGAATTTTTTATAAACTTATTAATTTTACTTCATTATTGCAATTCAGCTAAATCAATTGTCACATTCCGAGTCTGAAGTGAAGGAAGATGACAATGAGACAGAAGCTGGTCAAATAGGAGGAGCTACAGAGAATGATGTTCACGATACCGTAATAAAAAGGAAAAAGAAGAAAAGGAAAAAAAAGTCTGGCAAAATGGTTGCAAACCATAGAAGAAGTTCGGAGGATAATGTAGAGGTATATTTATCTGAATCGATCTTTTTTCTAATATAAAATTATTTTTTTCCTTTTTTGAAATATAAGTATTGTAAACCTGGACAAGTGCATGTGGAAACATGCATAAAGTATGTTTCCATCGTCTGTTTCTCGTAAATTGAAGTTAAATGAGAAATAATTTTAAATGCACATATCCAGAATTTTTAACATTTTTCAAACACACAGTTGAAAAATTAGAAGGGGAGATGTAGTCACATTGCACATCACTTTGAAGTATAGTTTATATTAGTTTCACATAGAGGGATTGAAAATGAAAAAAGGTGAACCATACCTCAATAGTAATTACGAATGGAAAAAATAATAAACTCTTTTTTAACATTTACGGGAAGGAACATTAAGAACATTTTCTCCATAGGAAGCATCACATGTAAAATTTCATGCGTGTAGATTTAAAACTATAAAAACCGCGAGTTTGATAAAAGAATGAATGGACATTATGAAATTAGAAGCATTCATTGATTCACTGTGAAGTCCTAAACTATTCTTTGTGTTGCTTTCATTTTTTTAAACTTAATTTAAACAATAGTTCAGGCGAAATACAATACAAATACTCTTTCACTGCATTTAACATGTTCACATGTCCATATTCCTGTTGGGAGGTAGTTTACTAGAGTCTATTCCGCAACGAACATGTTAGTAAAGGTTTAAAATTGCTAATGTATTACATTTATTTTATTATTATTATTAAATATATTAATTCTTAAATATTATATATATTTACTCTTAAATATGTATAATATTTAAGAATAAACAAGTAATTTTAACAGTAGATACTGTTACATGTGAAGGTAAAATTAATTTAATAGAAATGAGAAATAAATTTTGAATGATGAATGAAAAATAAGAAAACAATATGGTGTGAAAGAAAGCGTAATTAACAACATCCAAGAAAGTTAGTCTACATAGTTTTAATACCAGGTGAATAGCAAGAAGGTGTATGAGTATCACCTATCACCAAGACTTGAGACTATAAGAGAATAAAATTAGAGCAAGTTTTCACATTTTGTTTAATGAATTCAAAAGAAAAGGCTAAATTTATATTTTTCTTTGATGTAGACTATCTTTACATCAAAGAAAAAAATAAGTTTCTAACTTTGATATTTGTCGACGTGATCTTGTTAAGAGGATGCGCTACACCTTTTTCACATTTACCCATAATAAATTAATATATACATATCAAAAGCCAATGTTTGTAAAGAGGATAAATTTTTTCTGCCAATTTTTCAAATATAAATAATATCTATTTAATGTGAACATTTTTAGCATTGGGTCTAGGTGCTACAAGAATAAAGATGACGCTCTTAAGAAGAGAAAATGGAAAAAATGTGCTCCATAAAAGTTGTCTTTAAATTACCAGTCAGACAAATGAAAATCTTCCATTTTTTTTATGAAAAGTCAAGTTATTTTTCATAATAGTTGTAAATTCTATTTCCACAGAACTCTTTGAACCAGCGAAATAAAACAAAGTGTTCCATTGTATCCACCATACACAGGTCTAACGTAACTAATCCGCGAAACACGCAGGCTCGACAGGATCGTTGAAAAAAGCCATGTAAAATTTGATATGAGTGAAAAATAACATTAATTTTTAAAACAACAACAAATGTCAGTGTCAGTTATTTTTAATTAATTTCATTAATTTAGGCAGTGACTATACATTAAAAGAAAGCAGTTGGTATTGTTTATAACTTTAGTAACTGTTTCTAAAATGTTATTATATACTTTGTTAAATTATTATTGTTATTTTTACTTCTTATTAACAATTGTCGATATATTAACAATGTAATGTATGCATGTTTATGAAAATAGTTTTTTGTTTTGTATTCTTGTCTCCTGATTGTTAATAGTTGAATTGTTTGCTTTTTTGTATTCTAAAAAATAGTAGCTTTTCTGAAAATTAAATTCTATTTTCGTAACACATTTTCATTAGTCTTTTCCTCTTTTTAGTTTTTCTTATTCGTAATATTTTTAGATTTTATTGTTAAAATTGTCTTTTGTTATATTTTTTATCCAATTATTCCTTATTATTTTTTATCCAATTATTTTGATTTCAATTTTTAGTTTTTATAAATTTTATTTCATTTTTTTTAAACTGAAAATATTAGAATGGAGTTTGTGGTATTCAGCTGGACGAAGTGGAAAGATCAGTGCGAGAAGTGAACCGCATACTTGGGGAACCGAGAAACATGCCTGGACCCAGTTCAGCTTTAGAAAACCGCGATGATTCCAATGGATTGCTGAACATCCATCACAAGCATTTGAATCCTCACCATGAGCTCAAACGAATATTTGGGGCACAAGTTGTTCAAGCAGAACAGGGGTAATTTTTTTCAATTGTCCTTTGCTAGTATTTGTTTAAGAGTACTGTCACTCGATGTTTTTTTTTGTTAGTTCCTAATTAAAAATAACAGATTTAGCAATACTATAACCAAAGTACAGTTTTTCATAACCGATTCACTATCAAAATCAATTTATTACCAAAGTAAGAAAGAGCTTTAATCAGCATGTAAATGTGTACTTTATTGGATATGGAAGGAAGTTAACTTAATGTGGGCATATAATACAATTTTGCGCTCCTTTAGTTTTGACTGCTGCTCTGCGTGTTGCTGTAAGTTGGAGTTGAAATAATGAAAATATGTATAGAAATGAAGTGAACCTGCAATAAGGCCAATGCCATTCTTGTTCCATAATGACAACTTTTTTATAAGATAACCAAATATAATTTCAAAATTGTTTTCTAACTTTACTTTGCTCTATAAGCAATCCGAACACTATTTACTTTTGTCTCGGAAGAAATCTTGCTCCTTTGTAAAAAAATGTGCTGATTAGCAGTTAAGTATTAATTACTATTTTTTACATACTTTTATTAATTTTAAAAAATATTTTTTTATAGTAAAAGACGAAGCCGTGGACGAATTCATTTTAGATCGACATGGCTTGTAACACCAAAGGACAGTTGGCCAGGATCATGCAAAGCCGGTAAGATTGATCCACATTTTTATAGTTCTTCTACCAAACTTGCTTGACATTTTATTAACAGTTACGAAATTCACATCTTTATTTTATTTTAAATCTAAGTTTAAATCAATATCAATCAAATTTTCATTCTCATTTCCTCTTTCATTGTCCCATTAATTGAAAAAGTATAAAACAATAGCTGCATTGATCGTATTAGAGAAATATGGTTACATAATGTACCCCCAATATAATTCAGTAAAACCATCCATTATAAGAAAATATCAAATTTACACATTAAATTAAAATTTTCAAAATTGCCAAACAATGATTTTTTTGTTAATAGTATAAACATAAAGAAAAGACGTAAAAGACACCTTATTTTTATATATCCTAAATATGCTTTGCGCGATTAGCATTGGGAAACCATCTAATAACTAACTACACTTGTAAAAAAAATGTTATTGTGTGTATTTATGTCTGAAGGTCTGAAAACTCACTGATTCTTATAAAAATATTTATCTGATCAAGGCTTATCACACGACGGCGTGGAGCTAAAAAAATTTATGCCAAACCATTGTAATGCTTCCGTTAGCAATCTATTTCATTGTATAGAATAATTTTAGTATATTATTCTGTCAGTATATTCCTCCGGCAATACATTTGGTGATGAAGAGTACACTGCGGTTTTATTATGAAGAGTACACTGCGGTTTTATTATGAAGAGTACACTGCGGTTTTATTATATACTGCCTATAATGGGAAACAAAGTAGTGACTACTATTCGAATTTCAGTGTGTAGCTAAAACAAAGCAGCACCGTATCCCTTATTCATATTTTAATCTGACAAAACCAAAGTGCCATTATAAAATATTTTTAAATACAACTAGGTAAAAGATTTACTGTGGAAGAGGAACGAAACAAATTTTATCAAAATGCAGAACGTCCTCAGCGAGATTTCAAAGTAACTCTTGGGAAAGGCCTTTGGCTTTAGAGTATGCTTTAAAGCAATGTGTATTTGAAAGCTTCTTATTGTCCAAAATTTTTTTTAAAACAGAATTGGCTTTTATATATGGTTTCTTTTTAGACAGGTGACTTCTATGAAGTGTTTTCTAATTGCTTACAAATGACATTTATCTAAGGAAAAATAATGTTATATAAAAACATTTTGAAGCATTCTAATGTAAATAATATTCTCTGTGCCATCTAATTGTTTATAATGTAACTATACGTTTACATTATAAAAAATTAGATGGCACAGAGAATATTATGCCAAACCAATGTGCCTTCTAATTTTTTATAATGTAAACGTATAGTTACATCATAAAAAGTAAGATGGCACAGAGAATATTATTTACATTAGAATGTTTTAACAGAAATTTGCTCTCCACAAATTGTACATCTAAAAACCTACAAGCATATTTCAATTAATTTTCCGTTTTCCGTCAAATTGATGAGATGAATTAAAAATGTAAAGTGTAAAGTTAATATATTTTTATTACAGAGGTGACAACAGGTATATCTATGATTGTGGACCGCGTAGAAAATGGACTGACTTATTTCAAGTTTGAACATAGTCCAGCATACCAGCAAGTCCAGATGAACTTTTTAGAAGCGGTAGACTCATTGCAGGCAGCCCCTGTTTTTGGAATTCTTAATACTCATTTATATCATATAGATTCTTTACTCCAGGTAAGACATTGTCGTTTATGACGTCATCATATCAGTAAAACTTTATATAATTAGCACAAGTGTGGACGACTTTAGCTGAGTAAGTATACTTATATTAATTATGGAATTGCATGAAAGTTTTTTAAATTTTTAAACCAGCAGCTGTGGGAAATAAAATATCTTTAAACAAGACTAAAAAAATACCAATTTAAGATTTATTTACAATTATAGATAAATTAAATGTAACATTATACACAATAATTTTATATATTATAAATTTTTGTTAAGAGCACTTTTCTTACTTTCATGTTGGTGAAACTTACAATTAATTTATTTGTATCTAATTTATCTAAAATTTTATGTTCATTTGCAACAATAGATAAATCACTTAATCTTTGCTGAAACATGGCTAATTTCAAGTGATTTTTGATACAAAAACGAACAACTTATGTTGGTTAAGTAAGCAAATTGTTTAATGCTATTACCATATTTGAAAATGTTGATCATTAGCCGTTAGTCCAGAAAAATATGGTTTTAAAGCCTTAAGTTCACTGTATATTAAACCCGTAATGTTTGCCTCCTTTTAAGAATCATTTTTATATTTCAGTTACAAATTTTAGTCTTTCATTAATTCTACAAATTTGCTTGTCATCATAATCGTCATCAGTCTGTAACTATCCACTGCTGGACATAGGCCACTTTCAAAGCACTTCCCAATACATGTTCCTCCGTCTCCCGCTTTCTTTAGGTTGTCACTCCATCTAGCATTTTACACTGTGGCCTCCACTCAAGAACTCGTCTATCCAACAGTGTGTTGGTTCTTCGGCAAATATGGCCTGCCTATTGCCACTTCAGTTTGCTGATGTTAAAGGCTCTGTCGATCACTTTGATTTTCTGTCAGATTTTCTCATTTCGGATTTTATCGTACAGAGACACTATGAGCATAGCTGTTTCCATAGCTTGCTGTATAACTTTAAATTTACAGATCATTCTAGCTGTGAGTATTCAAGTTGCAGCACCATACCAGAATACACTGATTATATACCTTTGTCTTTAGCGATTATGGAACTAGTGACGTGAAGATCTGATGCAATTCCCTAAATTCTACCAAACAAATTCTTCTCTCAGCTTCATTGTCGAATTTGTTTCGACTCAACTGATTTATTTGTCCCAAGTAGACATACTCTTGAACAACTTCGATGCTAATATTATTGACATTCACTGATATGATCTGTGAATTGAAAGTGACTTTTGTTTTGGTCAGGTTCATACTGAGGCTCATTTGTCTGGAAGGATGGTCTAAGTTAGTAATCTTTTTCGCCAACTCCTGTGGTGTTTCCAGAATTACGATGTTGTCAGCAAATCTCAGGTGTGAGATAACTTGCCATTCCTATTGATGCCCCGTCTTTTTCCATCTAAGTAATTTTTCTACACGCTTGTTAACAACTTTGGAGATTTGACATCTCCCCATCTCCCTCTTCGGCACACTTAGATTAGTTTTGATTTCTGGTTCTTTCTTCTGGTCTCTGGAGGTAGATTTTCTTCAGTCTTCCATATAAACTGTTGCAATGTGTGGATGTGGACTACTGTGCCTTGTTAGCCTTATCAAAACCCTGCTTGCTCTGGAAGCTGGAAATCGTGAAATCTTCCTATGGGAACATTTGTGATAATGCTCAAGAACAACGGCTTAAAAGTGAAATCGATCGATAGTTCTTGAGAAGTGTGTTGTCTCCTTTTTCGGAGAACAATCCAATCACACTCCTACACTACATTGATTTGGGCATTGTCCCATTGAGAATAATGGCATCGAACAGTTCTTGCAATTCTCGGAGGACCAGAACCCCTCCTGCTTTCAGGAGTTCTATAGTAATACCATCATCTCTCGGAACCTTGTTTTTCAGCTCTCTGAGAACAATCTCAGTATCTCCATGTTAATATCAGAGAAATCTTCAGTGTAGTGATGCACTAATTTTACACACGGATTATGGCTGGAGGAGATAGCAGGCTTTGTTGTTTACGAAAAATACTCTTTTAGAAAGTATCTCTAGTCTTGAGCTAACAGTTCTCGTGTCTGATGTCATTAGCTTCGTCAGCTGCGCCCGTCCAAGTTATTACAGAAATATTTTCGACCCAATATTTCGCTCGATCACTTTTAGAAAAATATTGAATGACAAGATTTAGTTTGATAAATGAATTAAAAACAAAGTTAACAAGACTTTTGCCAGTAAAATTTGTAACGGGAGAAAATCTAATTTATAATTAATTTATAAACCAAATTTTCTAAATACCAATTTCTTTATGTTACCAACAATAAAATCATCATTTAATTTGAATTTTGAGCAATAATGTCCACACGGCAATATAAGCACTGAAAAAATATTGACACTATTTATCATGCATTTTTTTATACTCTTACCAGGTCGACCAATAATTTGGTTTAAAATATCATTCCTCCCGCATACTGAACTTCATGTCTTGAATCATTTTTGGTTTTAAAATACCTAATTCTATAAGTATAACATCACATAATTGATAGAGGTGACATTGACGGGACAGAAAATTTATTGTAGCAATAATCCTCTCTACCCCACTCAAATTTATTTGTGTAACTTTCTTTGTAGTCTGGTTTTAATATAATTCGTTAGCGGACGGCAGATTCCATAAGTGTAGGCGTCTTTATGTACAAGAGAAGGTCGGGGATTTATATTTTAAATCGGGCATAACAATGAAATTTATTCATTTAAAGAGAAGCTTAAGATAATAATAGAGAAGTAAAGTAGAAGAATAGAGAAGCTTAAGTAATAGACCAATATCAATATGATTTGATACCCCCCTGACTTTATTGCCCTTCACACCCACTTACTTTACTACACTTCTGTCTAGATATTCCAAATACAATTGTGGCATCCATTTCAATATAGGATACAATCACATAAAATTAGAATGAACAATCAAAAATTGCTCCAACAAGTTAGTTCATATATTATAATCATCATCAATAGCTCAACAGCCCAGGGTGGTCCAAGGCTTTCCTTTGAAGCAACTTCCGTGCAGCCTTCTATGTGACAACCGATCGCTAGTTATGGACCTTCAGCACCCCAAAATCCTTCTCCACCGCATCTTCCCATCTCATCTTCATTCTTAGATCTTCCTCTTCTTCTCTATCCTTGCAGTTTAGTCATTTATATGTGTCTGAGTTATATCTCCTTCTTCAAACATCATTTTTCTTCTTTCTCTAAGAATTGATCTTAAAACTTAGTTCAAATGTAGATGTGTATAATTGTTTGTGGAAACTAATTAAACACGAAATAACTTCACTAAAAAGGATCATTCTCAGATATAGTCAAATTTACCAGTGCTGTCAATTCTGTACTTATTCTATTAGGGTGGAACGAATAAATTCCATATCTCAGTGTTCTTCTTTAAATATTTTTATCACGTTAATAATTAGACACCGAATGGAACGATGATCTAAGTGAAAATATTTTTTTATGCATTTCTTGTGCCACTTGGGGTTGGGCATTGTTATGTAACTTGAAAGGGTATTAACTCATGAGCTTAAAAAATATTTCTACTTTTTTCGAAAACATAAAATTTTTGTCTATTTCAAAATGACAACATGAGAGTTACTCTCGCACTCGCAGTTCTTTTCGTAAAATAAGGATTATTTTCTTTGTTTTTATTCGCTGAAACTCAGTTGCTGACTGAATAGATGACTGTTTTTTTTTAATTGAAATTTTTGAAGAATATTCATTGTGTTTGAAAACAAAAATAAAATATTTTATTCAATCTCGGTATAATCAACATGTAAGTAATATGTTTATGTTGTTTGTACCGAAATGAATGACTGTATGACTTCCATGAGCATACTTATACGTGAATTGTGGTAGGATTTAAGGTCATATATAACACAACATACTGAACATTGTATTTTAGACTTGTGGTCTTTGGGCTTGTTATAAATTTAATATTGCTATTGGCAATCCAGGTGGAACTTTTCATGGCAAATCACCTTATCAAGTATATATACTTTTACCTATTTTGGTGTCTAGATTGTAGGAAAAATAACATGTATTTGCAAAAATTAAAAAGATAAAAAAATTGCAATTTTGGTGAAAGAAGTAGTGTTCATTAACAGGCTTTACAGCAAATTAGAGTAGAATTGCTATTTCCTTATTATATTACAGATTCTTCCATTTACAGTCATTTTCTACATTATTTTTTAACAAAACTTTGAAGTATCATTGGAAATTGTAAACCGCTGTGTCGCTTAATTTAATATTGGTGCATATTTGGGTTTTGACCACACTGAAAAAATATTGTAAAAAAAACATTTGACAAATATTGAAATATAATTACGTGCTGTCTTGTGATGCCCCTTTTCCACAGCATGTGCATTCATTGAAATTATGTCATCAGGGTTTTTCTTCAATTAAAAAGCTGTTATGTTCATGTTAAGTAACTTAATATCTATCATTCATGAAGCCACGTAATTTTCAAAGTTCTTTGACATAACAAAATCAAAGTTAAGAAATTGATAGTAAACGAATGGCAGAACTTATTAAAGACATGTACAATAGCAGATAATATAATTAACAATTAATGTTCAACATTTCAACAGAAATGGTCAGGCAGTTTTGGAGAAAAATTCAAGGGGAAAAGTATCACTTCTGTATGAGTTTCCAATAATTTTTCAAAATTACCTACAAACTATATCTTTGGACTCCTTTTGTCTCATTTTCAGTTTTTTAGCCTCTTTTGCAACAGTTGGAGTGCCATTAAACATATATTTCTTTCTGCTAGAATTGTGAAATCGGTATAACTTTGTAAGTGATGGAGCAATAATAACTTTATTTGAGCGATCCAAAGGCGATGAAATTCAAACGCAGAACACATATGTTTTGCCACAATGGTGATAAGTTTCTAGGGAATTAAGACAATTAAACGGGAATTTTGATTATTTTGAAAATTTGATTGTGTTCAAACAATTTGATATATATCAGACCTAATTTCTAAGTCATTTTCTGTGTAAAAACTTAAGCCTCACAGAATCGGAGTTGCTGGGTTCTTCATTTTTGAAACTATATAAGGTCATGCATCCAAAATAGGTATGCAAAATCTTCATATTATTAATGTGTAGACTCTGCCTTTTACGCTTGTATATAATTTAATACTATTGTATATAATTTAATATAGTGTGTGTATGTGTATGTGCGTGCTAATTTTCTGCCTTACGATTACTCCATTTGCCATAAAGTTCCTCGCTAGGTGGGAACATATTTCTTTAACATAATTTGATCCCCTTCATGGTGTGGCTTTGAATGGTAACAATGCTGTTAGTTCCAAATCATTTCATCAGTTCTCTATTGTTAAATCTCCATCATCTAACACTGTATTAAACTATTATAGTGGTGCAAACAAGTTGTCTCATGTTTTTCCACAAGAAAATTGACGGAGTTTCTTCTCACAAATAAATTATTGCTAAAAACATCTTTGTGGTTTATTTTGACTCCTGTAAAATAGGTTTTCTAAAATGTTATATACTGAACTTTAATATCCTAAAAGCATTTTCTAAAATACTTGCTCTTGGAAGTCTATAATTGAACTTTTCTTCTTCTCTCTGAAGTACCCTCAAATTTTTCATTGTATATTTGCTGAGCTGAAAAGCTATGTCGCCTTACAATTGAGCTTCAATTGTGTAAAGCATATGGGAAATTCTAGACAACAGAATGCAAAGTTCTTTTTTTCCATATATGAAATAATGAAATACTTCCTTTTGCGTCCCAAACTCCAGCTTTTCTCTGTTAAAAGTATTATTTTCTTGCTCAAACTTTCCTTCATCATTCAGCATTTAAGTGAAAAAAAATTATTAAAGTTCCTTCAACGATATTTATTAGTTTTAAGAACCCTGAACATAAACCACAAATCTCCCAATTGTTTTACCTTTTCTCAATATTGATATTCAAATATTGGTTGTTATGTCTATGGCAGTATCTGTAAATCTATATAGATATACAAGAATTTTATATTTGATGAATTTCTGAAAACATAAATAATATGAATATTCAAACAGCCCTTATGAACAATACCCCATACTATAAATAGAAATAAAAAAATTTGGAGTGCTTAATCTAACATATTTAGTTTTGAGATATGTATGGGTTAATATGTTGTATTATGTCTGAGAAAAACGGCTGTGGCAGATAGATGCACAGACATGTGAATGATCTTATAAGTGTTTCGTTTTTCCTTTTAAGGTACAAAACCCTAAAAATATATAAATATTTTTTTGCTTAGAATTTGGACTATCAATTGTAATTAAATAATCCAAATATGTAGGCTAAAAATGTTAATATTCAACGTTTTCTTTGAGCAACTTGTGTCTATGATCATAAACACTTTCGCCGGCAGTACTAAACAACTGCTCACTGGGTACGCTGGTGAGTGGAGCTAAAAAATATTTCAATACCACCTTTCTACAACATAAGTGTTAGCTGAAGTTCCAATATTACACATATTGGAATACCTATAATATAATAATTTGCAATTTTGGAAATAAAACACTGAATAGTTTGGTTGATCATTAACAGTCTTTGACATTGTCTGATTATGATAACCAATTGTGAGAGGGTAGACCCAAATGCCCTGTGTAAATTCGAAAATCTTCTTTTTGGCTGGTTGGAAATTGGATGTTAATGTGGCAGGTTCTTGAAAAGGCACACTTTTCCTGTGATTTTTGAAAGCTTGTTATTTCCTTTATGGCAATATCAGAGTCGATAGAATCTATATGAGCGTCTTGAGTCTTAGATTCAGCAAAGTAAATGGTAGTGTAGAATAATTTTTGATACAAGTAAGTCATTTGTTCTTAGATAAGTGCAGTAATTTTTTTTTAATATTTCTCATTATATTGTTTTCGTATTTTCCCCTTGTTTGCAATTTTGGAATTTAGTATCTAATGATAAGAGAGGGATTACGATAAACGTTCATTGCCATACGACCAATCGAGTGTGACTTCATAACACTATCAGAAGGAAACAATTGCTATGATAGTCTACCTATGTACTATTCAACTTGACTTGAAAATCTTTGTTTTGCCATCAGCACTGTAATAAGTGCCGCAAAAGGCGAAGCAAAACGTCACGAACTTGGATTTGCTGTCGGATGCAGTTTTGGCCACTTCTTGGATGAAACCGAAACTCATTTAGAGTCGAAATTGAAACAAAAACTGAACAGAGTGTATTTACTGTAATATTTAAAAAGTATTTTATAACTTAAGGAGGGTAATATTTAAAAAGTACTTTATAACTTCGGGGCCTCAGGAAATTAGGTCTCTGTTTGAATTAAAAAACAGCAGTTATTTGTTTTTGTGAACATACATTCAAATTTTTTATTTTGATAAAATTTTACAAAAGCATTAGATAAGTTAAATAAAGTTTTTTGTTGTGTTAAATCGCCCTAGGGGCTGTCCATAAAATAACTCAAAGAGGGGAAAGGGGTCAATGACCTATTGTAACAATACGTGACGAGCAGAGGGGAGGGCAATGGTGTAACATGATTTTACATAGCTTCATCAATTTCATTTTGCATTCTTTTAAACTAAACTAAGTTTTAAATTCAAATCTATGGATTAAAATATTATTTCTATGCACACATATTCATAAATATACCTACCTAAAATAATAGTTAATATTTACGTAATTACAGTAAACATACGTAATATAGAGTGCCTACTCGTGTCGTAATAGATAAAGTCAAAGAATACTGCAACGTACAAGATTTTCAACTTTAACAAGTGATCTCGTTGAAAATAATATGTAACATTTTATTTTATTCAAAGTATGCATGTAAATGATAGTGCTAATTTTGAGGATGCTATACAAAATTAAGTTAAGGACTTTCTGGTGCTAGTTCCCTGAAATTAATTTAAAAATCTGAGTTTTGTTCAAACGTAAAAGTATTTCTTTATTTATTGTGGGATGGTTTCTATTTATGTTTGATCTAGGGCCGTGCATTAACTTCAACGCTAGGTAAGCAGTTTCCATAATTTAAAAATGAACAAATGTAAAATGAACTACGCATCTACCCAAGATTTCAGTTAAAATCGGTGTCGCCTATTTATTATCGTTTCACTTCAGACAAGCGTAACGTCGTGTTTTCAGATAATTTAAACAACTTTCCAAAAGCAATCTTACACGTAAAAAAAACAAGGACAAATAAGATCAACAAAAGCATGTGCTACTACAAGATAAACTTAAAAGAAGTTTATATGGACTACACAGATGTTGCTATGAAATTAAAATAAAGAGATGACCCTGATCATCTCTTCCATATCAAGAGTAAGACCAGGTAGACTACCTTCAACAAATTACAATATTTGGAAGTTCTGCTGAAAAACAGCATAGAACAGAAATAATTAAAAATTGGAAAACCTTAAATCACTTCCGTGAAATATTAAAGAATGTGGCTTTGAGCTGTGTTAAATTTCAATTAAAACATGTTGCAGAGGGACCAGAAGCAGTTTGTTATATTTACTTCCCCAATGGATTTTTGTCGTTACCAGTAAGAATGTAGCAAACAAAAAAGGACTTACTTTCATGTTTTTCTGTACACCTTCACTTAGAACCTAAAGATTTCCTTCCAGTCATTTATAAAGGGGTAAGTGGATCTAATGCAGACCGAATCACGTGACCTGGAATGAAATTCTCTTGATTGAATCTTTCAGTACGTCTTAGTGATAAACAGGTTGAACACTGGTAACGATTATCGATCCAACACTAATTTGTAGAAAAGGGTAGGAAGAGTTCCAGTGGGAAGAACGGAATATTTTCTATACACTTGCAGCCACAAAAGATATTACCAAAAACAGGAATTTTGAGAGGACTATAAGATAATTACAAGTAAGAGAAACAGCATCAGAATATTGCTTCGTTAACAAGTTTGTTAAGAAGCAAATAAGCATACACCTTTATTACAGCATATATCATATACAAAATGTGAATGAGCAAAATAAGAGGTCAATGTTTGCACAATAGCCAGAGTGGGCGCAACCAGAGATATTTATGGAGATTGTGCAGTTTTATAGAAAATTATATTCTCCATATGCTGTGTCCACTCCAGCCATCATCTGCAAGCAAAATTGGCATGCATCGGCAGTATCCCAAATATATCCCAGATAATTATATGGGCGAGATTAGGATTATACGTAGATAACTTAAAAACAATAGACCATGGGGTATGATGCCATTACTACAGAGCTCCTGAAATTAGGAGGGGCAACAGTCTTCAAAGAATAGCAGGGACTGTTCGATGCTGTTGTTCTCAATGTCTCTGTCACGGTGCAAGCGTGTGGTTGTATTGTTCTTTAAGAAGGAGGCAATACACTTTTTAAGAACTGCCAATTAATTCCACTCTTAAGCCACATGTACGAGTTCTTCTTTCCAGCCTATTGAACAAACGGAGTTTCCACAAGGTATGTTTCGCCCGTGATGATCTTACAGCACTGAAATGTGGTCAGTCATTGTGAACCTGATTTATAAATTTAAAGAACTGTGCACAAAAAATCTCTGGGATTTACTTGTAAAGGAATGGCATGAACTAGGCCCTGATTTCCTATCAAAACTGATCGACAGGTTGTCTAAACTGTGTGCCATGGTTATTAAAGAGACTAATGATAAAGCAAAAGAGAGAATAGTGTTAAAGCAAAAGTTTGAATAAAGTATCGGTGAAATTTTAGTTCTTTTGTTCTATTTTAGGTTAGTTTGCTATAAATAATAAATTATTAAAAATACAGATTGAATTTCGTTTGATTCAGATGTAAATAACCTTTGAATTTGGATGGTCAAATATTTTTAAGTGGTAGTGTTCATGATGATGCGTGACAGTGACGTGACAGGTGGCTCAAATCGTGATGGTCAAAGGCTAAATCTATAAGCTTTCTATAATGATCTGTCTATATGATTACAACTATTATGTCTTGTCAATTCTCTTAGTTTTAGATAAATTTATATTTTTGATAATTTTTACCAATTTTCAACTAACTTTTCTTTTCATCTGTTTTCCGTATGAGACTTTTTGTGTTCTGTATTTATAGAAAGTGCCTAAATCCTCTTGCTCTCTATGCAGCATAATTTTACAAATGTCAGTAGACTGCAATGGCTATGCATACTAAATATTTTAAATGTAATATCCTTCATCGTGCAGTATGTGGTGCACAGAAATTTGAGGAACTCCAGCTATGCCTCGGGTATTAGTGGAAGATTCTTTTTACATCAGAGAATTTAACATAGTATGTGAAAAACCTTGAAATATAAGGTATGTGTGTTTATGAAAACATTGTGATTCTGGTCATTTTCAAGTTGCCATTGCAACTTATAATAATATCTAGCATTCATTTAGCAAATAACTCATAGTCCTTCCAAATAATCCAAAGTTCCAATACTCAAAAGTCCAAATCACAAGGCAAAACAAGTCAAAGTTTAATCTAAGTGTGGAAGGGGAGTGGAGGTGGAGGGTGAGGGGCTAGAAGAGGAGGAGCAAAAGGGTGAAGGAGAAGGGGGAGGGTGAGGGGAAGGGGAACGCGAGGTGGCGGTTTTAGTTTTAGTTTCCTATAGGAACATCAGTTTGAAATTTGAAAATACAGTTTTAAGTTTTCACTTCTCTCGGCAGTCCTCATGACTCTGATTTTTTTAAATTTTACACAAAGACTGATTAACTTATGTTACTATATAGTTGACCAATCACTAACAAGTACTTTCAAAAAAGCCAAAAGAATTCAAAGAAACCTCATATAGAAAAAACAATTAAATAAAAACCAAGGTCGTATGAAAATGTATTCAAAATTACTAAAAAAACCTTCACTGAAACTAAAACAATTCACCAAACATGGCTTTGTAATAATAACGCAATCTTCTAGATTCAGTCTTTGGAAGTTACTGTTTGGTCCACCTGTATAATTAGGAAAAAAGTTAAGGCAATGAAAATAAATTTCTAATTGTGCATAGAAACTTCGTACTTTCCTATTAAATCAACTTCAGCAATATATGTTAATAAATCAAATTGACACAATATGAAAAACCGATATGCATTATTTGATGTTACGAAATGTGCAAAACTGTGTGACCACGAACAATATACTCTCGCTTTGTGCTCTTGTAAGCAAACATATGATCTTGGTCACAATAATATATGATTTTGCTTTACAATAATTTTTAAATAAATATATGATGACTTTTAAATGAACATATGATCTTGCTTTACATGTTATCAGCAATCAAGCAAGATCATATGTAAAACAGGAGCCGCTTAGTCATTGAAACCCATACATTATAAAAAATGTCTTGCATGATAAAATAATCAATTTCGAAAGTTAATGTGAATTGTAGAAAAAATGTTTAGATATTTTAAAATAGTATGTCTCTAGCAGGAGTGGTTAGGTTCACACCAGAAGGCTTTCTAAATTTTATTGATGTAAAGTGGACGAAATAGAGAGGTAGAAAAATAAATGCAAAAATGTATAGGACAAAAATCAGGACCTGGAACTTTACTGTACTCTTTAAAGGAGAAAAAATGTATCATAAGGTTTGCCAAACCCATTTCCCAGCCGCGTGTAATGTGAAGCAGAAAAAATCTACCTAAGTTACACATTTGCACATAATTAGCATGATATACAAATTTGACCATAATTTAACTAAATTGTAATTTTTATAAGTTTAAAATTGTTTTTTCGTAGTTCTTCAATTGAGAGTTTTAACAAGTAGAAAAAAATGTTTACAATTGTGATATTAATTTGGATCACAATGTGAAATTGTTGTGTTAAAAGATTGTGTTGAATTGTTGAAATTGTTGTGTTGAATTGTTATGTTGTATATGAAATTGAACATTTCTATTTGCAGTGCTCAGATATATTTAAGATGTCAGATGATTGGCAGAGTGCATCTGAAAGTGTCGAACTTGCTTTGTACTACTTAGAGAGTTCTATGCATCCCAACTTCAGCTTTACTCGGGTAAGATTTTCATTATTGTTAAGTTTCATAATAGTCAATTAATTATCAATTTTACTTACAGATTAAGTACTTTTTTATTCCAATACAAATTTACAATTTAACCTGACTAGGGCCCAGGAGCTAATTGCGGAATTCGCACAGTATGCCCCAAACAAGTGAATTTTGCTGCAGTTCCACCGTTGAAATTTAATTATCAACGTATTGTGGAACTTACTTCAATAAAAACTATCTACCACCATACATTTTCAAAGAGTGTGAAATTTCCTAAATGTTGAAATAAATTGTTTATTTACTGATATATAAAATGATTTAAAAAAACTTAATTCTAATTCTTAAAAGACCAATTTCACACCCAATTTTCAATTATTTGTCAATATTTTGTAAACTTTGGCTGATAAAAAAGTAATTTTTCATTTAATATAACCTAAAATAAATTTCTAGTACAATTGTTTTAAGTTATGTAAACCTACATTAACTAAAAGTATTTAAAAAACATTGTGAAAAATAAACAATTGTTGAATTGATATATATTGCTATTTTTCAAACATTTTGAATGGAAATTTTCACTGAATATTTTCGAAAGATAATACTATTGAAAACAATTTTTCCAATTTATAAATAACTGATTTAAAGCCCTTAATAATTTGATGAATTTGTTAAACAACAAGCATTTAATTCAAAATAAAGAAGTGATATAAAAATAATTCAATAATATTTATTATTTTGTATGCGTATCTTAAACACATTTTAAAGTGATAGGTTGTCATATAAGTTTTTTTCATTTTAGTCATTCATTGATGTAGATTTTTACCAGGTGAGAATTGTTTATGGAACTCATAATAATACGCTGAAATAATATCCGCAGAGGATGAGATTGAGCATCCCAGTCAAATGACAATAATTGAATTCTGACAATTAAAAATATATGGGCCCTTCCATTATTATAATGGAAATTAGTGCCTTGTTTGTTTTCTGGCAATGTGTTTGTTTTGTCTAATTTATCAATTCACGATAAAAAGGGTCATCATATCTTGTGAACAGTGTATCGCGCATTTTTTTCAACTTTGACTATGATATAGTCTATGTCTATAATGAGTTATAAATTGTGTTCTACCTAAACTAACAGCAAACACTCTAAATGTTTGTAGTGCCATAAACCTTTCAAACCTCTTTTTTGTATCATTGCAAATCTCAAATGTTTCCTTCGGTTTTCCAAATGTTAGGAAAAGGGTTTATAAAAATGTTTCTATCATGAAAACATATTCTGTGATAGATAATAAATGATTGGAAAGATGACATTAATACTTAATATACAGTCTGTTTGACAAGGGCGTATGAGTGTCTAAAACATTTTCTATCGGATTGGCATCTAATGATTATGACAATCGACACTACATAAATTTTTTTGCTTTCATGTAGTACAAACACGTCTCTAATTTTTTGGGTAATTGCAGTAGTCAATTTTGTTTTTTTATTTTAAACTACCATTCATCAAATATTAATAAGCCCTTTAATATATTTTGATAATTTGCCAAGTGGTAAATCCGTGCTTCGAGAAACAGCTCCAGATGGCATCGTCATCAGGCGTTTAATAGTTTTCGGATGAGTATTGAGTGTGAGTATATTTTCTTTTGCCCATATGAATAAATTTTTTTCTGATACTAGCAGTTCCTTCACTGTGCTTCGAGTTTTGCTTCCTAAGCAAGTAAATGTCTTTTTACAGGATGATATTTAAATCCGTTTTATGTGAGACTGCCTGCTCATCACAAATCAATAGACGAGGTATCTTCCCTCATTTTCTATGATTTTTGTGCAGTCACAATATGTTATATTATTCAAATTTTTTACATTAAAATAACAATTCCCCCATTTACTTATAAATGTCTTCGACATTTTTACATATTTATTAGCTGCTCTTTGCAATAAACACAGCTTCATAACGTTGTGTACTCTGCATTTAAATTGAAATATGCCCTTCTATTAGCAAAATGGAATGACAACTGAGGCTGTCAATATAAAACATTTTGAAGGAAGAGTCCTGATAATTGCTTATGTCTGAATACACTCCTAATAGTTTTCAGTGGAAAATTTGGCCATGCAGGCTTCTGTCAAATGGAATAACAGGCTAGATTTTTCAATTTATATAAATACTATAATAAGGTGTTACTATGCATATGCAAAAGCCTCTTAGGACACCAAAAAATGTATTACATTCAACAAAAACAGAAGAATATTGATTGAAAGTATCTTGCCATTTTCAGTGTTATTTAAAACAAAACTTATTCAACATATAATTGTTAAAAAACAACTTACAACAGGGAAATTGCCGCCTTGAGTATAGGATCCAAGAGAATCGCTGCTTCCACATAGCATTACTCAAGCATGCGGGTTTTCTTACCGGCCGTGCCTGCCACCGTACAGCACTGGAACTCTGCAAGTTGGGGATGGTATTGGACCCAAGTGATCCGTTAGGTATGCTGCTCTTCATCGACACGCTTGCCTTACGTGCACGACAATATACCTGGCTAGCGAGCGCCGCCACTCAGTGGCAAAGCGAGAGGAATGTGCATTTGTTACCAAATTGGGCATACTCTTTTGCTTTGGCCAAATTCTACTTGTGTAGTAAGGAGGGTGAGTTTATATTTCATTCATATTTACAGTATTTGGAAAATTTTAAAGTCTGACTGTCCTACAAAAAAGTGGTGTCTTGTGAAAGATCAGAATGTGTGCAAAAAAGAAGGCAGTTAAATAATCATTGCAAGGTGAAATACAAAGTATGCAAGAAATAAGTGACAAAAGAAGTGGACGATTAATACAAAAAGACTTTTGGAGCATTCAAATCTTTTTGTGTTGTACCTAATTGTTACAACTTCTCTCTTAACTAGGTTAATATATTACATAGTTTGAAACGAACATTTTTTGTTACATCTTTCCACATTATAATATATAATTCAGTGGAAAGCACTGAAAATAATTAATTTTTTGCCACTGAATTAATTTTTCAAAAAATATAAATAAATGATGATAATTCAAATAAATGTTACAAATTAAAAGTTTAATTGATCTACGTCACAATCTCGAAAGGTTATCTAAAAACTTCAGATTAAGTTCGTAATCTCTAATATAAATATGCTTTATACCATTTTGTTTCCAAAAATAATCTGGTAGATATTTTCTGGGTAATTGTTGGTAAATACTATGTAACCACTGTAAGCATTCATCACAACAGTTCAGGTGTTCAGGTAAAACAGTGCTTTGATCATCTGTCAGATTCATCCACATGATTAATTGAAGAATGTTTCCTATAGGCGGGGACCTAACAGAAGCAGATGATTTACTCCAGACTGCACTTATCAGGTTCCCTGGTGTACTGTGTCCTTTACTAGAGAAATGTGCTGTTCAGACTGACAAAAAGGTTTTCAGCCATCATTACTTCAGGTCATATGCTGATGAAACGTGAGTATAATACTAACATTTGTTACTATAAATATACCTTTACACTAAATTTGACATTTTACACACTTAGACTGTCATCTAATATGACATTTAACACAATCATCGCTTTTTATCAATACTAGTTCATGTGTCTATTATCCATTAGAGGTGTAATTCCCACAATCAGTGGTTTTCAGTTATAAAAAATCTACAAAATTGTACACATTTTTATAATACATTAAATTATACAAAGTCAAAACATATAACTGCTGAGATATAATAGATTGAGTACGTTCGTAAAGCAGTCATTTGAATATCTAAAAGCTAACCTTCTCAATATTAATTTCATCACCAAATGGGGTGGGAGAGACGACTTTACAAAAAGCAGTTTTATGAAAGTTGTTTAATATCTGCTATTAAAAAGAGGGTTGCTTTTAATTTTTTTTCTTTAATTTTATCTTTGAAATCACTGGCTAGTTTCTTGAAATTAATTTCATAAACACATATTTTCACAGTACAAAAATATTGAAGATTAGGATGATTAGGATTTTATAACAATAACTTGAAAAAAACAATACTATAGGTACTTCAAAACTATCTTTACAAAGTCTGTAAATTGGCATCTTTCATATGTGACATCCTGAATAGATATGTGACAGAAAAATTGTTATGTAACTTTTCTAGCTTCTATTAAATTGGGATTTAAATATTTGTCATGGTCGTCGTAGGGCCATAATTATGGGAAGCTACTAAAGTATCTCTAAGTTTAGCTGTTAACTTTATTTGATAATACCGCCAAAGATTTATTCTTTTTTTTTAAATATTTATGAACTCTTATATACCACAATCATATTAACCATTGCCACATGTCTAAGCACAGTTTTAATGCCAGTCTAATACTGCACTGAACATTTAATTAAAAGCTATAGACAGCAAGAAAAATACATAATTGTTGTCAGTCAGATAATAGGAACAGAAATTAAGGCTTGGCTTATATTCCTGTCCTATACTCCTAATGGTTATGGGATATCTGGGGCTTTTTGAGAGGTTTTTTAATCTAGGCATTATATTTTTTTGAACTATTTTTTATTCTTGGTGCAGAATTATTTTTGATAATAAATTAACTTGCAATGATGCAAAATTGCAAAATTGTATACTAGCAATAAAAATAAATAAATTTTCTTCCATTAGCTGCACTCCACCTCTCCAGCAACTGATAACACTCTATTGCTCACGTGTGCGTGGCCCTTGGCAGGAGTCAAGCGTGCTTGTTTGGCTCGAACGCAATGTAGCTGCCGCAACAGCCCGCGTTGAGATGCATGATGCCCTTGTGGCTGCATCCGCACTAGAACGGAGAAGGCTATATCCAAAAACCCCTATTGCAATGCTCCGTCACATTATAGTATTGAATGTGGATGATGTGCCGGTTAGTGTGGAGGTGAGTGCTTCATAAAGCTTTTATTAAATTTAATTAATATAATATCCATTATTATTTTGTATATTCTTTTTCCTTTTTACTATAGGAGACAGTAAATACTAACAAACTGTAGGAGACAGTAAAAATCTAAAAAACTATAGGAGAGACAGTAAACACTAATGTACTGATATGGAAATTGTCAACCGCCTTGAAAACCTCGGAAACCTGGAATAATAATGGAATTACATTCATTCTTTAAATATTCTAGAGATTTTATGGAATTCTTACCAAACTTCCTGGAATTTGTTTGAGAATCTACTGTATATCATAACAAATGTTGATGAGTTAAAATAAATAATAAACTAACATAACTAACAAAACATATGGGACTTGTACTGGCACTGGCACTGAAAAAACTTAAAACACCTTATGAGTAATCAAATTTCTTTGCTCAAAACCATTTCTACTTCAACAAATATGTTTACGCATATAATTATTTAAGACAGAACTTTTATTTATTTTTCCTCATTAACTCTACATTCTAACAATTGTTTAATTTTAGCGAGTTGCTGAGTGTGTAAAAGCTATGTTACTTACAACAATAAATGTTATAATGTTATGTTTTGTTCTACTTGGAAGTGATGATTTTCCTTCTGGAAACCCCGGAAACATTATGAATTTTTTAAAAAAGTTTTTAAAAATTAACAAAATATATAGATAGAAAATATATCTGGGATTGGAAACTGACAAGGTGATAAAAAGCAATGAAATGGACTTTAGCACAGATCGTGTGAAGTTAAATATAGCCATATATTCTGGGTCCTAAAATAAGCCAGTTTTATTTTTGAATTATTCTACTTAATTTAGTCGTCTTTCACCAATTTCAATCTGGTCGGATTTGGTCGCATCACTATAGATCCAATCAGATCCGGCTGGATTGGTCACATGAAAATGACTTTTTCGTTCTAAAATCAACTATATAAAAGATTATCATGCAAGTGTATTATAAAGTTTATAAAAAAACCGTTCATTTCTTATGAAATCAACTTTATTTACACTGTTATAATTAGACAACAATTATGAATGAAATCAACAATACAAATCTAGCATAATTATAGATTACACTATATTAGGTTTTTATTGTTGATATGAAGATTAAAATTTAACTAATCACTCAGTGTAACTAATTAAATTTTAATGTTTATAATAGTAATATTTATTTAATAACTGTTAAGTTCAGTCTCACTAAAATTAAAATTAACTTGATTTTTTTTTTTTTTATTTGCAATCAGTGCTTTCACTTTTATCAGATGTGGTGAAGAGTGTTGAATCTCGTTTAGAATGTGTCCTCCAGTGAGAACATCTCCTCTTTCCTTAGGAACTCAAAATATCTTTCCTTTTTAGTCGCTTTTGATAAGTGCGCGTTAATAGCTTTGCAGCCAGTTCATTAGGGTGGGCCTCCAGTCTCCCCCTATATTTATCTGTAGCCGACAGGATTTCGTCCTTTATGGTGTTCATTTGAAGTTCCTTATGTATTTCGGCATTGGTAACAAACCATGGTACATCACATATAGATCGGAGTATAATATTTTGCATTCTCTGCAGTATCAGGATGTTGGAACTACTACAACTGCTTCACAATTGTATGCCATGAGTCCATACAGGCTTAAGGATTGTCTTATATATTAGTAGCTTATTATCGATTGACAGAGTACTGTTCCGTCCAATCAGCCACGTGGGATTCTTATATCTAATCATCATCATCTTTGATCATGTTCATCTCTTCATCTAATCATTATCTAATCATGTTCATCTCTTTTGCTCTTTACATGGTTTTTCCACGTCGTACGCCTATCCAGGTGCATGCCCAGGTATTTTACTCTATCTGTGTGTGGCAGAGTAGTCTGATTCACCTGTATGGGAGGACAGTCGCCCTTTCTCAGAGTAAAGGTGACGTGTACAGATTTTGTAGCACTAGTTTTTATTCGCCATTTGTTCAGCCATGAGGATACACTGTCCAGTCCTCGTTATAGCATCTCAGAAGCCACCACAGGATCTGCGCTGCTGGCCAATATTGCAGTGTCATCGGCGTATGTGGCAGTAGTCACGCCATCTGTTGCTGGTAAGTCTGCTGTGTAGATGGTGTATAGCACTGGGCCCAACACTGATCCCTGAGGAACCCCGGCTTGAATTTCTAAGAGCTTAGATGTGACATCAGTTACTTGCACTTGGAACATTCGATCTGAGAGATATGATTTCAGCAATTCCACGTAGCTGTGTGGAAGGTAGGTCTTAATTTTGTAAAGTAGGCCTCTGTGCCATACTCTGTCGAATGCCTGATGTATATCCAGAAATGCTGAGGAGCAGTACTCTTTTTCTTCTAATCCTTTTCTTATCCTATCGTATACTCTGTGGACCTGTTCCACCGTAGAGTGCTGAGTATTGGTTTGATTCTGTGTAGAAGAAGCTTTTCAAAGACTTTTGATAATACTGGGAGCAAGCTAATAGGTCTATATGACGAGACGTCATGTAGTGATTTGCCAGCTTTGTGTATCATACGTATCTGCGATACTTTCCACAGCTGTGGAAAGTGTTGGACTCTTAAGATGCCATTAAACAATACTGTTAGGAACACCACTGCCTTTCTCGGTAGTTGTTTTAATACTTCTTTAGTAATTAGGTCGAAGCCAGGGGCCTTTTTATCTTTTAAACTTCTGATCGTTCGCCAAGCTTCATGAACCGTTACGGGGCGCGGGGGCTCCGACATCTGATAATCCTGAATCAGAACTGAGTCCACAATTTGTTCAGTCTCACCGTCCGGGTTTGGATTCGGGCTAAATACCTTTGCTAAATGATTGGCAAAACAATCTGCTTTTTCTTGAGGTGTGCTTGCCTAACCACTGTTGCACCTCAGAGGGGGTATTGTTGGTTGCGGTCTGTCATAATTTTTGGTAAACTTCCACAGCGAGTAGTTTGTTTGTGGAGTAGGTGATAGGGATTCCAATTGCGTAGCGAGCGTGTTGTTATGCCATTCTGTCAAGATCTCTTTTAGTTGCTTACTCGCTACATGCAAGTTCTGCTTATCCACATCGAGATGAGTTGATTGCCAGACTCTGCGCAGTCTTCTCCTTTCCAGTACAGTAATTTTGATTTCAGCAGGATACTTAGTAGCCTTCAATTTTGAGATCTCCCAAGGAGTGTTCATCCAACAGGATTCCTGGATTAGTCTTGTGATGTATTCTGTCGCTTCGTCTATATCATCAACTGTCTTCAAAGCTACCTTCATTTGTATATGGTCTGTTATGTACTGCCCAAAGGATTCCCAGTCAGTGCTTTTATTATAGAGAGTAATGGGGTCCGTTGTCTCTATCAAACCAGAGCTTATCGTAAGTATAACTGGTGTATGGTCTGATGGACTGTCATAACATGATTCAGCCTTAAGATATTCCTTAGAGAGTCCTCTAGCGACAAAGAAGTCCAGCAGGTCAGGGAGTCTGTCAGAATGGCTTGGCCAATATGTTGGTTCTGCAGTTGTTATGGCAAAGCTATGGTGATTATCCAACATTGACTTTAATTGTCTACCCTTGGTAGTCGTCACTCTAGAGCCCCAATACATGTGCTTCGAATTCCAGTCTCCACCTGCGATGTAACGACTCCCTAGAGTATTGAAGAAGTCAGTGAACATCATCTCACTTATTCCATGTCTCGGCGGGCAATACACTGCAGATATGTTAAGGTAACCAGTTTTGTCTTCTACAGCTATTGTTGTAGCTTGTATATGTTCTGTTTTATAATCAGGCATTTGTTGATATTTTATAGATTTCTTAATTATAATTGCAGTTCCAGCGTGCGCTCTACCATCTGGATGAGGTGTCAAATGACACTGATAATCTTTGAAGCTGAGGTACGTGTTAATGGTACAATGAGCTTCCGAGATTAGGAGTATGTCTACGTTATGTGTCTTCATTAACAGTTCCACTTCGTGTTTATTAGGTGTTAACCCATTTATGTTAATAGTAACTAGACGTAACGAAATCATTTTGAGAGTCGGTCTACTAGTTTAGCTATGAGACTCATAAGAGTACTCATTTGTTGAATGGTGAGGTCGAACTTTTCAGTTTGTTTTAAAAGTACATACTCCACTGATATGTTTGTCGCGGTTGTATCAGCAGTGGTGGTGTTCTGGTTGGTATCCTCTTCTACACTCTTTGTACTTTTATAAAGGTTTTGACTAAGAGTTTCGGCATATGTTCTATTCTGGCGAGCGGTTCTGTTCTGTCTCATGTTATTCTCGGATCTGCCCATGTCTGCATAGTCATTTTTGGTTTGAGGTTGTTCAGTAGTTAGATCTCTTCTATTTGTGTTTACATTTCGTTTCTTTTTACGAGCTAATATTTCTTGATAAACCTCGCATCCTTTGTAGTTGGCTGGATGGGGTCCTTTACACAAAGCACACAGAGCAGGAGAGTTGCCGTCACGCCTTTCGCATTCCGATGTCCTATGGGATTCTCCACATTTAACACAGCGGTATGGCCTCATACAGTAGTTCTTGGAGTGACCATACTGTTGGCATCTATGACATTGTACAATAGATGTTCTTTTTCGGGGATCCTCTATCACTACTGATTGCTGGTATATGTACTTGAGAAGTTTGACTGCTTTGTTGTTGGGCCCTGGTGCCAATTTCACATAGAATGTCGAAGTTGCTTTCTTTTCAGGGCCATACTTAGCATTGATAATTTCTCCAGTAACTATGTTACCAGTGGCTTCTATCTCTTCTTTGATGGTATTGAGCGGAGTAGATGGGTGCAGATTTCTTATTACTATTCTGAAATTTCTTATGTCCTTCCTGTTAAATGTATGACCTATAAGACCGTTCTCTCTAACAATCGTCATCAGTTTTTTGTAGACCTCAATTTCCACACTGCTGATTCTGAGTTGGTTCCTATTTACTATTTTGTAGGTAAACTGATTTCTTTCGGCCACTGTTTCTAGGAGTTCCGTTAGTTTATTAACGTCCTCAACACCATAAAGTATTATTGGTGGAGGTTTGTTTGGCTTTCTCACTTTCTTTTCAATATTCTCCTCATCAAGATCAATAGTCATTCCAGTAAACTGGTTTGATGTTCGGACAGGGTCTGGAGATGGTGTTTGTGACAATTTCTTTCTCTTGGAATTCCTGTTTGGTATTCTCTACCAGGATGGAGGGTTGGGTTTATTGCTCGACTGAGGTTCATTTGTTTCTTGAGACTGAGATTCACTAATTTCTGCATAACTTCCCAAAGATGCAGATCTGTGTCTTGATAGAAACATACTCGGGTGAAAAGACTGTTGAATGAACTTTTTTTTGTTGCTGCTGCCAGTAGCATTTACTGCCACAGGGGCCTGGTCGCCTACTCTTGTGTAGTCTTCGGTAACATACTTCACACTCGCAGGCCCGGGTACCTGCGAGCGCCGGGGGCTAGCCGGGGTGCATGGCATATCATTATTATCTATTGTTGTACTCATCATTTATTTTTACGATGGGTTAAATCTCGAAGCACTTCCCCAAGGTGCAACTGCCACTGTTTTAAGGGGTATTTATATGGTTTTATTGAATCACACATTACGATTCCCACGAGTATGGTCGATTGGTGGTCGCTCGCAGGGCCTTTCCTGTGAGAAGGCTTTATTCAATGATGTTCGCCAGTTTCATCAAGGTTGGTCGCTATCGACTGTCTCAACTGCCAGTCATTCATCCCCTTGGCGCGCCCCGCACCGTGGGATTAGGGTGGTCCAAGTGGCGAAGCTCGAGACCCACGTTCCTGCGAGACATGACAACAGGTTTACGTTGCTGGGGTAGTCCTTCCGGGCTACACATTGGTTATTCTGTCGGGGTTGTCTCCCTTAGCTAGATATTCGGTTTTAAGACGCCGAGGACTCGCCCTTGCCCTTATCGCTTTGCTGCCATGATCACGAAGTAGATGTATTGTGCATGATTCATTAGAGATCACGACATTGCCCGGGGAGTGGGACGACCCGCAAGAAGCAGGTCCACTACTGAATTGCGACGGCATTTCAGCAGTGGCGGGGACGTGAGAGATAGGACTTTATGGTTTCAGAAATTAGGTCAATATTTTGTTAATTTCTAATTTCTTTTAATTAATTTCTAAGTCTAATATTCTCTACCTAGATTATTTTAGTACTCTTCAATGATGAATCAGAAATGTGGATCTTACCTGCTCAAATCATTCTTATACTCATAAATGAAACATAACCATAATTCATTTATCAATTAAACAATAAAAATGTCTATTTACTTATATTTATTCAACGAAGCAGCGACAAAACACACAACAGACATTTGTTAACCTGGTGAGTCAAATGACAACTGATGGCCACGCCAATAAAAAAAAATGTGTGATGCGGCAGTGGAGTACGGTAATGGTCAGTTAATGTCGAATGACTTGCAGGCGCAACAACGCGAGTATTTTTCCAAAAAAATTGGTGTAATGTATTTTACCAGATCCAGTCACCGGATCCGGTAAATTGGTACTTGATTTGTTAGATTTTTACTGATACCGGATCTGTGGGCTTACCGGCTCTGGTTTTCTGGAATGCAATCCCTATTTACAATCTGAAATAAACTGAAGTAGAATTTAAAAATGTTTCAAAGAAAATTTATTAGACTATAACTTAGAAAGTAAAACAAAATTACATCGCAGAATAATTTATATAAGATATTATAATCAATTTCATGTGTACATCTTCAAACATTTTTAACTAGCTTTATCTCATTTAGTACGAATTAGTCATAAGATCCTGTTATTCAGATTCTTGACTGATTAGATACAGATCAAGGTGTCAATATACATTATTTAACCAAAAAATTTAGTTACATCCAATAAAAAAATTGTTTTGTAGAGTAGACTGAGAGATAAATACGGACAATATCAAATGAATGTTACTTTTGTACAGGACCCTTCACAGCCGCTTTTGACATCAGACCCATTCCCCCCCTCAGACGGCATCAACAGATACGCTCCACGTCGTCACGAACACACCCGTTCACCTGTTGGCTCACCCTTTGTTGCTTTGCTCCAGTCATTGTTACCTACGTTCAATTTGAGCGATAACAGTCCAGAAACTCCACCACCACAGTTAAAGTGAGTATCTAAACCTAAGTTGTATATATATTATATAGACATTGATTTGTATAGGCTATAATACCAATTGTTTATTTTCATATGTTCAGATTTATAGAAACATCAACAAATGTGTCAATGTAGGTACATAAAATTTCTTTATGTGCTTTAATTTTTCGTGAAACTTATTCAAATAGGGGATTATTTTTTAATAACAATTTTTATTTAAATTATATAATTGGTTAATGTTGTGAGCCCACTCCATTGTAAGTACATCTTGTTGAGCTGTTCTTATAGGAGTAACCACATAGTGTTTTGCCCAGTTTAGTCTTAACTCTGGGAATATGTACCATGATTTTGAGATGATAAAATAGATCAAACCTTCATCTATAATTCAAGCAGATTACTTTCTTATTTGTTTTATGTATTTATTTCATGAAAATCGGCTTTGTGAATCTCATCCCTGTGTAACTCGGTGAAAATCGCTAAAAAAGGGCAAATATAGAAGATTCATTCCAGAGAGTTATACTTTAATTTGGAAAAAAAAGAAAAACAATTTTCATCGATGCAACTACAAAATAGAAAAAGAAAAATATTTATTTAACAAAACTATGGTTTTAATTTCTCATAAATTTTTGACACCATCAAGTCATTCTGCTCTAAGTTGGTTGTGTCACCACTATGAATAAAAATATTTGCGATATCCGCTACTTATCGTTTTATCAAATACCAGGTCATCTTAGTATCACTGGCCACAAGGTTTGAAACTAAAGGTAATTAGAATAAAAGTTTGTCATGTCAGCTTCCTGCACTTCTAAATTTTAAAGCCATTTTTTCTTATAGTTTATATTTGCGAAATAAAAAAACTTTTATCATGGCTTCGTTAACGAAAGTGAGTACTATATGAAAAGATTTCATTGTAACACTCAAATATAAAATAAAATTTTTTTTGAAGATAATGTTTGCATAGATATTTTTAATTTTAATTAGAAATTTATGAGGCCTTCATCAGGCAAGTCATTTTAAGGGATTTATCGTATATTATTTTCGAAAAATATAGCAAAGAAAAGTTGCATCTTAAGTAATTAGTTTCTTTCGTAAGTTTTAATATTTAGTAATCTCATATTTTTTTCATGCGTTTGTATAATATCTTTTTTGTTTTTTAGTTTGTGTCACTTATAATTAAACCCTCTAGGATCCAGGTCCTAATTAGCGAAGTTATGCAGATGACCTGGAACAGATGAAATTTGCGACAGGTGCACCATCAAAATCTAAATTATGAACTAATTGCGGAAATCGCTTCGATGAAAACTACCATACCAACTAGCAACTAGCATACCATACATTTTCGAAAAGAGTATAAAACTTTCTAAAGTTTGAAATAATTTTTTTATTTACAATTGTATAACGAGATATCAAAAAATGTGATCAAAATTTTAAAAGATCAATTTCTTACCCGATTTTCAATAACTTGACAATATTTCATGGACTATGGCATATAAAAAAACTGACTCTTAATTTTTAAAAAAAGTTTTGTAATTTTCATGAAAATGATAAATTATTTAAGAAAAAGCATGGAAATTTTATATTTCATCATAAATTATCATAATAACTCTAAAATCGGGTGAAATAATATTTATCACTTGTATACTTTTAGTTATACATACATAACCTCCGAAACATAGAAAGAATAAAAAAATATTACATTCATCTGATAAGTGCAAGTATTCTAAAAATAATTATTAACTGTAATTTGTCCAAGGCACATTTTATGTGAGTTACGTTTCAAGAAAATATTTTTTCTGCAGGTTATCATATAGAATCATATTTATTTATTTACGAGACTATTCCGTTAGTTGCAAAATTTATATTTTCTCCTAAAGAAAAACTTTATTTCTAGATGTAATAATGGTAGTAACAAAAAACAAGCGGTAAAATTTGAATCAATTTCAAAACCAGTTTATTCATAGATTCTCAATAAATATATAACAGAGATTATTCATAATTATGAATATTTAAGATACACGCAATGATTCTTACGAACAAATATTATTCAATAAAATAGTGCTTGTAAGAATAATTTCTAAAGCCTTTGTAAACCACTTGTTTATGTAACAAATAAATTGGGCACTGTTGTTTACAAAACAATTGTATGCAGATGTAAGATACAAAAAAAATTTTTTCCAAAAAATATTATACACTAAAATAGCACTTCTAAAAAGACTTTTAACTTCTTTATAAACACATTCTTTTTTTTATACAGTGTAAAGTTTAAATTTTGTATGAAGTTATAATTATGTGTAAATTAGCATATAAATAGTGCCAATTGTCAGTTTGGCAATATGTAACATGTTGGGTACGGTCCACTAGGCGATCACAACGCTCATTGTATCGTTCCATTTGGCGAGCGCGATCATTGCAGCCGTGATCAAAATATCATAGATGGCGTCATTGTTCACAACCGCTTGGAGCCCATGCTGACCTATGTATCAATGTGGATCTTTGCGGTCATTTAGCTGTCAATTTGACTATGACACATTGATATATGAAGTTTACATAAATAAATTTATATTATCTTTTAAAGATAAACATGGTGATGAAGAAAATCATTTTATGCAGCTCCGAAAAATCTATAAAGAAAAAAGTACAAGTAAATTTATACAAAACAGTGCAAAACGTGCAAACAATCATTAAATTTTTACAGAAATTAAATTGCACTTTTGCAGTCAATATAAGTGTAAATTATTATTTAACAATCAATACATAACAAAAATACAATGCTCTAATCTCTTTATTTTGGTCCAATACTCTTCCTTTCCTCATAACTACGAATACGTATTGTTCGTAATTGTTATAACCCGTTCCACTTCTACTGACAGTTACATTGTTGACAAATTAATGGAATGGATATGATCGCGGTTGTCAGCACGAGCGTTGCGAGCGGCCTGTGGAACCTACTCATTGTAAATTGTCAAATGTGTCAATATTTCATGTTGATGAATTGTCATTTATTTGTTGGAAAAAACTAAAAAAAAGTGTAGGTTTCCTTCTTAATTAACTTAATAATCTCATACACTAAAAAATTACATTCACTAATTTCACTGACTCGAAAATGTCAAATATTTAATGAAAACCACTGATGCGTATTATACAATAATTGTCATTTCCCAAACAATATCTATCTCTTCAAAAAGATTCATATGTTCCGATTGCTGTGAGTGTTATCATATTAAGAAATAAATAAATTGTGCGTATTTATTTTAAAATTATAATTAAATTTAGACTAATGTTATCATTAAAAAGCAAATATTAATTCATGTCAAATGAAAAAATATCGTATTAGTATTTATTTCGATAAGTTTAATTTAAAAATCTATGATATTTCATAATTTTAGATATTTGGGCGAATTATGAATGTTAAAGATTGCAAATGGAAATAATTTTTATTGATTTATGAATAATAAACAATAACAAGATTTTATGAATAATAAACAATCATGACTTTGAAAGGAAATTGATCTGGAAATTGAATTGTGTTATCTTTTATCATTTTCTTTTCTTAACCTTCTTAAGTGAAAGTGTATAAATGAAAGGTATAGTTGGAAAAGTCATATTCACTATCGATCGCTAAGAAGGGCATTTTTTACAGTATTACTACATTTCTTACGTGTATCGAGATAAAAGATACAGTTGATGCATTTCCATGTTAATGACTTACGACAATCTTTAAATTTCAGAAAAAAGTGGTATGATTTTAAAAAAAATAGATGTATTTCAATCTACCCATGATACATTATTACTGATTCAAGTGGCGCTATTTACTGATGTTCCTTACCTTATAACAGATCAATTACGAATATATAAGATATACACAATTATATTAATGCACAAATATTATTGAGTAAAATAGCTCTTGTAAAAATAATTTCTAATGCGTTTGTAAATATGTCTGTTTGTTTACATGACAAATTAATTGTGCCCTGTTGATCATAAAATAATCACATAGCAATGTGAAGAACTTGTGTTATAATTATATAAGATACATCTAATGATTCTTACAAACAAATATTATTTATAAAATAGCATTTATAAAAATAACTTCTAACACCTTTGTAAACACTTCTGTTTGTTTATAAAACAGTATATAATTCTCGGCCTTCAAAGTTTATCAGTTTGTATATGCGACATTCAAACAAGGTATAGGGTATTATATATATCAAATTTTGGCTAATGAAATTTTGAACATGAATGTATATAAAAATGGGTTCATCTCCATTAGTCAAATTATGTAAGTTATAAAACATATTCACAACAGAACTTTCTTTATTAAATACAATTGTGTAATTAATGTAGAGATATTTATAACAAAACGAATCAAATGAACTAATTATTGCAAATATGGTAAGCCACCGCAAATGCACATTTTATTGAATAGTGAAAGCATGAAATATCTCAACATTTTTTATTGGAAACATTTATTACTTTTTCTCAAAATACACAATATTCTACAAAAACTCATTTCCCGCAGTGAATATGTATCATTATAATTATAATTACTTCGGAAATTAATACTAGCATCTTTTCTAGGCGTACTGGAATGTGATTTCGACGTATAAAAATCGAGTGAATTGTTGAATGTTTGAATATAATATATATTGCAAAAACTTAGCAATATATATTATATTATAAATGAAAATAAACTTAGCTCCCTTACCAAATACCAGTTTAGAAATGCCAGGCAAGTAATTTCAATAATATATTTTTACCATTTCACCGTCGCAACAACATAGAAAATGAACTAATACGGTACTACAGAGACACGGCGCAAAAAACATTGCAAGACTTCTACCGTTCATAATTGTTTTGTTTTGTCATTCGAGAAGTCGGCATGTACAATATTGAATTTTGTGCCCGATATCGGGCCCTTGGACCATCTGTGTGAATTGGTATTCAGGAGATCAGATATCGATCCCTTGGGTCTTATACGGGTTAAAATGTGTTTTAACAGATTTCAAGCTTTAGGGCTCATGATATGAAAGATCTAAGCAAGAGTAAAAATATTTCCCCTGTGTTTACTCTATTCTTTTATGTTGTTGGTGTTTGGAGTACGATTAATCCTGTCAATTTATAGCTATTGCTGCCTCGATAAAACCGCATGTGGAAGATAAAATCGTTGTACACAGCCATTCTGGTTAGCTGGCATGGTCAATGAATGAAATTTAAATTAAAACTGAAATTATTCTAATATTTGTCATTTGTAGAGTTGACGTAATTTTAATAACACAAAATAAATAAATGTGATCACCAAACAAATATAAAACACATATTTCCATTTTATTTGTAATGTAAGCAATCAAGATAATGCACATAGACTATAAATTTGTTGCACACCAACAAGCACATCACTATGCGTGTATTAGTGACGACTAGTAAATATCCATTTTCGAGCAGTGAGTTTTGTAAATAAGTCCGTAAATGACTTTATGGAATATAATTCACTTGTAAAAAAGAGATTAGATAACAATTTTCATAATTTTTTTTAATTACTGCAATCCATCACACTATGGACATTCAGCAATAGATTTATTTATTTTCCAATAGCTTTTGTGGTCATCTCCAATGGGCAATAAGATTTCGGTTCTTCAGCTCTTTCCCACTTTTTTGGTACCACAATTTTTTGGGCTACCTTTTACTGAGGCGGCATATAGATTTTCCAAAGTACCGCATTGTATATTTGTATCAATACTTCAATATCTTCATTTAATTTCCTCAGAACCTTCACAATTATCAGATTATAGCATCAATACTTCAACATCTTCTTCATTTAAATCCCTCAAAACCTTCACAGTTATCAGGCCAGATTCCTTATGTTCATCTAGTTTTTGTAGATCAACATAAGGAATCTTTAGACTTTTCAAGATTCCTATTATCCCATGAATTTCTGGGTTACATATTGGAGGTAGTTTTACAACTTTGGTAGCTTAGTTGTAACCTTCAACAAAGAATAATCAGTTGAAGACGTAGGAACCAGATTCGTCAGATATTTTTCAATGCCTAGGTTTTTGTCCTTTATTAGTAATTTTTTTAATTTAGCTATCAGGTAGTTCAATCTTTTCTTATCTTTAGGATGTTGTGACTTCTGCCATTTCGTTCTGGCAGAATGTTTGTCAGAAATTTTATCTCTTGTGGTGTGTGGCCAAGAGTTTGGTATAAATTTGGTTAGGTATTGTCTGGTATTGTCTCCTTTATTAAAGTGTTCCACAATCATCGTTACATCATCAGTTTTAAGTTTTTCATTGTTCCCTAGTTCTCATCCAGATGGTTATTTTAAGGTTGATGACTGTATAGGTTTGTTCGTTAGTAGTATGAGCAAGTTGTTCATAGTGAGCAAGTTGTTAGTTGATTCATTATTAGTTTTCATCTCATTTATAGCACTTGCATCATTACTTTGACAAATTGACAAAATTTGGATTCTGAGCAACATTATGCTCTATGTTATTAAATGCGTCTGGTTAGTTTCTACCTTCTGCCAGTGCGTAGATAATTTTTTATATATCTGGTACTGTTCCAGTAGGTTTGAGTGTTGTGTCCTCTTCTTGGGGTTCTTTTGGAAGCCGTTTACGTATAGAAGGATATTTGGTTTTTTGTAGTTCTCTGTAAACCTTGAAACCCCCATAATTTACTGGATGATTTCCTTGGCAGAGGATCCATTATACGTCCTTGTGTTTTCCTTACATTTCACAGGCTTAAGAGGAGTGATCTAAAACACATTTTATGCATTTCGATTTCCAGCGGCAATATTTCTTGATGTGGCCATATTGCTGGCAATTTGAATATTTGTAGTATTTCACATTTTGATTGCAGTGGTTCAAAATATACACTACAATTCAACAGATTTTTAATTTAAATATTAGTTTGTTCTTGGTTTGTGGCTTAAGTTCTACAATGAAAATTCCTCGTTTTATGTTCCAAATATTTGTAGCAATATGCCTGTGTTCATTTAATTTTATGTTTATCGCATTTGTATCCATGGAGGGACAGATGTCTTTTAATACTACCTTAAACTTCTGTTCACCTTTAGGTTTATAAGTCTAGAATTCGGTATCCTTCTCTTCCAATAAGTTTACTATTTTTTAATATGTTTGAGTATGCGGTTGTATCTTGACCACACACTTGACCATTTTGTACTACTTCGATTGTATAATTTCCTTTGTAATAGGGCTAGTAGTGGCTGGATCTTGCCCACTTTGTCAAAAAATATGGGTGGAGATTTTGGTTCCTGGGATTATCTTTTACTGTTATTTCTTAATCTTCTTCTAGTTCAGAAAAGTGGTTTGATATTTCTATCGTCTGGCTGAACCAATATGTGCTAAGTTTTGATTGTTTACATCTGTTAGATATTTCGGGACTCGACCGTGGGCGCTTTTTGTTCGTTATTTTTGTCCAATTTCCTTCGTGAGTACTTTTGTCGTGGGTGTCATTTTCAGTATGACTAGGGCTTGAATGATAGATCAATTTTGTCTTTTTATGTAGGCATGCTGCAGAGAGAGTTGGATCTTTGCTTGTTGGTAAATAGACACTTGTGAAATATTTGTAGAGTGTAGACTTTTGTTAGTTACCTTGGTTTAGTACTGGTTCAAACATCGATATGTTACAGCGAAAATCCCCACTCAGATTCCGAGGGGCAGCCTGATCACTGTCCTGCTTCGGGGGCAGAACAATGCTCAGAAAGATGTTCCCCGCATCTCACGGTACTCTCCTGGGGTAGTTTTGTTTTAAGTTCCGCTATTTCATAAAAGTTTACTGTTCCCACATTTTTATTTTTTGTGTCGGGTGAGATACCTTAGATCATAACTTCCTGGATTTGACTAGTTTTTGTTCGCCGTAGGTATTTGATTTGATGCATCCCCACCATCTTTGATGGAATGGGGATGGTTTTGATGGAAGGACCAGCAACTCCACATGAAATAATTGTTTAAATTATTGTTTTACAGTTATGGGTAAATATTTGTTGACTTTTTTGTGTTTGCGAACCTAACCTAGTAAATGTACGAAAGTTTTGTTGTGTTTCGTTTTTATGTACTCTTCTATAATTGCAAGAAAATAAAGTTTTAAAAAGTATTATGCTAAAAGGTTTCAAAATTAAAAAATTATCACTAATCTATTCTTTGTGTAAACAATTTCTGGATTATCTACATCAACCTTGATGTTCTTAATAAAATTAAAGTTAATTAATGTAAACTTAAACTTTATAAAATCCTGCAGCGCTGAAATGGAAGGAGGCAACGAGGCAGCAGCAGTAATACTGCCAGCTGGTGAAGAGGAACTACGACCTGGTTCAGAATTGCGCATGTCCGTAGGTGTGCTAGTTAACGCCATGCGTGAAATGCTTACCATGATACATGGACCAGACGGACCTCACGATGCTGACATAGATGATGGCACTGGCTCTGATAATGACAACTACCTTACTTGAATCGTCTTAAATTGTTTAACATTTGATTTACAATCATAATTGGGATCTATATAAATGTTCTATCTTTCCTCCATATTAATACCTCCATATAATTCCTCCATATTATGCCTAACTTTTGGCCTGTTTGAAATGTTATCATGTGATTTCAATGATTTATGATACCGGTAATGATGATGGCACCAACTTTGATAATATTAAATTATAAGTTAATTCCATAAAATACTACTGTTGTAGTGGCAATTTGAGTAATTGATTTTGTTTGCTAAACTATCCTATCCATTTACTTTTCACTTTCGTTGATTACAGCTGTAGTAATGTCACGTGTGATTCTAGTGATTAACAATGCTGTTACTGATTTACACTTGGTGTGAGACATTGTCTGTCCTATGTTGATGTACATCTTTGAAATTGTAGACAAGTTTGTAAATACTTGCAACATTAGTAAATACTTCAGTTCCTAAAATATTGACACATTCTCTCTCTCTGTGAAGGTTAATATTCCTACTTGTTTCCTGGCAAAGTATTCAGGCTTACACTAGATTACAGCTGCCTTAAACTTTAAGGTGATAAATATTCCAAAAAAATGAAGTGAAATTTCTGTGGACGTGACGAATACGAAAAGGAATATGTTTTATAATACAACTTGTTTTGTGAAAACACAGTTTGCAATATTGCATAATAATTCTTCATATAATTGCTTTGGATTTTTATTTTCACATTTTACACGATCTTTGTTATTTACTTTTTTTTAGTTATGTTGTTGTTCAACTATTAATAGCTTAACTTCGTAATGAAAACAAAGTACAATGTTTATACTTCTAAGTTATTACTCTTTTGTACTCAATCAAAACAATGAATCGTAACCAGCGTTATCAAAAAACATTTGTTACATTTCATTAGCATGTAGAATTTCGAGATTCTAAAATACAAAAATACATATATATATGAAAAAAAAATGTAATAACATTTTAAATTTAAATTAGTTTTTGGTAACAGAACATGTCTATAGTAAGAGATTTTATTGGTAATTCTAAATTTACGGCTGACAAACTTAAAAAAAATATAATATTGAAATATTATAAAGTCACCAATATGAAGGTTTTTATCTGTGGGCTTTCATTATTTCACCTAAAACATGGGGGATACTGTTTTTCTTCAATTAAAATATCAAATCTTAAAATATCATTATTAAAGTCTATTATTATATTGTTTGTCAAGTTTTATTTGTTTTATTTATAGTTTGTTTTCTTTATTGTTGAAATTATAAAGTATAATTTTCTTATTAACTGAATATAAAAGAAACAAGGACAAAAAAGTTTTATATATTGATAGAAAGTACATTGAAAAATATACACGTAAATGTTTAAAACATAACTTGAATATAATTGACATACTATAAAACATATGTTGCGTAGACCCATAAAAAGATGTGACTATTTTACTTTATAAGAATCTTATTACAGCTCCTTTTGTTTACTGTGATTAAAATGTAATAAGAAATTTATTAAAGTCTGATCTTGATTTTCCTATACAAAACAATTATTGAAACTCGTGGCAACTAATAATTAAAGCACTGATGAGATGTACTAATAATTATGTGATCCATTTAGTTACTCATTATGCATGAATATTACCATGTTGTAATAATGTCAAGTTATTATTAAAAAAAGGACCGATAAGAGTAAGTCTAAATTTTCTTTAAGAAACAATGACAACCACATAAGAGTATATTTAAGAGTTATAAATACAATTATGGATTGTATATCAGAATAAATTATATAAAAAATACTTATGACCCCACAATCAGAATACAATAAACAAAATTAGGTTCATTATATTGCGTTTCTATAATATGTATATAAGTAATGCATACATTTTGTGTTATATCCTACGATAAGAGTTAAATATTGGACCAAATAAGATCAACATTTTCTATAAGAATGTGATTTGTAATAGGATACAGTAAATATTTTTTAGGGTCATAATCAAAATGTCATAAGGTTATAGTATGCAAATTAATACCATAATTTTTGCTTTTAATTAATAAAATGCTCTGTGCCTTAAATTCATCTGTTCTACATTATAATTGTCTGACATATTCATGAGTTTCTCTTAAAATAATTTGTTTAGTGAATATTTTCCAAATTTGTGAGTTTCATTTGGTGAGTTAAAAAGAGAGAAGTGAAATTGTGAAGGTGTAGTAGCCCAAAAAAATAGCTACCAGAATTAGAGATACTTATTAAAATAATATGAGCATTAATTTTTGCTGGCAACAATAATAATTTTTTTTTCATTCTGTGATTTTTTCCATTAATTAGAGATCAGTACAAATAGTATAGTTCAGTATATCACCAGAGTATCAACTAGCCAAATTAACTATTTGACAAGGTTTGGTTCAAGTGGCTACCGACTATAGAAGACTATCATAATGTAAGCATAGTGAACATCTAAATGAGAAAAGGCAATTTTTAAAAACAACATTGTAAAATAATAAACCTATGTATCGACTATACAATGTATTAATTATATATATATAAGCAGACAACATTCCTATCATTTTAATCATCATTATTACGTTTGGATCCATCCATAGGGACCAAGCAAGATGTTATCAGTGATAAATTAATAAAATTTTTGTTGCACTGTCATCATTTATTTGTGTGTAGTCTGCTTAGTATGATTATTAAAAAAATTATTTATAATTCCTAAATATGGCATAGTATGTTGTATAAAAATATTTTTTTACATTCAATGACATTTATTATTTTCTGTCTATATAATATTTACTGATACTGACAAATGTGTAAACAAAAGTAATTATTTCTATAATTTTTAAGCAACCTATAGATTTCTTGCATGGCCCCTATTTACAAAGCCATACTGACTGCTTTCTCTTTGATTAATCTCCATCTTTATATTGTTTACTTACAAAAGCTGAGGACTGTTTCCAAATTGATGTGGATATAGTTTAAATGTTTAGTTAGTTTGTATCTAATTCATTTTATGCCCATATTAGGTTGTCGTATTGACATTATATAACAAGCAGTCCTATTGCCAGATGATGTCAGCCTGAAAATAAAAAGATGGAATACTTTCAGTTTACTCAAAACGGTGGTAGGTAAATCTGACACTTTTATGTGTGATATGGTTGACATATTTTTAGTGGTACTGTTGTGTACCTAAAATTTATATTAATGTTAAAAATGATACTAAATTATTTTACTGTTCACATTTCTGCAGCTGGCAAATATTGGCGAAGAAAGTCTACAAATATCGCTTTCACTATTAAATTACTCTTTTACAGTTACGGTTAAGTATTAGGCTATGTTGAATTTTTTGTGTTTTAGAATCTAACCTAGTAAATTTATGAAAAAGTGTGTTTCGTTTTATGTATCCTTCTATAATTGCAAAAAAATAAATTTACAAAAAGTACGAAAAGTTTTAAAGTAGTTTCGAAAATTAAAAAATTATCTATAATCTATTCTTTGTGTAAACAATGTCTGAAGATGTTTGAGAAGAATAAAGAATATAGACGGTAGAAATGCTTTTACAAAATTTTAGTTTTGCAGCTTAACAACTACAACTCACTTTGTTGGATGGGGTTTATTAAGATTATAAATTTTATTTATTGATAGTTAAGTTGCCTGTAACTATTTATAGATAGATAACTTTGTAATATGATAAGCAGTTAATTTAAAAACATGTAGAATCATGTTATGTCATTTGATGATCTTACAATGCTAAGCATAATAATGAGTAACAAAAAAATAGTAACATAACATTGTTAAAGAAATGCAGTGTGTATTCGATTATGTGAAATTGGAAATACTTCCGATCCATAATAGCATTGAACTATATTCAAAAGGGTATTACAACACAGTACAAGATTATAATATTTGTACCATTTCTGTCCTTATCCATCTTATGAAAGTTCAAGGTTGGAATTCAGTGATTTTTTAAACTCTATTGCGAATATAAGTTGCTAATTGCACTTTATCTAGACAATGTAACTTTCAAAATGCGATATACATATTTTTTATGGTGTGCAAAATTTTTGCTTTAGTTTTGAAGTAGCGATTATACCATCCACAATCTATTACAAATTTATTTTACCCCATTAGATTTTAGTAACCAATAAAAGTTTAAGTTTCTCCTGCACTCACATACATACATACATACAAGGGACGGCTGAAAAGTTTTGAACCCAAGGTATTAAAAATGCTGATAGAAATGTATAAAAAATTTATTTTTCAATGTAATCTCCCTCTATTTCAATACACTTCTTACATTTATTAAAAAGTGCTTTTAACCCAGTCAAAAAATATTCACCGTTCTTGTCTTCGAAATATTTGTTTATGGCTGTCTTCATTTATTCGTCACTGGAAAATATCCGTCCTCGGTGGTCTTTTGAAAAGAGGAAATAATCGCTGAGAGCCAGGTCTGGACTGTAGGGCGGGTAGTTGATTTCTTCAAATCCTGTCTCAGTAAGGACACGCTTTGCAACTTGCGAAGTATGCCCGTCCACACTTTGTCTTGCAAAAACCGGACTCCTTTCGTCAGTTTGCCTCTCCTTTTCTCGACAACCACTTGACACACTTTTGACAACAATGCAGCGTAATAGTCTGATGAATAAAATTCCTTCACAATCCTAAAAAACAGTGGTCATGAGCTTGGACGCTGATCTTTCCACTTTGAACTTCCGTGTTGACTTTTCTCCCTTTTCTATCCACTTCATTGACTCCTGTTTGACTCCGGATCGTATTGTCAAATCCATGTTTCATCAACAGTGACAAGACTTGAAAAAACATCATCAGAGATGTCCAAAAACTCCTGCGAAATTGTGACTCGATGCTGCTTATCCGGCGGTGTGAGCATTTTCGGCACCCATCGTACGCACACCTTTTTTTACGTGCAAATGATTATGCAAAATGTCGCCGATTCGTTCCTTGCTAATGCCCATGTCTTCATCTATCTGCCACAACTTGATTCGCCAATCTTCGAGAACACGTTTTTTCACTTTTTCAATGTCTTCTTCGGTAACGGCGTTGTTTGGGCGTCCTGATCTGGGATCATCTTTGAGCGACTCCCTGCTGTGTTTGAACTCTCGGCTCCAACGTTTTACGGTCATAAATGGAGGTGCAGACTTCCCATAAACTGCTGACAGCTCTGTACTCCAATTTCCAATTTTGTGTAAAGTGCGGATGACTCGGACATGGTGACGTTTATGGTTCCGTAACTAAAAGAGTAATTATGCTAATGACATAAAACTTGACATTTATATTTCTTAGGATACCCGCAATTAGTGTAATAAATAGCAAGTCATTAATAATACTTGAAGGTACTCAAAACTTTTCAACCGCCCCTCATACATACATACACACACACACACATATATATATATATATATTTATATAAATATATATATATATATAGTAATATTTTTCAATCAGTGACCAAAATTGAAAAGAATGTTTTAGAGCTCAAATTTAACAAAAATATAAATATTTGTCTTCTTTCTCATAGGTTGGAAATAAAAAAATTGGAGCATTCGTTTGATTTTTACAAAAATATGGAATGACTGGTCACCAAAGGTCGTTTCCGAGAATCTGTTAACACTCGTGCATCAGTCCGTTCGCGATCTACTGCGCGAATGTTAACAGATTCTGCCTACAGGCATGTAATTAAAATTTGAGCTATGCGCGATTTTTATTTTGAAATTATAATTACACTATCAATTATTCCTTCCCACACACTTTTACACTGAATTTCACTTGATGGAATTGTCTCTAGCATGGGGATTAATGTAAGCCCAAAAATGATTACTGTATGTCATATATAAATAAAAATGATTACTGCATTATCGCATTGATGACCTGTAGGTCGTGTAGCGACACGCAACTAAGCCAAATGGCATACTGACTATAGAGGGAATGTCCTGTGGCAGGAAATGAAACAGGTACAGAGGCAGTTTCTTTATACACATCGCACGCCGCATTTTTTGTGTTTGTCGGCACAGTGGCAGATTTGTTTAGAATTATTAATTTATCATCTCCATGCATTTTTTTCGTTTCTATGGGACAGTTAAAAAAAGTTGTAAAAATATCTATATTTTTTTCTTTTCATTATATGATTTAGTTGCCGATTTTTGATTGCTCCTTAAAGTTTCTTTCGTGGCCGAAATGTAACCTTGTAAATACGGTGTCTCGAAATAGATGTCGAACAAATAAAGACTTGTTGGCTATAAAGGAATGAATTGCCGTTGAAATAAAATGTAAAACACACCCTTTTTCTAATCGAGTGCAAAAAAATATTATATATAACTCTTTTTAACACATCCAATACTTGCCCGGAGTGCGGATTTTAACCGCAGTGGCGATGTCTCTGCAGCTGTTCTCGGGTTATTCCCCCAAACGGCGCTGAACAATGGGTGCAAGTAAACTAAACAATGGACGGTGTAACAAAAAAATTACAAATAATTATGAATATTATTTTCAATTTTCTGAAAAAAAAATAATTTTTACAAGTCAAGGAATGATGTGTTTCTTTGTCCGACACTTATTCCTGTACACCATGTATATGTATCCAAAGGATTTTAATTAACTAAAATAGAAAAATTACTTTTGGTTTATTTTTGAAAATGTAAGACAAATATTCTATAGTATTATCTTAATAAAATCTCTTAGTACAAGGAAATAATTAATATTTCAATTAAAAAATTATTTTTATTTTTAACTTTTTCACAATCGCAATTACATTTAAATGTTTCATTATCATAAACGAAATTTATATAAAAAAAAAATTTTTTATATACTGAATTACCAGTCTGCCGCTCTGTGATATAATATTTTCAATGAATATTTAAACTCCATTAGGGGTTCATAGTCTTGCTTTGAAAAGTATGCTTCATAAAGGTTAACCCGTGCATTAACAATGAAATAGTGTGTCTCGAGAAAGGTGACATATATCAGAAAATTTCATTTATTATAACCATCTCATTTTGTGCTCAGGAACCCATAAAAGCTTACTTCCTATACCAATTTGACATTAACCATTAATTTAGTATTGTGTGTCATTGTGTAATTATATGTTTAATTATAAGAAAAATTATAAGTGTAAGTGAAAGCTTTTAAGAAGCACTTTGGCATTTGATTCAATATTGTATTTTACTGTGACTTATATTATTGTATTGATCAATTTAAAAAAAAGAACAATTGTTTTCTTAAACCATATCTAGATATATTGATTGGCACATTAGCGTGACAACCATCTCGAGTAAATTTTAATAATTTATTGGAGATGGTTGTCAAACAATTAACGGCTATGTTAAATAATAAGTGAATTCTTTAGCTCTAAGGAATCCTTTAATGCTTTTATATAATATTTGAAACAGAAGGTAGATAAACCTTTAAAAATTAGAGCATTGGATTTTTACTGAGGTTATATTTTTTGTATACCAGTTGAAAAAAGCCAAATTATGATAATCTTTATATTTATTTGTGATAACAAAAATAATGAAAATACACTGACAATAATTCTTTTAATTTTTGTCTTACGTGTGTCTGGATGGTATCACTGATGAATGATGATGCTCGTCATCATCGTCAGTCAGAAAATTCTAGACTATTTCAATGTAGTAAAAATATACTATTTGTTTTATATTGGCCTAATATTTATAATGATTTTGTAGCTTGTAATCTTATGTATAATGTGTTGATATATTGCATAAATTACTTTCTGTGTTGAAACTACTCTGTATGTGATTGCAAAATATAAATGTGTAGTAGACATTTACTTTTTATTGTGTTTATAGAGTATTTAACAATTTTTGAGGAAATCTTTAAAATTATTCTAAATGTTTTTGATAAAACAATTGTGATATTTTCCTCAAAAAACATGTTTTAAGCCGAAAAAATAAATTTTTATTGAATTTATGCAAAGCTTTGTACCAAAACAGTAAGTCAAAATGCTTCAAACTAATAATGAAATTGAAAAGGAGAACTTCTACCTCCTCATTTTATTGTGAATGAAGATCATCATTCTATAGGGATGCATAAATATTGTTTACCAAGTTCAATTTATGGGATTGCGCTTTCTTATTCACACAATTACTTAATGTTGGCCATCCGACCAAGCAGTGGTTTCTCTGACTCGCCACAAGCTACCGGCGATGTGTGGAGATGTGCGGGCGAGTGTGCTGCCCAACATCAGTTGCAGATACACGGTTTCTCCAAACTTGAGACCGGTGGTTGGTGTTCTAATATTCCTTGGCCAGCAATGTTTGTTATTGATAAGAAATGGATGAAATAATATTAAAATTTCCATTTTTCGAAGAAAAAGAAAATGAACTGTTAGCTTTACATATGAAAAGCAAAAAACTTAAGTTTTCAAAAATTGAGAGAAAGAAAGAGTATTTCTCATCTTAATTCTTAAGCATATGAATGCAGTAACGAGAATAGGCTAGTTTTCACTAAGAATAAATCGGTTGGGTTGTAGTTTCTAATGATTAATCATGACACGGAGATATCAAAAAAACAAAAATACTTATTAATGTCAAGATTATTTTTGTTTTTAGAAAATAAATTCGACAAAATTACATATTCAGTCACGTAACAGTGAACACCAATCAGAAAGCGTTACATCACATCTCACAAAATACCATTGTTGTTGACATTTTTGTGTACAGAACAGATTATTTGATTTGAATTTCATTTTTAACAATTTTTGTCAAGTTGATAGAGTTGTCCTCAATTACACCTTAAAGACGAGTACAATTCACAATGAAATCAGATTTTAGCAAAGCAAATGATAGTAATATTCCCCCAAAATTGACACTCGGTAAATTTTTCACGTCAGTGACTTCTGTTTATCAAAATTTCGAAAGTATAAACAAGTGTGAAATATGTATTATAAACTTAAATAGTATTATTTCAGTTTCATAGTCAATAAGCGTTTGTTTTTACACATTTATTGTGAGGTAATTAATATTGTTTTTGACATTAGATTTGCAATTAATATTGTTTTTGACATTAGAACCTCAACTCATACATTATTGTTTTATCAATAAACTTGTAAAAATAGTGACTGCAAAATTCATCAATATTGCTTTAGATTTAGAAACAGATTGTGTGCGAGTCATATTAATTGGTTCGTTTATAATCAACTGTATTAGCTCAGAACTTCCAACATTTTGTATAAAATGTTTTTCTATAAAAAACACAATCGCAAGCCATTGTTTAAGACAGGACCATTATCACAATGATTTGTAGTGAAAACAGTTTATTGAATAGGTACTTAAACTGCAAATAAATACATCAAAAACAAATATCTATTCTTAAATTTGTAAATAAACTATGAGCTCATTGCAAGTTTTAGCCACGTTTTCTGTATTTGTTTATTATTTGGAACATGTATAAATAATTTATTTGACATTTTAATAGTTGTGGTATTACACTGGTTCACTATACTGTACTTGTAACATGATTAGCGATGGGGGCTAATGCTATTTTACATTAATATTAATCTTGCTAACGTATTTGCAAGGAGCATGCCATTGTTAATGCTAAATTAGCAAACTATGTCTGTGGCAGTACTATTTGAGGCATGTATTCTTGTTACGTGTATTAGCATTAGCATTTTATAATATTGGGGAATGTATCTTATTACGGCTGTTTGGAACGTTAGCATCCTTTGTAATATTTTTATGGTTTGTATTACATGTAATAGAAACAAGGCTTTTTGTGAATGTTCTAAATGACTTAAAGATGACTAAAGATACCATGTTCAAATAATTCTACTTTACTATTATTAAGATTCAGATCAGAATTCTGAATATTGGTGGATTTTGATGCTTACTCAGAATGTCTATCACTTTGCACGCCCTCTTGCACTTGGGTTAAAAGTCTTGTATATGTTGATTGATGCTTACACCTTAAATGTGTTTTTAAAAAGAAAATGTTTTTTTACACAGGTTACATATGGCTTGCTTATTCACCACTCATTTCCAAGTTTAGAAAATATTATCAAATATAATTAATAGAATTCTATAAAAACCGTGAATACTTTCACAAATGATCAAGGGTCCCTTCAACATTCGTGAAAGTATTCATAGTTCTTATAGAAATAATTTAAACCTAAAAATAATTAACACTAACAAAATAATTTTACATTAAAAATAATTTACACTAAAAAAATTAAAACCCAACTAAAGTATAAAGACAATAATTAAAATTCCAAATAATTGTCTAAAACACTATACCTTTTATTATAAACCTTTCTTTTAATCTAGATATATAACAACAATTCATATACAATGTAAATTGTATAGAGCAAATATGTCCCCAATACCAATAACACAAGATTTTTGCATCAAGTCTTTTGCGGTTTATAAATCAATCGATAAATATATAAACACACAAGTGGCTTTCTACATGGTATAAATACTGTAGCATGTATCCATCATCTACAGTGAATAATTAAATAGCCTTAGCAAATTAGCATTAGTTGCGAAACGTCAGTACCATGCTAATATGTATTTTGTAAATAGCATTTAGCATTAGCATGCTAAACACTATTTTCGCCATCCCTATACGAGATGAATTCATTTTTAATTAAAGAAAGGAAGCAACTGTCATACACAGATACGATTGCTTTGTTTCATGAGTAGTGATGTCATTCAAGACTCCATGACAGTCTTAAGCGTTTTTGAGGTAAATTTAAATTGGTTTTTAAAACACAAAATACATAATGTAAATGTTTGGTTTTTGGGAAATATATATATATTAAGGTAAAGTATTAACCGCTTTCCCAAATTTAGTCGACTAGCCTATTTTATAGAATACTTTCTATTTTGCCAAGAACAGTTTGCAAAATTATTAAAATTTAATTGAACTTAATATTAAAAGACGGAGGAACAGAAATATCACTGCCCAATTTCCCTGGCTGCAAAGTTTGCAGTCATAATATGAGACTACTAAAGATAAAAAGTATATTACATTTACTTTTCATATTTATTTTTGATAGTGCCATTATCATTAATGTTATTGACTGTAAATTTGAGAAAGTCCGTCAGTCTGGAACAGCTTTACTTTTTCTTCAAGTAGTAATTTGTAAAATATTTCCTGCATTTCTTTACATGTGTATAATTTGTTACACTCTCAATTTTTTTTATAAATTCTACAGAAAAAACTTAGGATTACTAGCATCAGACTTCCAAGTATGACAAATGCGGGACTTTTAGCAATGTAATAAAACTGTAAAGAGTGATTTCTGTACATGGAAAATATTTCAAAGTATGATTGATTTTGTATATATAATGAAAATACAAGCCCGAAAACCTGTTTTTAGAATAGTTGTCTGCCTGTTAATTTGTTCTTCAATCACTAGAAGTCTACTGCATGGGTTTTGATGAAATTTGGTATGATAATAGTTTATATCCTCATGCAGCATATAGAATGCTTTTTATCTGGATATAATAGATTTAAAAAACCTTCATTTGGTGAATAACACAATATTGGTACTGTCAACGCCATCTACCAGTGTTTTTAATAAACTTTGTGCTCATAGATAAAGTTTACTAAAAGTAAATAAAAAATAAATAAAAATTAAAAACACAGTATAATAGAGATTACAATAATAATAATAGTTTCGACAGGTCAGTTGAATCAGCTGTGATGTAATGGTTAGCATTTAGGTAGGGTATGCCGAAGACTTCGATTCAATTCTCACGGGCCGATTGACTTTTTCTTTGTTCAGTCTACAACAGTGGTTACTACACTGATGTAATTTTTAAATAATAAACTTTTTTTAACCTGGTTTTTTAATTATAAATTATTGTAATAAATGTACTGCTAATGCCACTTATTTATTAGTGATATTTGTAAGTTTCACTCACATCGAAAATTAAGTCTGTTAATTTTTTAAAAAATCTATGTTGTGTCTATACTTACCTACCTATTCATCTTTCATCTATTGTCAATGATGGTTATTCTAAACAATAATCATCAAATTTTTTACCTTTAATATCCGTCATACATTAAATAATAATTTTCATGATAGATGGCACTGTTAGCAAATTAAATATTGGTAAATTTGGCCTAATAACTTTTTGTATTCTGAATTCCATTCGAACAAAGTTACGGGCATATCTAATAGCAGGCGATATAATTTTGGTTAGTTTATAAAAATAACAAATACACACCGCGAATTGTTTAACGCTCACTTATATTCCCCCTCATTCTACACTTTAACAAAATTTTTATGAATTTTATGTAATAATATGTTGCATAAAAATCACAAAAATTGTTACGAGACTATAGAACTAATTCAAGCAAAATTCCACCACTTTATTTAGTCAAATCGTTCATTTCTAAAACATCATGTGGTGCACTGCCCCGGCATAGCATGTTGCTCTGCCAGGGTTCCATTCACAACTTTTTTTACTGTATAAACTTCTATTTTTCAGAATTTCAGCAATTTTTTAACCCCATAATGGAATGAGTTTTGTATAATTCAATAGGTTCATTTATCTAACAAACATAGTTTTTATTACAAATATAACATATTGCAAGCAATTCAAAGCTTACACTCTTTGTTTTCTTTTTATGATTTCTTCTTATAACAGAAGGTAGAGCTTTAGTTCAAATGCAGAATGCATTTTGTAAATAGCATACGAGTCAATCTAAATATTTTACATACATAATCACAAACATTTTTTAGAACTAAGTTAATTTCATTCACACTGATCTCTGTAATAAAATTGTATGTTGCAACCAAGTGGGTTGTTTAAAGAACATTCCATTTTTTAATAAACAATGAAAAGTAGAAACATCTTACATCATATCTATTAATTCAGATATAAATTGTCTAATATTACAATATGTATAAATCTAAGTAATAAATAGCAAATATGTAACATTATATTTTTCATATTACATGTTATCAGTCAATTTAAATATTTGCATTCTTTTAAAATAGTGTATAAATTATTCTGACAATACTAATTGTGTTTATATCCTTAAGTTAATGTCATATGTATGCACCAATTGTAACATTATAGGCGTTACCACTAAAGTGTCCCCATTAAATCTTATATCTTCAAGAAAAGAGGGTTGTGTCATTGGAAGTAGGAAAAAGAGTGAGAACACTTGCTTGTATTTGTGAACCACAAATTAAGTGGAAAATATTCTATGTGGGCAAAATAAATTACTATTCTACCGGCCCGAAAATAATTTTATAAAGCGTGTATCCTTTATTGTCATAAGCGCACAAATATGGCAGATGGTGCAATTTTGTAAAGTCCTAATGCCATTATGTAAATAGGATATGTTTAAGGCCATTTACTATCTTGCTGTAATTTGCATAATAGAACTGTTGTAATTTATATATAACTTTGTATGAAAAAGCTTCAACTGTTTAAGGATGTAAGAAAAGTGCTATATTATAAAAATAAAAATATCGATTAACTTACTATATCATTTTAGAAAATTCGACTTTTTGCTATAATCTTGCCTGAAAAAATGCAGAACCTTATTTAGAATAAAGCATTCATAAACGTAATTTCAGAGCATTATTTCAAATTCTCCATTACAATTTGATATTAACAATTGTAAGACATTGATTCATTTTCCAAAAAATTGTATATGATGAAATATAAATTTTGTTTAAAAGCTTAACCTGTTGTTTGTTGGTAATAAAAATGTTTTTCCGTAGCTTTTATAAATTTTTATAACAACAGATCTTATTAACCGTCCATATGTATATTTCCCTTGCGTTTGAGAAATCTGGACTTAACAAATATTCATTTCACATATAAATTTTTAGTAAAACAATGACTTCTCAAAAATTTCCAAATTCCAAACACTTGACATACTTCAAATATTCCATAAATAACGAAAAGGAATTAATTTCGTATATTATTTATTTTCATATACAATTTTTGCATAAAGGTCTGCAGAGACTGATGTAATATTTAAAGCCTTATAATAAGGCAATATTAACATTCAACTATTTATATATTCAACCCATGAAGCAAATGTCCGGACATATTTAATTTCTATATACATCCAGAAGGCTGTAGTTTTTGTTGTTTTTATATGAGACATAATTTTGAAATGTTATATATCATGCAATATTAAGAAATCGTAGTTTGAGTAACTATATTTATATCGGTAATTCATAACTTAGACACAACATATTACAATTAACATGAAATTTAGTTTAAGAACCTAATTGAATATATACTGTCCATTATACAGTTTTCCCCATGAATTGCTTTGTGGTTTAACAAGTGCGTTTGGAATAAGGGTATGTGGATATATACATATATGTATATATAAATTTATATAATAATTTTACTGTTTATACCATACCAATATAATCAATTTATTCACTGATTAATGATTGTCACAAGTGTGTGCAATAAATTAATTGTGCAACAAAAATGAAGCATTTTATTTCTGAAATAACTTATTATGTTTTTATTATGTGTGCAATACTATATCTAATCAAATCTATCATTTACCTTTATAATTTAATCAAATTTATCGTAACCAGACTTTAGTTAGTAGCAAGTACAGAGTTTCTCCTTTGCTAATTAGTTTTGTGGAGATCCACAATGATGGGAAACGACTTTCTAGTCTTGGGATCATCATTTTCAAAATTTAGTTAACATATCGCCTTTCTAGTTTTGGAACTTAATTTCGGATACAAGTGACTGCATACTTCCACATGATGACACAATGTTATACAGGAGTTGTAAAAAGGAGAAATTTTTTCCATGAAATGAGTTCTTTGACACTTAACCTTATTCTTATAACATGCTACTTTATATAAATGTAGTCAGTCTTTCACCAGGCAAGACAGAAGATAATTGCAGTATCACTAGCCAGATTAACTGGCAACTTAAAAAATTCAGCAAGAAGCGGCTAGATGCAGAAGACGGAGGTCCTTAGGTGGTTCGTTTTGGGAGGACCTATCTTCAGCAGAGGATGGATACAAGCTGATGATGACGAAGAATAGATTTATGGTGAGATGGATGTAGTTTCAGGCTTCAACAATGATGATAGCAGTAGAGGAATTCTAATGAGTTGCGAGATGGTGTAGAAAATAGGTCTTCTAAGGCTGTAATCTTCAAAATGTTTACTAAAAATTGTTAACAATAAGCATGTTGTGGCCACGGGTATGTAGTGGGCTTAGCCACAGAAAGCACAATGTCATGTTGGTGACTTAACCTCGGACATGATACCTCATCTTGCGCAGGATGCTGGCTCAACAGCTGGTCATCTAAGTCTATAGCAGATCATACTTTTTTGAAACTACCATCCCTCGCTTTTTTCATATACTGAGATGAAGCGGTTCGTTATAACAGCGCACAAATCTTTATTGTTTTCGAGCTTCCTGAGGATGTCACTGAATTGTTCGACATCCTGATTCTCTTGCTGCGTAATGATCAGTTTTCTTTAGAATTTTTTCATGTCAACACTGACTTAAAGTATTTAAACCATAGACAACCTGTATCTCCAAACCAGCAAAACTCTTATGGTCACTAAAATGTCGGTAACTTACTTTAATGTTATTTCTTCCCTTGCTATACCAGAATTGAGTCGTCGAGATTAATTGAGTCATCGAGAAGTAATCAAAATACTAATTTACCCAAAAGTTTAGTTATTTACCACTAACTCAAATTCAATATACAAATATGAGGTCTAAATTCTAGAAAATCTGGCTTGTTTAAAGATACCTCATTTACTTATACAGTAAAATGATACAATTCTCATTTATACTTTTGTGCTGTTAAACAATTCAATTTAATGAGAAAATAAAACAACAACAACGTATACTTAATAAAATTTTATTTATGATTCATAAATCACATTGCAAGGTTTGGTATGAAATTTTATATTTTAAGTTGCAATGAATAAGTCACTATTATTGCCCTGATAATAAAAAAAATTAAATAGATATTAATATTATGAAATTACTAAAGTTATTTGCAATTAAATTTATAAATGATTACAAATTATCCCGAATATTTCCTGAAGTTTTCTAGTAAACATTTCCATGTGGAAATTAACCGGTACCCTTTTTCTTTAATAAACTTTTATCAACTTTTCTTATGCCATTGAAAATATTTCTATGATGCTATTTTTACTTTAATGGATTTCTAGCAATACTTTTAAATTTTAGAAATAGAAGTCTCTGAGATCAGACTACCGAACAACCTATTTCACCTTACATGAGATCAGGTTAGAAGAACTGGCCAGCCAAGGTTTAATTGATTTACATTGTAAGGGTCTCCATTAAATATTCTTCATTTTGTGTTGCAAAATTTCGATTACCTGCATGTCAACTTCAAACAAAAATTATGACACTTGAACAGGTATTAATAAAAGCAAAATGTTACTTCTACTTATTTTGAGCAGTTGTTAAATGCTTTGCCATAATAAAATCTAATAACACACATTGGCACCTTTATTCAAAATTTGGCAAACTTATCTATCCTCATATACATAACAAACTAAGAAGATAGAAATATTTTATCATTAAGACTTTAAATCAGTGATTCCCAAAATGGTCCAGGTGGATCTCCAGGGTAGACGGGGCTCTATGTTGGCATGAAAAAGAGTTTGGCTTTGGGAATATGGTAGAAATGTAGCAGCAGAGGTTCCACCGAAACCAGTAAAATTTTGAAAGTGGTCTACGAGAAAAAGAATTTGGGAACATCTGCTTTAAATTGATCAATTCATTGTAAAAATTTCCCCATTCCTTGGTTGACATCTAAGTGCAGGTCTAACGAAGTTACCCCTACATATCTAAATTACCCCTGGTACTTCCTATTTTTATCATGAAATAGATTATTGAAATTTCAGGTAAGCATACAAGTTTACTATGTTGTTAAACGATATACTAATATATATTCAAATAATTTTAATTCTAACAAATTGCTCTGTCAGTCCTTACTGACTAAGTTAAGGTGTGGAGACTTAAATAATTTAATAGAGTACAAAAGCTGCTCATTCACATTTTTATATTTAGCTTAACCGTTTGAGTGCCGACGAGCGTAATCACGCTCGTGCGTGTACTAACTAAATTTGCCACGAGCGCAATAGCGCTCGCAAAATCAGTTGCTGTTTAGCGCACGGTAGGTGAGGTCGCTCTCGCTAATTTTTTATCTTTCTCCGTGTTACGTAAAGTTCAAATTATAATATTATTAGTAATTACAATTTAAAAAGGATCCAGGAAAAGAAAACTTTTAACCCATAATGTCGTAATACGAAAATAATTCGAGTGAAAATTATTGTTTTTCAAGTTGTGAAGAAAGTGATAGTGGGAGTGACATTGTGGTGCGCTCACAATTTGGCGTAATGCAAATTTTGAGTTATAGTGATAATAGTAACGATAACAATTATTTTGCTGATACGGAGGATGTACTGGACTGCGAAAATATGATGTCACCTTGATTTCAGTTTTATTTATAATTTTTGTTCACAATATATATTTATAAGTTTTTATTAAGAAAACACTGAAAAAATTATTAAAATTGGATAAGTTTTCTTTCTAGACAAGGGTAAATGACATCAAAAACAAAAGATTTCTTTGGCATTTTTAAGTATATATGAGTAAAAAACCATGGCACTAAAACGGTTAATATCATTTAATGTATATATGTAACATTAAATCTTCTTGGACATAAACTTATACTGGTATCGTTTATGCATTAGTAAGTTAATTGGAAATGTAAACACACATCAATCTGCCAAATTTTAAGGCAATTTAGTGTGCAAACGTTCCTGTAATAAATTGGGTGATATATTTTTACAAATGAAGTTAATAAACATTTTATTGTAATATTCTTAAATTGTTTTTGTTTTATTAAAGGCAATAGGAAAATGCTGGTAAAACTAGACTAAAATATTCTTCACATATTGGTGAAGAAATAATTATCTCAGAATAAATGCAAGCTGATAATTTATTTATTTACAATTCCTCAGTATTTTCCAGCTTTGCAGCAATAATGGCTACATTTTACTGTGTCATCACGACTCAAGTAGTTCAACTCGTACACATTCTTCATATATCATTCATAATCTTTTTCTCCATCGACATTCTTTTTCCATAAGTGGTGTTCTTGTACATTTTTTAGTACATTTTCTAAATAACCGAATCATCTCAAAATTCTTATTTGATTTTTAAAACCCCATTCATCTCATATTCTTGATATATTACTTAATCATGCAGGTAAACAAGGCATCATTATGACATATATGCTTGAGTGCGTATTATTAAATTCTATACGAAAGTATCACAAGTCTTCAGTCATGTAATACAACTATACTTTGTGTGATCTCATGTTTGAACTTTGAAATGAATGAGGGGTTTTAAGATTACTTTAATACACCCTTCTAAATATCCGGAATTAATACCTTTTTTGAGTTGTGATGAATATGTTAAATGTTAAATATCATTTACTTCATGAATTACTAGAATCTATAAGATAATAAGACTATAAACTCAAATAATATATTATGCACAGTTGTTATAAAAGTTAAAATAAAAAATGAAACTTATACACTGTCTCTTTTTAATTTAAATGCATTATTGATAAGATTATTTGGGGCCACCAATGTAATGATTAAATGATATAAACATATGTAAACTTATTATGAACACATGGACTAAGCAGCTTTAACAACAAAATTATCTTTCCTAATGCCTATTAATAATGAAAAATACAATTAAATCTCGCTTTTTGTTACATATAATGAGGTCCATTTCTCGTTATATTATAATTTCCTTGATGCAATCTTAATGTAAGATACTATTCAAAGTTATTGATTTCTAAACGAACTACAATTTTAAATTCCTTAATATCTATAAGTACATTATTAATGGTTAATTCACAAAGAGGTCATAAACAGATTCCGCTCATAAAAATAGTTTCATTAATTAATGTTGATATTTTTTGTTGTCCAATGAATAAATATTTTATAAACTTGTGCCATATTTGGCAATAAGATAACAAACTCTCATTCATTGAGGTTTCTTTAAATACAATATATTTAACAGCAGAAGTGTCAATAAATCACACACAAACATTAGCAATGAAACTAACATTGAGTTTATTGCACACAAATAAGCGTAGACTAATAGATAAGATTATCAGATGATATTATGATAATTATCACGTACAGGATGTAGTCCAGTGTTCTTGTGTCACTAAGATATCTGTATTAAAATATGTCATATAAAGGTGTTTAAAAAGAAAGGCTTTAGAAGACTGCCAAAAAATTACAGAATCAAAATATCTAACTCTAAAGGATATTAACACTTCTATAACCACATGTGTGACCAAGATTCTTTTGTTAGTACTAGTAGGTCTTGCGTAGATCCTACCATCTGTCGCTGATATATTTTGAGGAATTGTAAAACTACTTAGAAAACATGAAAATATCTACTGTTTTTAATCCCATCTCCATATTTTGGTACAATCTCCAGGGTATATGTAAATGAATGTAGGATTTTCTGCTTATAATATGTTTTTATTAAATGTAAGATTTGACATTATAATGACACCGCCATAATGTTGCTGGCACTTGTAAATTTTCACATGACACCAACATGGTGTTCCCGGATGACATGATATTATAACAATATTAAGATATTTGTGAAGTAGAGAATGACTTGAAAATCAATAACTAATTTTCAGTCTTACCATGTGATGTATGCCATATATTATATGGTGTCGGTGTTAAGTTTTTTAAAGGGCCACTCATCTCTTCCTCCAGTACATATTTTGCTAATAAGAAATTAAGGTTTAAAAACCTGCTATAAATAATAGATATTTAGATATAACATAAAGGAAATTTTCATTCTCCCACTGACATATTTTATATAAGAGTTTCTGTTTACAAATTGTTGGCTTCTTAGCTATGATGAGTTTTGAAATATTGAACAAATTCATTGTGAATAATGTCAATAGGTATCATCGCCTCAATTAGCATTTAAGGAGTGATGCCAATAAACATCATGCGCAATATTGCAGAATCAATCGATCAAAATGATCTTCTCTATGTATCTTTGAACGATTTTTTGAAATACTGAACACAATTGCATAATATACGAATATAGTATTTTAAACAATTATACAGATGTACATACACCATTACAGTTTTATATGTTTTTGTTAACCTCACTCACAACCAATCTTCATTGTTTATTTACTGTCAAATAATATAAGCAATAATGGAGTATAGAAAACATTTGTGGTATTTTGGACAATATTTAATCAAATGCCTTATTATCTAATATTTCAAGCTATTTACTATCAATCAGCTTTATCCTTATAACCATAATGTAGTAATTATCGTCGGCATTGTGTGAGAAGTAACTTCAACAAACTGCGAAAGATGTTGCTTTGACAGTTTGTTGAAGTTATTTCAGTGTATAGAAGTTTTTGTGTCTATAACATTAAAATGATATTATGATAAACACATTTATTAAAAACAAGTCTGAAAGATGTATACATTAAAATTACTTAAACATGACATTTTTTATTCTTCACCAAAATTGGGATAAATCCTAATTAAGTATTGTATCTATTTATTAGGAAATTTAAAACTTCTCACATGGACATAGCTATTAAGGCTAGGTTTTAATCAAAATGTCTTCAATTTATAAATTTTGATAATAAACTATTATTAAAGTAATAATATTAAAAACTTTTGGAGTAGCATAACTTCTATATAAATAGACAAATTTATGAAAAAAAATGGAAAAACACATATAATACAAATTAGAAAAAATAGTCATGGTTTCGTCACTCAATTCCTTTATTATCATTTTTATGAAATGATTTTAATGAGTGTCATTATAACTCCCGTTCCAATGGCAATTCAGAATTCCTGTGGGTAGCGCTGCGGTTAAATTTAATAACATGTACAAAAATTTTAAATTGCAACAAGATACAACATTTTTACTAAACCTGCCTTTGGCCAGCAAATAAGAAACAAATATGAATTAATATAATTTAATACGTCAATCCACAGTAAGGCTATTACACATTTGCATAATACATATTGAAAAGTAAGTGTAAAAAGTAGGATGGGGCGTGTCACTTTAAATCGGCCCCCGGTACAGCGGTCATTGGTCTACGTCATCGTGCCGAATACGGGGTTGTGTCTGCAGATACTCGGTCCATACTCCATGTACGCCTTCTTTGTGTGACATACTTGATAGAATTCCGGCTGCAAGAGTTTTATTAATATATGTATCAAGCAATTATCTAATAAGGTCATCAATATCACGTACATATTTAACAGTTAGCATATTTGCTTTATATAATTAGGATTTTAGTATATAATCACCACAAGCTGTCTCAATATCTTACTAAAATTATTTACACAGCAATTAGTGGAGATGAAGACAGCCAACATATATTAAAAGATGAAAGCCCTCTCTATCTTAAGAAAACATTATTTTCTTTGGATGAGGACCTGCAAATTGTAAATAAATTGCTCAATCACTTAAAAAATGGAGAGGAAGTAACATTTGAGCGATTCATATTGAATTTCTAATGTGGCTAATGTACACAAATATAAATGTTAAATGAAACTATTTTACTGAGCATTATTAAAAATGTATACAATATATGACTTTTTTAAGTAATTTATCAGATATTTCATAATTATGTAATAAATCTCTTTGCAAAGTCCCTTTGGCCATATTTGAAAAAGAGTATTTGAATAAGGACAATATTTGAAAATAAAGTATATTTTTTCAATTGCGATGCAAGAAGTCAGACCTAAAACAATAAGTGTGTTTTTAATTAAAGACAAATTACAACCAATGTTATTGTAAAAAGTGGACCCCGAAAAACATTCTTATAAAAAGAGCAAACAAAAAGTCTCTTACTGTTGATCCAAGCATACTTCCTCCAAACCACACGGCATACCGCTGCATATTATGTGACACTACTTGAACATCAATTGGTTTTGGCTGGAAAAAATACATCTTTTTTAGAATTTATTAATGTTATTAAATTTGGTTATAACCAGCAGTTTACATTTATATGATAATAAGAAAGTTTAAAGAAATACAAAGTTGAAATGATGTAATATTCCTGAAATGTTTTGTGATATCAAAACAGAAAGATAATTAAAATTTAGGGATGATACCTCTTCATATGGATTAGGGACTTAACTATCTTAAGTACAATGAAATGAAAGTACATGATGTAGTATTATTTCTACTTTCTTTAATTTCTTTACCACAACCTAGGTTTCGTTGTATTACAACATCTTCAGGTGGGATATTAGCAAAGATTTTTTAATAATTTGCTAATACCCCACCTGAAGATGTTGTAATTCAACGAAACCTAGGTCGTGGTAAAGAACTTAAAGAAAGTAGAAATAATAGTACATCACGTAGTTTCATTTAATTGTGAATAATGAATTTCTACAAAATTAACGCCAAATATATTCAATATCTTAAGTACATCAGGATTAACTCCTTATTTTAACTTAAATTTTGAGAATAGTTTTCCATTCTTACATTTAGTAAGCACTAATGGGCATTTGTCATTAGTAGAGCATGTAAGTATGTTGATAGATATAAGATAAAAGTCAGAACCTTATAGTCATCATTTTATCTTCTATCTTCTACACTCCACTCTCAGAAAATACATACAAACAGAAGCACCTTAACGTATTTAATACAAAATACTTTATCAAATATTATTAAACTCACTGTAATCCTTCCTTCAGATAAAGTTTCTGAATGACGTAGTCGTGCGTCAACTGATCTTTTCAAATCGCGCTGCAAACGTCTGCCAAAATCACGGAACATAGTAGACCCACCAGATAGCACCACATTACCATAGAGGCCACGTCGTACATCAATGGGGCAGCTTTGAATCACTTCGTCCACCATTTCGTTTAGAGGACGTGTAAAGTCAGGGTTTGAAAATTCAGGGTGGAAGAATATTTCAGGACCTACAAAGTCCCGAAAATATTTAAAAAAAAATCTATGTTAAGATAGGTAACAATATAACATATTGCAAAACTACTGGACAGTGAACCGTGTCATTAAAAATTATGCCCATTCTTAATCAGATCTGCTAAAAAAACAGTAACATAAAGCATATTATTCTAAACTAAGTAATAATTTATTTCGTAATATATTTTGTAAATTAGCAAATAATTTACAATGATTTACTATGAGTCATCCACATCTATCTTCACGAATAACATAAACTTTCCATATAGTATATAGATAAATATAAATAAGAGTATGAGACCAAGTAAAAGTTGTATACATAATTACATAAAGTATAATTTACATTACATATATCAATGCAAGATCGCAGAACTCAAATGAATATAATAATATCGAATGAATATGTTATAAGAACGTTGAGACTTAATTGTTTATTAAAAATTATGTAAAGAAAGATGAATTCAACAAATTATAATAAAGTATGTATCTAATTATTACTCACCAACTCCCCTACCCGTCCAGCATCAACAAAAATTTTTTTGTGACCCACTAAAAAAACTTGTGTTATTTAAAAACTGTAAAACTCTACAAAACAACTTACCTAAAAACCTTTCGTACCCCACATCAACAGTGAATGGATTTTTGGTTATAGCATTGATACCCGAGTACTTCTTCATCCACTTGGTAGGATCTGCATCATACTTAGCAAATTCTTTGGATATGTCAGGGCAAATGTAGCTGTATCTGTGATTGTAACAACATGGTATTATATCAAACAATTTTAAGATATAACATCTGTGTTGTGGACTGTACTCATAAACATATTTTCTACCTAGACACAATTATAAAGGACAAACATAATTACTAAGTATAAAGATGATGGATCATAAGACCTTTCTTATAAATAACGAGACATGTTCTATGTAAATTTTACTAATCGTAAATATAAGAAATGGCAACCTATTCATTAAATGGGACAGGACAAATACATGGACACAGGACATTAGAATTTAAATTCAAAGAAATTTGTGCTTCTAGACAGTGCAAAAAGTAAGATGACATTTAACAAGTTGCTGAAAAAATGTTATGAGCTAGCTATGCGGTAGCACGTACCTTTCCTTAATAGCTTTTGCAGTCTCTAAGCTCTGTTCTGGTGGAATGCCAATCTCTCTTTCACGTAACAGTGATTGAATGAAGGATGTAATGTTTCTACCAGCTATTGGAATGTGTTTGATGCATGAACCAATCACGTATCCATCGGCCTGATATGCAAATATATTTGATTAGTTATGTTATTTACAGTTATTTTAAATACATTTTTAAATATTCTAAGTTAATTTATTTAAGCCATGAATATACCCTGCCCAAATTATATGCAATATGTTAAATATATGATTTACACACCATAAATAAAGAAATTACCAAGCAGTTAACCACCAAAAAGAGCACTGTCAAAATTGCACACCACCCAAAGTTTAAACTATAACATTCTTGGCACTATGTAACATTGGCAGAAAAATTTTAAATATTCTTATTTAATTTGTACAATAAATAATTTAGGCCACTTATTTGCTCGCAACTAATCAATTTTTTGACTAATTTTAGAATAACATGTAACAAAAATTATCAAAGTTAGTTTATAAAAGGGCTTATAAGTAAGTTAGATGTTATAAATTTGCTTGCCAAAAATCACTTTTCGCAGAAATTAGTAAATAAATCCTTTTTAAAATAGCAAAAATATATTTACAAGTCGAATTATTGAAATTATGTCATTTCACATTATTGTAAAATATAATTCCTAGAAAAATACATAATTACACAATTCGTGGAAATATAAAAAATTCGCAGAATTAATATCAATTAGCCATAACTTATTTATAGATTTATGACTTATTTAGTCAGTATAGGTTTATAGCTTACTTAGTTGTGCAATATGTTTACGCATGCAAACATTAAATTCGTAAAAGATTTACAATAATGATTATGAAATAATCCAAAATATAGAATGGGCAATATGTATTACGAGGGTAGCAGTGAAAATTCCTAGAACTGGTTATATGCAATAGTCATAAAAAAATAAATTATAACTTCGAAAGCCTAATTCATTTTAATCCATTGAGACAGTAATTTGCTTGCGTTTGTCATTTGTTTGTACAAATTGGCAGGAATTGAAAATATGTATATATGTCATGATAAATTTAAGACGAGAAAATTGCTGTTTGACTATCTCTTATTATCTTAGCCTTTGTTTCAATCAACAATTAACGACTTCAAGTGTGGTCATATCAATCTCTCTAATGATCTACTGTAAAAGACTGACAATAAAGTAACTTGTGGGCAGATAAAGGGAAGTTTAGGCATTGGTATGAGTCAAGTATGGAATATTCTATGTGAATATTTAGGCTTCAGGAAGCTTTGTTCTAGGTTCCCATGGTTTGACGTAATCTCAAAAACGCTGTCGTGTTGTTTGGTGTTACAAAATGTTAGAAAAATTTGAGGGAGATCCCTCAAATTCTGTATCTGATATTGTTACAGGTAAAACAAGCAGATATACTATTACTAACTCGAAACTAAAAGATAGTCAGCCTTGAATAGTTGCTTACAAGGGAGAAAAATGGACTAAGTGCCAAAAAAAATATCACCTTGTTTGATTATTATACAACAATTGTTTTGGAAAATAAGAAACCGGTCACCACTGACCAGTATATGAGCAATTGTTTTGAAATAAATTTGAGAGCAAGGTCCTTGCGGTAGAATTCTCCTTTATCACAATTAATCCCCTAAACACTCAGTGGGAATACTTGACAATGGGGGTAGAAATTATTGACCATCCCCCATACAGACCAGACCTCCCATCATGTTATTTCTATTTATTACCAAGAACAGAAGATAAACTGCGAGGAATACAATCAAGATGCCAAAGACACGGTGACTGTATTCAAAAAGCTGCCGAAGAGGTATCAAAGAAAGAGTGGGTCGACTGCTTCTCACAGTGATCTCCATCGAATGATATTATGCATAGGAATGCCACAAAAACTATTTTAAAAGGCAATAAATAAGTTACAACTGGTTAGTTGGTTCTGTTTTTGACATTCTAAAAACTTAATGTACCCTTGTATAAACAAATATTTGTCATTAATAAATCAAAGTTTAATACGCATTTCTTACATTTATTTGGCATAGTGTATTTACGCATGCAACATTGAATTCGTAACAAAATTACAATAAAGAGTATGACATAATCAGATCAATATGGGCAACAAATGTTATAAAAAAATTATAATATTTATTGCCCATATTGATCTGAATTTAATATGCATTTCATAAATTTTTAAGCACAGCATGTTTACGCAAGCAATATTGATTTTATAACAGAACTACTATAAAGACAGTAACAAAAATTTAAACCACAATTTTGGAATTCATAAAGTGTCCCAGTGTGGAATTCAAATTTTAAATAATAATAAAAAAAACAATTATTGTATTTATAACATTTTAATTACAGTAAACTAAAGAGCGGATTTTATGTATGGAATATTACACCATCAAGAGGTTTCCCATCATGGTGAACGCACTCCTCAAAAAATAAGTGCAAATTTGCAATGACGCTCTTGGAACACAGCGGCAACGCGGTTCATGTTTTCAATTGATCGCTCAGGTATAATTCGAGCTCCACTTGAATGATTTAGTGTACATCCTGACGCTCTGAACTTCGCTACCCAAGACTTGATTAACTGTACACTGGGCCCATCATTAAAACGCCGGACATCAAAATGATTAGAAAAACTTGTATCGTATCTCACTAACAAAAAACCATTACAGAAATATGCTGCCACAGCGCACACGTGGTGTGCGCCAGACCACTGCGACTAAAAAATCTGCACCAATGAGCTATCAAATACCACCCCTACCCTTCTCCTAGCTCCTTTGCTTGCCGAGATATTCGAGTTAAAAATTTGAATTCGGCGCTGAGAAACCTTTATTAATAAAAATTATTTCATCAATACATCTATCGATTTATATCAATAATTAAATGAAACTACGTGATGTAGTATTATTTCTACTTTCTTTATTTTCTTTACCATGACCTAGGTTTCGTTGTATTACAACATCTTCAGGTGGGATATTAGCAAAGATTTTGAATATTTGCTAATATCCCACCTGAAGATGTTGTAATACAACGAAACCTAGGTCGTGGTAAAGAAATTAAAGAAAGTAGAAATAATACTACATCACGTAGTTTCATTTAATCGTGAATAATGAATTTCTACAAAATTAACACCAAATATATTCAAGATTTATATCAACTTATTTCTATAAACAATTATTATTATAGACTTACTATGTAAAATTATCTAATATAGGAGATACTTACAACAGGTACAATATGCGTAACACCATCACCACTATCCACAACAACACCCGTAAAAGTACGAACATTACTGCTACGTGATTTCCACGAAGCGGCAAGAGCTAGCACGGCCTGTACAGCTATATAGAGCCCCGGAGCATTAAAAGATTCAAACATAATTTCTGTAATTAAATATTTATGATTTAATATGATATACAAGGCAACTCGTTTTTGGAAATAATAAATTTTTAAAAAGTCAATGATTAAGAATATCTGACCTGCTAAGTATTCACGGTTTTCTGGAGTGTTTAACGGTGGTTCAGTTAATAAAAAATGATGGTCTTCTGGTTCTGCACGGAGGTATTTGAAAATGCACTGTTCAATATATCTTTCCATTAAATCCCAATCTTCGACCAGACCATGTCGTACAGGATACTGTAAAGTGAATAAAACTTTGTAATATGACTGTTTTATTTTAATTTACTGCACACCCTTTTTATGAAGATTTGTTATGCTACTAATATCTAATTTAACCAAAAAATCTGTTTTTTTATTCATTACACCAAGAATTATTCAGAGACCTTTTTTACATTTAGTTTTTCATAATTATGAAGTAACGGAAGTGAAGTAGCAGAATGACAGGCAAAGAAGTGGTTGAATAATTTTGGGTGCAATGTAATATAATGTTTTATATAACATAAAAATCATTTTTTTTACGTTGCACATCTACTAGGTTTTAAAAACAAATACATTTAATAACATTTAACAACGATAAGTATCATCCATAGCTTAATTTTCATTTTTATCTAAGTGCAGGTGTTAGTAATATACCTTTTCAGGATATACACATCTACTTTTACAGGATTATTTTGCAAAAACGAGTTATTTCATGTCTTATAATTGATATGTAACAAGATATATAGTGCATTAAACGTTACGGTTACTAACTTTCACGGAATATCCAGTCGCGTCGAACGCCTCATCACCGATGAAAAAGTCAAGATCTTCGACCGCCTTTGCCATCCGACGTGTGGACTGGTCGCCAACCTTCGCAGTCTCCTTTATGGCTATCGCCGAAGGTATTATGAACTGCGGCTCCTTGTTGCCGGCAAACCCTAACTTTGTATATCTACGAAAAAAAATTAGTCAATATGACAAGTGCCGCATAGTACAATCAATATATATGATGAAATATTACGTACCCCGTGCCGACATCGATGACACAAGCGGGAAGACCGTCCGTCATTATATTAAAATATTCTTTATTTACAACAAACAATTAAAGTAATTCTACTTTTTGGACATAAAATTTGTATGCATTACTTCTGATATGACACCACGCCTAATGTGTCATCGAAACTTCATATAGCTAAACCGTCAAGCCAATGACTACTTCACGTTATTTCCAATATATTGGTAGTATTCCTTTTTATGAACAATTTGATCATTTAATTCTCATACTCGTTTTAAAATTATTGATAGAAACCAAGAATTGTATTCTACTATAGAAGATCTGCTATCTGATGATGGCAATCGCCATTAAATGTTTGTGCACATCATGAACATATTATGTTTATACATTTTTTTAACAATCAAGTAAATATAATAAATATTACATATTTATTTCTTATACTACATGTAATTGGTAAAAATATTATATTTACAAATGCACGACTTTGGCAATTATCTTGTTTGTGATCGCCATTTACGGAATAAGAGATTTATACACTATATTGTTATAATTCATTGTTAAATACTTATATCTTTCATACACATAAGTTATTGATTTCATAATATTTCAGTATGATTTACATTTGTTCATCGAATCTATATTTTTTGTTTTTTGTCCATTATTTATATATCAGAATTATCAAATGAAAGTAAAATAATCCTTTTATTATATTATAAAATTACATTTTGTATCTTATTAAAAATGTTATTACGCGGTTTTCTTTATTCATTTATAATATTAAAATTATACAAAAATATATATTTTTAACATATATTCGCAAATTAGAATAGTCATAAAAATGACCTTATCAAATATGTGAAATTATGTCTTTTAAACAATTATTTTAATTTAATTTTTACCTTTCTGAATGGATTTTATTGAAAATAATTTTTCTTCAATATAATTAATGTTGTATTAAATTCCCATAGTTTTTCCTTCTAACTTACAAAGTTGTACTCTTTTATCAACATGTCATATTCCATTTTATCGCTACATATTTAGTTTTTATTTGGCCAACTTGACGATTCAATGACACGGAGGTCATTCTTAGATTTCGTGCCGATCCACTCGTAAGCGAGTCGCTGAACAATTGTTGTTACCATTTTTGTCAAGTTTCAAGTAAGGTTTAATTATATATGTACTTCTGATACGCTTTTATAATTTAATATAGTCATTAAATAACTAAAATATATTTAACCTCTATCTTTATATTTGTAAAAATTTGAAATGTGTATCTCATATGGGAAATTAAAATAAAATGATTTTATAAAGTACCTGTAGATTTTACATGTATAAAAAAAATATGTATGTAGTAAAAGACCTGCTTTCAGTATTCATTGCGCGAAAAAATTATCTGCTTGCGAAATTTAATCAACTTTAGCTAATTTTTCTAACTTTCAGCTGTAAATGTTATTTTTATACTCACAATAGAAAATCCTTTTTTTCAACAGCTAAGTGAACAAAAATGGGTCGTAAATTCTGTGTTGGAGGCAACTGGAAGATGAATGGTGACAAGGCTCAGATTAAAGATATTGTTGCAAACTTCGAAAAACCTTGGGACGCTGATGTTGAGGTATTTTAAAACGAAGAAAAAGATTAATGTTGTCCCAGTAGATATAAAATAATATAATTTTCTTTCATACACGCTATTTAATTATTATGAAATTTTTATTATTTTTCCATTTACCCTTTCACTAATATGCTCAAAAATTTTATATATATGGGTTCTCTAAAAATAAATTTAAAACATACAAAATTAACAATTTGCTGAGTTGCTTGTGAGTTGATTTGAAATTCACATTTTTTTAATTATAAATTATGTAAAGTAGACAATTTGTTTACTATTAGACTAGGACAATTATGGCTAGATTAAATGTAAAGATAGGGATTATTCAGGATAATGAAGTTGTTCTTAATTTTAACAAGAATCTTTCCAATAGCAATCATTATAGTAATAAAAAAATTGCGATAGGTCGTTGTTGGAGTGCCTGCTATATACTTGGAATATGCAAGGCAAATTTTGCCTGCCACTATTGGTGTTGCCGCCCAGAATTGTTATAAGGTCCCAAAAGGGGCTTTTACAGGTATTGTAACAATTTTTTAATTTTTGCCCTAATGCACGTGTACATAACACCCCACAGTTTTCAAATTATTGGTCATTTTTAAAAACTTTTGAGGAAGTGAAATCAATGCGCACACACACTCGAAATGTTATGAATAGAGCTTCCTATCAATGTATTTTCAGAGTATAATAAACAACCATATCCATAGATTGAGTTAAATGAGTTGCACTATGACATAGAATAATTTCACTTTCGAACTTACTGACATGTGAAATAAAGATAGTTGTGTGATTGTAGAATATCACTGGCTTCTATACTTGTTTTTTTTGGTATAATAGTTACATTAATCACATTAACATTGTGTTTAAATTTAAAAAATGTACCCTTACTTCCTGATCTTTTTCTTTCTAAAAATACTCAGCTAAGCAGATGAAGGCCCTTTTTGGTGTAATTACGTTTTTTTGTTAGGATTTTGAAAATATGTGGTTTAATCTACATTGAATCTAGGTTTAATCTGCATTGAATTTAGTAAAATTTCATCATAATTGTAGTAACTAAAGAAGTCAGAACCTATATAAGAATATAGGTTCTAACTTCTTTGAATTGTTTGCTTTTTTACTATTACAGCTCTTGAGAATGTAACATTTTAGTGGGCACATGAGGCGACATTTGAGAAATTCTTATACTGGTATCTGCCAGGCCTATTGGTTGTGTCTATAGAGGTGTTACAAGTTTTAGTTCTTCTACAATGACGTTTTGCACACTATTAATTAGTTGGGACTTTGTTACTACTGAAAATCCTGTTATAGCTATAGATATTACCACCAATACAGCCATTCTCCTCTTTTTTACTGAAGTATACATCTCTTCCTATGAACTGATCGCACTTGTAACTTTATGTACAGGTCGAACTATTGAAATACTATGTTTTCTGGTTGGAATTGTGGTACTTGTGGTACCACAAGTGCTTGCCCCACATCTTTGATTGCCTTTTCCTCACTTTCTCTCAACATTGAAGCATTTTACCATTTGCCTTGTAATTCCAATAATTTACGAACTATATAAAACAGGTCACATGTTGTCAGCTATTGGTTAGAAAAAGAGGAAAAAAACGCATGTAATAAGAATATTTATTTTTAAAACAACATTATATAGCTCTAAAAATATATAAAGTGAAGAATGTTCAAACCCAGACACGCTGTCAAGTTTAAGAGTATACAATAGTTTAAGTAATCTAGAATCTACTAATACCAAGTAAAATATAATATAAAATGAAAATAAACATAATTACCTAAATACTTATGTGTCTTTAATAGACTGAATAACGAAACTAGAAGCATAGTGCACATAAAAACTTAAATTGAATAGTCGCCATTTTGAATTTGCTATTGGAGGACTGAGTTTTTGGCACTTTTAAGGGATGGGCATAGGATATTGTATAGAATCCGTTTTGAACTGTAACTAAATTAAATAATCTTTAATATAGGTGAAATAAGTCGAAAGTATCAATCTTTGATGACTTCTTAAATTTCAGTACCTTTACCTCACATACAACGGGCAAATTATTTCAAAAATTTTACCGTTTAAAGCAAATTTTGAAATTATATTTTATTTAAAACGTTAAATGTACCTAATATCAGAAATTTACATTTTTAACCAAAATGTGCTCAGTTGCTAATTTTGGAGAATTTATTGTGGTATTAAGTTATATTTTACTACAAACACCATACAGTTATTGCAGTAGGTTGTATTTTCATCTTAAAGATTATTTATCTGTGCGGAGGCAACAAGGTATAGTTTAAAGGAGACAAACTATTACATTACAGCTATCTGTTTCAATTAAATGAGACAAGTAGTGAAAGACGTTTTATAACTTAAATGCAACACCTTTTTATCCCTTAAATGCCTTATATATTAATTGTGTCATATCTATATAGCTTTCTCAAGTTTTAAAAATTGTTTTCTATGTAACATCGTACATTTTTTTACACCACTCGAGCTCTATCTCAGATGATGAAATAGAATATGGGGTCTAGTCCGAACGAAAAGAAAGTTTTTTAAGTGAGATGACTTTGACTGTGAGTGATTTTACTTTTCGAATCATTAGCTCTTTTACTACAACAGTCCTTGACAAGGTAAAATGTTATGGTGGATACCTGGCTGACATTTCAAAAATTATCTTCTGGCCGTGGTGAACCTCTGGGTAATGTTTCAGAATTCCATTAGAGAGAGAGATAGAACAACTTTTTAAAAATTTTTCCAAAAAAGTAAAAAAAATACATTTGAGGTAACGACATCCAAAACACAAGACAAAGGTATGATTCTTTGAAATGTTACTTGAAGACATTTTAAAACTTCATTTAACACTTTTAATGAGTTTTCACAAAAACAAACTGAATTCAAATAGCTCATGGTCTAATCTAATCTCAATTTGAATTTGGACCATTATTTACGGAATGTCTTCATACAGATGTGTTTAAAAAATACAGTTCTAATATTTTCTTTCTTTTTAAATTTTATAACTATTTTAAAGTTTTTAAACTCTAGGAAAAGGAACTAGTTTTTTGAAGAGTAAGTTTACATTTCTACAAGAAGACTGCAATATACAGATTATAATTCAGAAATGTTTTTAAATTATTAAGATATGTATTCATATTAAGTCCTTATCTGAATTTTCCAATAGATGGTTTAAGTGATATAAATTGGACATATAATAATATAGAAAATGTGGATTTCAAAGTACCAACATAACCTTCAATAATCAGTATATGATATTACATTGAAATAAAAAACCATATATTTCAATTAAATTGTGGTTTTTGTAGTTAACTTATAGCCTGTTTTAACATTGACAACTTTTTTTAATATTCTTGGTGGAATCTGACTGGAATCAGTTTTTGTGAGAATGAAGTTGAGTGTGTGCACTTAGTCACTGTTTTTTAAAAAACTAGATGACTCTAAGTATGTCTTATTTTTTATAAAAACGTTTTACATAGAATACATTAAGCTCACATAGCTTTTATGTTTAAATAACCTACAAAATACCAATTTTTTGAAAATTGATAGTAACTGTGGGTTTCGAAGTTTTAAAAAATTATAATGGTGTCATTATAATTCACTGAAATTTGTATAAATATGTTATAGCTAAAAGTATAAATAGAGATCAATAATTTGCAGAAAAATTAAAGTAACTTCCTACATTGGGAAATAAAGTTAGTGTATAACACTTATATATGTCTACGTATATACCAATGGCTTGGGGTTAAGCGAAATGTATAAATGAAAAATTCCTCCTAGCTTTTAAAGAAAAATACAATTATAAAAATAATTTTTTAAGTATGGGAAGTTGCAAAATTTGTATTCCCCACATGTATTTTTTGGGTAAATTTTTCTAATAAATAGTTTTCAAAAACCTATCTCTTTATTTGTATTTGTGAACCATATTCCTTGCAATTCTGTAAAACATGTTTTATATTTCTATTTGATACAAGTAAACACACAATACTTTCACACAAATGTATATAACTGATACAAGAATAATGCTATCAATACTAGCTTCCAATATAGAGCAAAGGGTATGAATATTGATAACACTATGTTATTGAACGATTATTAATCTGGTTTAAACTTTGCCATTTTGACATCCAGGAATAATTTCTTTTTTTTATGCAATGGAATTATTTGTGTCCACTGCATTAAATATTTAGATAGTTTTTTCAACCTAGAATGGTTGAGGGACATACAAATAAAAGAAAACATCGTTGAGATATATATAATAGGTTTAAGTATTGTGAAACTTCACTTGGTACTTCAGATTTTTCTAAGTTCAGGAATTATTATTCGTATAACATCCTTCAAGGTTAGATCATAATTATCTAGAGATCATAATGAAGTTATCAGTGATAATTACGTAGTTGTGAGTGATCACATGTTATAATAAATAAGTCAGTTGCTTTGATTTAATGTTATGTAAATTAAATAAGAAATTATGAACACTATTTACAGTTAATTAACAATTTGCGAACAACATAGAAGAAAGATGTATTATATGTATACAGTTACATATTCTCATATTGTGTTGGAGTAAGAATGTTTTTATAAATTGACATATAATTTATCTTTTTCTTTCCGCCGTGCAGGCGAAATATCCCCAGCTATGATTCGTGATGTAAACTGCGAATGGGTTATATTGGGACACTCTGAGAGAAGAACAGTATTTGGTGAGTCTGATCAACTAATTGCCGAGAAGGTGAGTTAGTACAAGAACATAATGTCAAGTTAAGTACTATGCGGCCTACCCTAATTATGCCCATATAGGTTAACTCAATGAGTAATTTTGTCGTCGGTACGCCTACATACCCATGTGGGATTTTATGCTATTTATAAATTACACATTTATGAGTATATAAATTCTACTATTTGGAGTTAATTGCTATAATAATACGATTTATGTAAAATTGACTCTGGAAATAAGCATAGCTTTTTTATATGAATTTAAATTTTGGCAATGGAGCTTTTAAAAAAAATGGTTAGATTCTTTATAATAGTCAGTAATTTATCAGAAATTCCATTTAAATGACTGAATTGAATACACTTGTTGAAATTTATTAAGCGTTTTTGCATAGTTCCAATGTCCACTGGTACATTGGTCAATACTTTACCTCATTAAAGATTTCTTAATTTGTAGTTCTGATTTAAAAGTCACAAATAATTCATTATGATTGTTTTTTTACTAGAGCAGTTGGAATAAAGAGTTTGTCTGGACATATCATACTTTCTCATGTAGTAGGTAATAAATTTAATTTTTGTCAGCTTCGACAGTGTCTCTTTTAAGGCATTACCTTAATTTTTTCAGCTATATTTCCTCTATTGAAGAATCATTTTATAATAATTTTTTGGAATAGCTGACAGCTCTTTTATCACATTCCTTTTTATTTCATATATGTCGTAAAATCCTCTTTAATCTATGTCGTAAAATCCTTTTTCTTTTTAAATTTGGGGAATATGTTAAAGTTCTAGAGAGCAAGGTCAGGATTCTAGTGGGACTGACTAAATTAAAAAATGCCGTGTTTTACGAGTAATTACTGGGTAAGAAAAATTAATGAGGCTATTGTGTGTTTTCGAATTGTTTAAGTATTTCTAGATACTCTTTGTTTAGGGTCTTTTTTTAAACGAATTTATTGTTAATAAAGGTGAGCATTGCTTTAATTTTGCTCCATTCTTTCTCGGGTCGTGGCACATTGGTTTCTTTCTTGATTTGTCTTCAGTTATAAATTTTGTGCACATGTCTGTGTTATTTCTGATTATATCTAAATTCCTGAAATCTTCCAGTTTATAATTTACGTGTCCCAAACTTGCACTGCTTGTGGGTTGGAAACCTGTATATATTCGGGTATTTGACAGCATTGAGAATTTTCTGCCAACAATTGAAACATAAATATTCTGGAAAGATTACAAAATTTTGATAATCAACAAACACAAGAATATGGTCAGAAAAGTTAGTTCAAAGGTTTAAAAGTCTATGCAATACAAGGTTGACATGTTTGAAACAATGTGCTTTAACCCTTGATAAAAATAATTTGTTACTGAGAGTCATACCAGGAGCCTCGGAAAAAGAGAAAAAAATATATAGAGTAAATAACAAAAAATCATCTGTCCCATATTTGAGACACTATGCAGTTATTTTGGATTCTGTACCATATATGAAACAAAACACAGTTCAGACTTTTGTAGGTCTTATTTATATATATATATTTACTTGTAATTTTATAATATCAACAGATATGTGTAAATACATACTTACTGCCACTTAAGGGAGTAATAAAATATCATTCGGTTTTAAAGTTAATAGAAGGTTTATTTATTCTACAGTTTATATATGAAATGAGTAGAATCAATTACGCTGATTGAGACAAAGATAACAATTACATTTGCTGCAGTCAATTTGAGCTTTCTGGCTACAAACTTTGCAATGCTGGCGGTCATTTGCCCAAATGGACCAGTGACCTATGCCATCTTCTGCTACCTCATAAAGTGGTAACTCGATACGTTTTCGCTTTGTATTTTTTTTTGCAGTTAAGCCGGTTGTTCTCTTCCACGTGTCGTAGGAATGTACAATCCTGTCGTATCACGCATCAAGACATCTACTATATATAATTTAAAATCTAACAACGGCATGTACAAGTCTTCACCTTTTTGCTTATAATGGCGACACCATAATACCCAACTATTTACACATATCAGATTAACGTGTGAAAGAAGATATGATGATACCCTTTTTTACTTCTGATTAGAATTCTGTAGAACCCTAACATAGAGCCGCCCATATATTTATTATATATCTCTACAGCTTTTGAGCGAGGGACATCTATTTTTGTTTTCTTTTCTTTCGAGTATCTCTTGACAGTTACCATAGGGTCTTTGCTGGTATAAGAACACAAATTTGCCAGCTAATCCACCCATGTAGTAACACTAAGTTCAACTTCTTTTACTTCAGTGCATTTTTTCATAGTGAAACTTCTACCACTTTTTAACAGTTCTTTGGTATTTAGCAACTTAATGTTTTAATTCTATTTATTTGAATAGCGTCTAAAGGTAGAGTTCCAATGCTATGCAAAAACGCCATGAGTTGCAAACTTATGTACCAGTTATCAATAAAGAGTTTATGATTTAAATTCTTCGGCACTGTATTTACCAGTCTTGTTACCACATTTCCTATTGCACCCAAAACCCACATCAGGGCAGTTTTCAGGTAAATTTGTTCTATGTTTTCCCGTAAATAAGTCAAAGTCATAGCTGAATCGGCCAGCTCCACTCAAAACATAATTTAGATATCTCTACTTATGTGACTTCTTTGCGTTATACCTGAAGTTCTTGACTTTGTGTGTATCATTTGATCATCAACAACCAAGAAGTTTTCTTGGAGAATTCTAGATAATTATGCTCTTATGATATCCAAGAAAGGTCTTATTTTTTGCAGTCTGTCGTAGTTCAGATTGTTAACTGAAATAGCAGAAATATCTTGATTTCTTCAAATTTTACAGGTTAAAGTCGAAGCAAACGTTTCAACATACATACTTTCTCGCCAGTAGTGTCATGTGGACAGTAATTGAACTACGGACATATAAATGATCCTATAAATTTACTTATATCCTATAAATTTACTTATATCATCCTTTTCCAAAGTATTTGCTTTTTCAGGTCGAACTTGTTGTGCATATAAATTGCTCTGTTCATGTATCAGATTTAAAGCCTCTGTTGGAAAGAGATATTTGAAAAAGCTCATTGGCATTTCTAAATTCATTATTTCTTCAGGTAGATCTTCGCAGCCTAAAAAGGAAACATTTTGATTTTCGTAATCAATTCTTTTGGGTCCATATCAAACTAGCTCATTTTTGTGAAGCCTGTGGTTGTTTGTTCAGATTTGTATTCCCTTTGTTTGTTACACCTGTAGATGTTGATGGTACCTCAGAATCATTGTTCTCATCATCTTAGATTTCTTCATCTTCCAAATATATAGCCTCCACAGCTGGCATGTTGTCTCCCTCTGCACCTTCAACTTCATGTTCAGATTCTCTGTCAGAATCTTCAATGATTACATGTCTCTTCATCGGTAAAGTATATTCATTATCGTCCGACAGGTTCTCGTCTCGTATAATTAGAATGATAATTCTATTCTATTGTATAAAAAACATGTAGTGATTCGATGTTTCTGCATGAGGGTGTATTAAGATGTATGTTATGTATGTAAAATCGTATTAATGTATAATTAATAGACGTTCGTGCTTTTTACATACAATCATCACCAGAATGAAGATTTTATGTATTATTGTGTGACAAATAGACGCTAATATGATTTTTCGCACGCAAGTGTAATAATATGTATTATAAAATATATTTTAAAATTGTATTATTATTGTGTAGTAGATTTTACAGTTTTATATGTACTGTATACATAATGTTCCGTATTTGCCCATATTTATTTACCCTTGCTGCATACTATTTCATATTTAGAACAAAGTTTCTAACAGATTTTGACAAAGATATTATTGATATTACTTACGTGTTTTACCATAGAATCTTCCGGTATCCATTCTTCTACCAAAAAAACTAAAAACTTAATAAATATCACTCAAAACATGAAAAACTAGTCTCAATTACGACTCCAAACGCATCGTACGAAATGGCCGAAATGTCAAAGCTCTGCATTGAAATAAAGAACCACAGACAAACTAGAGCCGTGCAATTGTTATTATTGCATTTGGATACACGCATACAGCTATTAGAGTTACAGTCACATCACAGATATATGTCACTAGAAGATTATTACAACAGAGTTCGTTAGTGCTACAAATATGGAACAACATGTGGTAAAGGGTTAAAACATGTTGGAAATTAAAGTGCTTATAATGTTTTAAATTTTACTGAAAATGAAAAAAAACTACACATTAAACATATTAGTCCAATATTTTTTAATTTTTCCTTATACATCTTCTATTTTCATATACAAATCTTCTATTTGTATATGAAAATGGTATTTCAAAAAGAAAGGAAATTTTCTGCTTCAAAAATAAGTTGAGTTGAGTTAAATAAATTGAGTATTTAGAGTTAGATTGTAATTAATTGATATGAAGTAAAATAAAATCATTTAATAAGAATTATATATATATAATGCAGTTTTTCTCACCAATTGGTGTATATGCAACAAATATTATTATAATAGGAAGATACATTACCTTTAGAAGGAGCAGCCAAGCTCTGTTGTGCCTTCTATCTGTTTTTAATAACGTAATAAATATAAATTTGATTGTCATTGGAGAAGTGTCTTCTAAAATATGATATTTATTGCTATACAAAGAATGCAGGCAATATATATGTACTTTAACAAAAAGACCGCAGCAAAATATATCTACTTTAACAAAAATTGTGAACAAATGAAAATTAAAACGAAATATCCATATAGCAATTAGGTCTGAAGTCATAGTCACATCGAAAATGATAAGGTAAAGAACGAATGAAAAATTAGTGTTCATGAAAATCACTGAAGAATATGTACGCACCTGGTGTAAGCGAGCAAATCAGTTATATTGTGGGGGTGTGCCATTACTTGCAATTATCACTTGCGTAAGCGAAAAAAATAATGACTTAATGATTTTTTATAAATATATAATTATTACACAGACTGCAAATACGCTATGCAGAAATATAAATTAAAATTTAAAAAAAAAATAAAGCTTCAAATACAATATAGTCGAACACAGCCGTGTACACTCTTAAATATGTTCTCCAGCACTTTTGTGTCTTAATTTCATAATATGAATTTTACTACAAATAATAACTTCATTTTATATACATTTCTTATCTGTTTATTGTTTCACCCAATTTGACTATGACCTTTTAATTAAGTATATGATAGGACTTACTACTGATATTTGATAAGTAGATCAACTAATTTTTTTACAATATAACCTTAGTAATATTTTTAAGTTGTTTACTGATAATAATTTTTTATTTTATTAGGTTAAGCATGCTTTAGAGTCTGGTCTAAAGGTAATTGCATGCATCGGAGAAACATTACAAGAACGTGAATCTGGTAAAACAGAGGAGGTGGTTTTCAGGCAAACGAAGGCTTTGCTGGAGGTAATTGGACAGGACTGGTCTAAAGTGGTGTTGGCCTATGAACCTGTATGGGCCATCGGTACTGGCAAGACGGCTACACCTCAACAGGTATTTATTGCTAATGTAACAACTAGTAATATATTTTTTTATTATTCTATAATGATTCATCTGTTATTTTTAATTTTTTTTACTGCAAACTTAAATAAGTGTGAATTATGGAAAACATGTGTTTACATTTTTAGTCACACAGTCATTTAAAGATTTTTTTCTCTTTTTGTAGGCTCAGGACGTTCATGCTGCCCTTCGAGGTTGGCTTGCCACCAATGCATCCCAGGATATAGCTGACAATGTACGGATTCAATATGGAGGATCGGTGACAGCAGCCAATGCAAAAGAACTGGCTGCATGTCCAGACATTGACGGTTTCCTTGTCGGTGGAGCAAGTCTGAAGCCAGAGTTCATCGATATCATTAACGCCAATAAGTAAAGACTTCTGTCATATTATGATGCATTAAATATGTTATAAATTTGGCAGAATTAGCAAAAAATTAAGCAAAAATAACTTATTTATAATTGCCACTAATAATACAGATCCTTTTTTATATTTAAAGTGATTATAGTTTTATCGTTAAATTCTACATTTTACTCTTCGATCATTGAAATATCATACATCCAATAAATCAGTATGGGAAATAAATATGTTTTGCAATATTATTTATATTCTTTATTTTTGTACAATAAATTTCATTATATTTATTTTTACTCTAGCAAATAGTATACTGCCTATTTTGAAAAACTGATTGAAACTATGAAATCCAATGAAAAGAATACAATTGATTCTTGCAATTCAATTGAGATAATTGTATCTCAATTGATTCTTAACAATTTTTGGATATAATTAACACAGTAAATAAAGTAATCAATAGAATTAAAATAAAATACTCAAAGATACTATGAGACAAATTATCAAATTAACCAGAAGTAAAAATCTAATTACAGTAATATTCCTCAAAAAAAATTATTTTCATTACACCTTTTATCGCACCAAGGTTACCAATAGCATAAGAAAGAAGTAAAACAGTAACTGATAGTACAAGAATTTTGCTAAAACAATTTTTTCTGACCAATCAGATTAAATTAAAAATAGTCACTGTTTTTTTAAAATTTTATTCCATGACTTTCATATCAAATGTAGATTGCAGTGAACTAGTAAATGTAATATTAATTGAATTATAATGTTAGGCTGCCAATGTAATAAAAAAGAATGATATGAAATTAGAAACAAATGTATACTATCCAAAACATTTTTATGCACAAATGGTTCAGAAGTCCATTATTATAGTAATTTTGTGTTACATGTTCTGTCCCACCAGATCGGGATGTGTTTTACACTTGTTTTGGCTTAGATCTAAAGTGTTATTAAATGGTACCACTCCTTGCAGGGAGTGGTTAGCGACTTAGAGCTATTTAACATTTACATAGTCGGCACACGTGGAGGGACCACATATTCTATTTCTCCAGCACACAGGCTGGGGTGCATCGGGTTAAAATGTTTTATCTAGCGTACTGCTCTCCAGGGAGTGAAAGATCAGGAAGATTCGTGATGTATGTACTAGGGATACTCATTGAGCATTTCCCAGATTATTTTTAAAGGGGTATAGTCGGGGATGGCCTTGTGCGCCATCCCGGCTTCCAGGAGCTTCTTGCTGAGTGCGGAATGGTTTCTTGAGTCAAATGCCTTGCCGATGTCGATGGTCACCATGACCACGTTGTTGCCTTCAGATAAAACAGGTAATGATCTTACCCGTGTGTAAGATTTGTGAACCCGTGACATGCTGTCTGGTGAACCCGTGCTGATGCTCCGGTACGATACTAAGTCTCTTCACCTCTGTCAAGATGGTTCTGAGCATGATTTATTCTACTTTTCCCATGATGTTCAAAAGAGTGATTGGTCTGTACGATGCAGGATCATTGTGTTTTTTGCCCGCTATGTGGATAAAGATACAGTCACCAAGCGTCCATCTCTTGGGGTAGTAGCTGGTACGCAGCGTGTAATTTATAATAGTGGCCAGAGCCACATGGAAGGCACGCCCAGCTAGTTTAAGTGCATTGGCTTTGATTTGATCAGGACCTGGTTCTTTTATTGTCTTGAACTGGCGTCGAGCGCTAACAATGTCTGTCGTATAAATTTCTCGAAAGGCTTAAACGGGGTGTAACTTTCGCTATTTGTATCCTCTTGTTTCACTATTGCTTGCTTGACTATTGCAATATCTACCAGTTCCTTGATGATTTCAATTTTGCCTTGTATCTGGGTGCTCTGACAGCCTTTGTGGCTTAACTTTGAGGGCTCTTTGTATTTTCCACATTTTAGTGTAGTTGTTCTCGCTACTATCGAGCATTTGTTTGCAGTGTGATTCTCAAAATTCTTAAGGGCTTTTGCGACTGTTTTCTTTGCCGTGTTATATATTTTATGGAGAATGTGACCCGGTGGCTTATTTTTAGCTTTCAGTTTATATATGTTTCCGTGTTGTATTTTGTATTGTATTTCGATGGGTAAGTTCTTCTCTTCTGTTATATTCTTTGAGTGGAGCTATCTCATCAAGCGCTTCCTTTCAAGTTTTGCGCATGGTATGTGATTTCTATTGCATCTTGTGTTACGAGAGCGACGTCTTGCACTAGCCGGTATGTATTAGTTTAGCCAGGTTGTTGTCAACTGCTCTTTGTACTAGTGTGCTCACTGCATGGGTTTGAGAGTGGCCAAGGCTTTACTTTTGCAGCTTCAAATCTCCTATATTTATGGATAGAGTGTTATCTTCAAGAAGCGCCTCCCAGTCAGCTCTGATGACTGCTGCCGTTTATCGCCTCCAGTTTGATAGCTTGGCCTTCAATTTTTCTGTCTCGTTCTTCAATGCTTGGTATCCTAGTAGCCCTTTTTATATAAACACAGTACCCAGGTGAGGTGCTCTCGTATTGTGTATTTTGTCATAGACTGGTAGGTTGTATTTTTGTTTGTCAAAGTTAATTTTGTACTCGTTGATTGTTATTATGTCAGGATTGTGCTTACTAATTAGTGATTTCTGTTCCACATATTTGTTTTTTAGTCCCTGGACATTGCAATGCATTAATTGTATGTACTACTTCCTCTTTTTGTTGATGACTGGTGGGTTAGTCTTTGATAAGTTTCCTCACTAGTGTGACTATCATGAGTGCAGGGAATCCTTTCGATTTTAATTTATCGGTCAATTCTTCTGCTTTCCTCATCAGAGTTTCCATGTCTGACGTGTTGTTACTTTGTGCAGGGTTTTGCCTATTTTCGTTGACTACATTGACGTACCGTTCTCACAAATGCAGTTGGATGGCGCACAGAGCTCCGCTGTGTACATCCATTCGCTACGGCGGTCCGCTTGAAATCCATACAAGAGGATCGTGGCTCGGAAGACCTTTTATACTTCTGAGCCATTTTTTGGCTATAATTTTTGATTAATTGTGTAATAATAAAATATTATTAATACAATTGTAACGGAATGAATTCTGTACATGGGAAATATTTTAAAGAGTGATTCACTTAGCGTAAAGAATGACAATAGACGCCAGAAAACCTGTTTTAGATTTTTTACTGTCTATATGTTAATTTGTTCATAAATCATGCGAAATGTACTGGACGGATTTTGATGGAACTTGGTATGGTAATAGTTTATAACCAAGAGCAAAAAATATGAGAAAAAAAATTTCTTATTTGGAATTTCACACGAGCGAAACCGTGTGGCACAGCTAATAATCAAATGTAATCACTCAAAGGTTAACTGAGAGGAACTGTAATTACGATAGCAGCAAAGGTAAGGAAGAAAATAGAAAAATGTACTTTAACTCTCCCTTTTTGAAAAGCGATGAGTATTTTTGTCTCAAATGTTTTTGCATAAGTGAAAATCAAAACCTTATTTTCTTATGTAAATTGATAGTAATTATCTTAAAAATATTTTGGCATTTTTGAAGTCATTATTTTGTTTCGAAGTTGATTTTATTCATAAAAATACAACATTCTATAATATTTTGAAAAAATCTTTAAACTTTTTTCACAAATTTCTATTACTATTAGGGTGATCATTTTGAAAAAATTACTAAAACCTTAAAAAGAAAGACACAAATATTATTAAAATTTTAGTGGTACAACACTGGAAAAATATATTGTTACTTGCTAAGAAATTTATATTATGAATTTAAGGACTCAATGTGTGTTTATTTATTTTGTGAAACCCCGCTCCACTTACATATTTATTCAAAGTGTTGTGGAAGTAGAGTAAGAAAGAAATAATAACAGAAACACACAACAATTCAAATAAACATTACTCTAACTAGTGATTAGCTGTGAACCACTAAGCAACTCCACAACCCCATATGAAGCATTCGATGGAGTTGAAAAATATCAAGGCTGGGTGCATATTGTAATACTGTGTTGGTCAATATGATTGTACGCTCTAGGCAAGTGAAATAAAGTGCGACATTGTTCTCTCATAAGCCAGGAGCATAAAATACTACTAAACTCAAGATCGAAATGTTATCAACGTAATAATTTAAAATTTAAAGAAATCCATGTACAAAACCAGTTCCTATTAGATTGGAAGGGATAATACAAAAACCTATTGAACTTTTTTTAACTTTCTCTTCCACGTGAGGATATAAGTAGCTTCATATGGAGATCAGATGAAAGAGTTGAATAAAGTTATAATACATTCGATATCATGAAAGCTGTATGACAAATGTTAGTAGCTTGTAGGCTTTCTCACACATTTCAATGATACATTATGTTCAATATTTTTATTTGATTATGCATTTTTCTATTAAATTATATGCCATTATAAAATATCAATCAATGCGAAAACCAATTTGAAGTATATGACTCACCATGGGGCATAGCTTCATTTATACATCAAAATAATTTTTTTGCTTTGTGGTGTGAAATTAATCTTTCTATACCCATGCCTTATTTTGTTTCAGGTATACTCATTCATGTTGTGTCACACCAAAATTACTTACGCGGTTATTTAATAGTCAATATACAAGTTGTTGAACTCACTTGATGTTAGTATATGATAGAGGACATGTTTATATAAATTAAACCAAAAAGAAACTAATGTCAATCAATCTTTATTACTAATTACAGGCCTTTGTCGCAGCCTCTTTAAATAATAATTTTTCTCTAAGCTCCTATTCAAATTCCAATAAAATAACTTTTTACCAAATCAAACAAAAAAGAACTACAAATTCTAAAAGATGGTTAATCACACTTTAAGACTATTCTTTCATGAATCATCAGACCTTAACTGCATGCTATAAAACAAAAATATTTTTTGCGCTCTGTGCTATTTTATTTGATAAATAATATGAACATAGATCAACTTCTTTGAGATGATCAAATGACGACCATTCAGAATCATGTAGTTTACATATTTGTAAAATCCTTTCCTTCGGAATTCTCTGCAAACTTAGGTTTAGGTTTGTGATGTGGGGTTTTATGAGATCATATGAAACGGTTTCTAAAAATGTTCTACAATTTTTTTTCACACTTCTGTTATTCGAACTAAAAATAAAACTCGAATACAACCATCTTTGGTTATTAACCCTTGTTCAGCTGTAGGTGTCGCACATTTTGTCTGTTGTATCAATACCTCCTTTTGTTGTATTGCAGTCCATTATTATCTCAGATTTTCCATTTTCCTCATTTACATTAGAACTTTCACGCATGCTCAATATAAGGAGAACATTATTGTTTTTTTTGGCACAAAAGAAACAAGGGTGGAATTATTTGGATGACCAAATAAGCAAGACTTTTTTTGACAATCTCTGGTTTCAGTAAATTCTTTTGGACGTTCTATTTTATTCTTGCGGATCGTTCAAATAACAGTCAGTTTGCGATCTTATAACAATGTATTAACTAGAGGAATACTAGTAAAAAAAACTATTACATGTAATATTCTGACCAGTTTCATGAATAGAGTCACCAAGACGTGTGACCAGCACCAATGACCCAGTGTCGACGTTATAGGGTCCGGTCGGTTGTTTTCAATGCCGTTTCAGAATCGCTTGAGAGTCAGGCTCTTGTTCAGTCTCTCTGTTTTCTTCCTGTACTGAGTCCCAATTCGTTGCCTCCAATAACAATTGTATTTGTTCTCATTTTGATTTTCAGATAAAATAAATTGTAATAATAAAATTGTAAATACACAATTTAGATAACCGTAATGATAATAAAATATTAAACATAAAGAAATATATAAGTTACATTTTATGGCGTAATGATCGAAAAACACAAATTAGTCACTGTTGAATTTGCAGAATATATGGAGTAATCAGTCAGACAGACCAATGTCGGGTATAGGAAGGATGTACAAATATTATCAAAGCGAATCGTTAGATTATGTCCTTTATTATCATGAAACTTTTATGGGATAAACGTTAACATTTTCTTAGCAGTACATTGACTTATTTGACTTAATATAAACTTTAAGCGCTAATGCTTCATCTGGTACCAACAGTATTGCTGTTTGCTTACCTGATTCAGAACTGTATGCACTTTTACATGTTTCACGCATTTAATTATGTAATTATCATCAACAAAATTTTATACATTGGAGTACCATATGTTGGGTTCAGTACGTCTTTAACAAATTGCCTCGCATCATGCTTGTCACTTTTCCAATAAGAAGAATACGCTACGAAAAAAGTTCTTTTAAACAAATGGCAGATGTTTTTTTATCTTTTTCACTTTCCTTTGTTTGGTTGTGATGCCACATTCATTTTAGTTTTTTCATTATTTACTTACTCTGTAAAGGGGCCCAGGTTAAAATGGAAATACTATAAATTTGAGCCAATTCTATATTTTAACATATTTATATTTTGTATTAGCGGCAACATCAAGAATCGTAGTAAATTTTCTCCTACTATTTGTTTTTGTCAGGCTACAGGGAAGTCACCAAACATAATATTTGGAATATCATTAGTAATTAAACAAAATAACTTTAAAAAAAGATTAATCTCCATGAATTTTTTCCATGAATGTTAAAATTTTTTGGTTGAAAATAATTTTTTTTAATACCCATATTTAAATTTTTTCCATTTTTTAGGTTATCAGTTAGTAAATATTATTAGATATTTGAAAAAATTATTTAAAAACTGTTTTGATTTCAGTAAAATATTAAAAGCGTTGTAGAAATTCCACATTTTCTACTGAGGCATCAACATTGACATAGGAAATTACCAGAATAAAGTTACTGTAGTTTTAAATTGTTTAATTTTCTTTGAGTGTGTAAAAAATACATTTCGGTTATGAAAATATTTGCACCAATTTTACATTGAAAAAATGTAGAAAAACTACTTCTTTTGGTACACATATATTTCTCAGATTTGTAGAAAAACTACTTCTTTTGGTACACATATATTTCTCAGATTTGCATAAATTGTTCAGGACTTAACACTTGCATACATGCTTTTTAGTATTCATCTCTATATTAAATGGCATCATAATAAGAAAATTAATATACTATTGCGATTTGCTTATCAGACATAACATACAGCCTTCAGACCCTGAAGGTTGTTTTATCATTACATACGAGGATAAGGTGAAAAATTCTCGCCTGGACAATGAAAGACTGATTTTCAGTTAAAAAGTTATTTTATTTTTCTACATAATACCCCTTGACTTCAACACACACGGTCCAGTGTTTCTCCAACATCAGTATTCCTTCCCTGAGTTAGAGTCTGGAAGGTTGTGAAAATATCCATCTATGGCCCTCTCAATTTCTTCATTGGACACGAAACGCTTCCCAGAAACAAATTTCTCCCGTTTTGGGAACACACGTATGTCTAAGGGTGCCAAATCAGGAGAATAGGGGGACGGTTGAACCAATTGTACCCCAAATCCCACAGTTTTCCCATCGTCAGTGCACCTTTATGAGCAACTGCGTTGTCCTGGTGAAAGATAATTTTTTTTTCTTCAAGCCAGGCCTCTTGTGAATTTTGGCAAGGTTGGAGTCATATTCGCTTGTAATTGTTCTGCTTTTTTCAAGGTAATCAATTATCAGGATCCTTTTCGCATCCCAAACACACTGGCCATGACCTTTCCAGCAGATGCGATCAACTTCACTTTCTTTAGCGCTGAGCCACCGCCTTCCACACCCTGCTTCGACTGCTGTTTCATTTTTGACGTGTAGTGGTGGACTCATCTCTCATCGGTGGTGACAAATTGCAGTACAAAATCGGTTGGATCCTTGTTGAATCGGTCTAAACATTGCTGATTTGCTTTTGATCGGCATTCAGCAAATGTGCCGCATTTGCGCAGAGCTTTCACATCCCTAATTTTTGTTGCAAGATGTTTCGTACCCTTTCTTCTGATATTCCCACAGACTCAGCTATCTCACTTATCTTCACTCGCCTGTCATCCAACACAATATCGTGCACCTTTTCGATGGTTTCTAGTGTGGTTGCGGTTGCCATCCTTCACGCGGGATATCATCGAGGAACGTGCAACCAAATTTAAATTCAGCTGCTCACTATTTACCGGTTGACATTGAAGGAGCAGTCCCCATAAACTTTTTGTCAACTTTGGATGAATTACCTTAGTGATTAAACCATCTAAAAAGAAGCATTTTATGACCGCACAATATTTAAATTTATCTATTTTAATGAAAAATACGTCTACTGCAAAATTTCGTGTAAACAAACTACTCGAGACAACAAGTTGAAACTTGTCATACAAAGTAATGACACGTGCACCCAGACAGGAAACATAAATTTTCGCTGATTGGAACGTCATCTCTAAGTCAGGCCGAGAACTTTTCACCTTACCCTCGGATGAATTATTATATTGGTATGAAACTGCTTCCAGCGCTACATGGGGGCTTTAGTTATACTTGTTGCCAATTTCAAGCTTGATGTGTACTTATTAGCGATTGTGGTATTTGCTTTAAGTAAAGGAATTGTAAATAAAATTAGAAAATTTTTGTAAGTAAGTAATTTTATTTTATTAGTTTAATACGTGTCATTAAAATGCTATGTAAATAAGTTACAAAAGGATCTTAACACAATTTTGAGAAAAGAATTTCAGATATCTCTTCCATTTAATACAATTTTTCTATGTATATCACATTATCATCTTAATAAACACTTCATTCGCTACCTTAACTTGGCATAAAGCTGCTGCATGTGTTAATTACATTTTAAGTATAGAATTGTTAAGTATATTTCATCAAATGAGATAATAGTTAAATATAATTTAATAATGCATAATCATTTTACCCTCTAGTGACGAAATGATTGGATTAACTAAAGTTTTCTGATGTCATATTGACAGTATTGATAGATTACTACCAATTATATAATTTAGGCCTCTACTCTCAAAATTCATTTCACTTTTCCACCTGATTCGTTTTGTTATTAACCAATTTTTATCACTCTTTACACAACCTATGGAAACAATTGTGCTAAGGAGGACTTCTCCTTTTACACCTAAGTTCCTTTGGTCCCTTGTATATAGTGAAGCATATGTTATAAATTAATTTATAAACATTCCGTTTTTGTGTTCTTTTGCCATTTACCTATAATTTCTATCTATCTACCTAACTATAGCATAATGCTAGTTTTCATCGTATCACAATAAGCAGCTATAATGTAGCACCATTCTAAGTGATGTTGGCTTATTCAGTAATTAGATCATTTATTTTTACTGTCCTGACCAGCTTTTTGATTTCTGTACATAAATTAATGCACCATTTTAAGAGAGCAGAGGCCTTTTGGATTGTCGGAGGGTGTAAAAACCGTAAGGGAAAGAAAAACACATTATTGTAGTAATATCGAATTGCTAAACATTGATTTTAAGCATAAGAATTATGTTAATATTTGGTGTGCATAATAAATATTCCTAAAACTAATCCTTTACTTTTATACATTGAACACTTACTAAATTCTAAAATGTTACTCACGATAAAAAGCATTGAAATTATATTAAATTGATTCGAGTATAAAAAATTCAATAATAACTAACAAATTAATCACCATTAAATATAATGTTAATAATATCATAATAAATTAATGATTGCATATCATCACATTAAATGGAAGTTAGTAAGTCTTAAGCCATGTTTTCCATATATTGTTCATAAGAAAGACTTTATAGTAATACTATTAAATTTTATATCTTGGTTATTACTTCGATTCATTACTACGACTATTAAAAATATATTTGAGCGAAAAAAAAATTGTTTTTGTTAACATGTTAATTTCCACCTAAAGAGTAAATATTTAGGCAGATACAATACATATTTATCAATTTTTCAATTTATAATGCTTTTAAAACTACGTAACTATATCAACAATGACTGACAGTGTCATTAAAGCTATACTAAAAAAAACAAACTCAAAGTACATTTGCTTACCTGAGCATGTCATTTCTCCACCTGGTCTTTATATCACGTGCAGGTGCGGAAATGGTACTTTACAAGCAGATGTTAAACAAGGTAAAACGAATATTAACCATGTCAAAGAGTCAAGTATGTTGCAAATAATTAATATCACAACATTTTTATTCTCGTTTAATACAATAATACATTTGTAAGGAGATGAAAATCAAACATAAAAATAAAGCAAAGTTGAACTTTCAATAAATGTGATATTTTTCTTTTGTCACAAATTAGTTGTTATTATTCATTCCTTTCAATTAAAGTTATTTAATTAGAATTATTTAGATTTAAGAAATGCTGATTAACGACAGTGACATTAATAAATAGCATCTAAAATACCAGAGTTTTAAGCAATTGTTGTAATTTGATTGCCACAGTTGTGCAATACAAAGAATATAAAAATTAAAGGTAATTTGTAAGTAATAAAAGTTTTTAAATCAAACAAACAATATATCAGAACATATTAAAGCTATAAATAACAAATGATACAAGCAACAAATGATACAAGCAATAAACAAAATATCATGCACATTTTTTCTTCAATAATCATGAACCTAACTTACGTCTGAGATATACATTCATTATTTAAATATTTTAAACATTGAGGAATACACTTATTAATATGAAATACTTATATTTTATTCAGTTTGAGCTTAGGTAGATCATATTCCAAATAATACTTTCTTAAGACTCGACACAGCAGTGAAAACGTAGTTTTAAAAATAATTTAATGTTTATAATAATACTTAAAATTATAATTGGCGAAGTGTTACATTTCTTAGTAAATAAAAATCAAACTTTTCAAATTAAAATTTGACTTTACTCTTAAAACTGGTAACTTTCATTTTTGAAATGAATACAACTGTAGACAACAGAGTAGAAGTATATAGCCAGCTTGAGTGTAAAATCAAATACGTCACAGTAAAGTGTTGTGGGCAATCACCACAATTTGACATGATAGAATTTAATATCAAAATAGCCCTGTTCAGTAAGTTGACTGTCACGGCGTGTCGTGGATGACCCAGCGGGTGAGACACTCCGTGGCTCTGAGGTGGCCTTCTCCTCACTATCCACTTCTATTGCCAGATGCTCTTCTTGCTCTGGTTCTACTGGCAGAGATGATGGCCGAACAGCAGATTCGAGAAGAGACTTATCAGGAATTCGTACTTCGTGTTCTGGTGTGTCCCTAAAATTTAAAAAAAAGTGAAATTGCTTTAAATAGTGTGAGAATATCCTGTTCAGTTAGCCGACAGCCTATTTTGAATGAAATGAAAGAGCTTGATAATTTCAGTAAAAAGTGTCTTAAATCAAAGATTTTTATCCCTTACACCTATTTCATCATTTCAATTTCCTAAATAGGGATTGCAATTTTGACTTGAAATTTTAGATTTTTCAAATTTTCTTGTGTTTATACCAAGAGGTTACCTAGTTCGTGGATATGCAGATAAAATTTCGTGTGGGGTATGATGTTTAGAAATACTAAATTTCTAGAATTCCATAAAAAAAGCAGCAAAAATAAACATACTATATTAATTTTATTAATAAAATATGGAGTATTGTTTACCTCTTGTATAAAGGAAACTAAAAACGGATTATATAAAACTGTAACGGCCCTGAATAAAATTTTCAAATCATTTAAAGGCCGAATTGTGCCAACATGCAGTGCATATAATAATGAAAATATGAAATAAATGTGATGCAAGTTTGTTTCTTCAACTAGTCTACCTCTAACCAATCTACGTAAACTATGTCTATTCTCAGTGCTAACCGATTATAATGTTCTCCTCAATTAAGGTTTAAGGACAAATAGTTTTATAAATTTGATTGAATTCATTATTATATCAATGGTATCTGTCTATACATTCACAATTTTGCCTAAATTTAAATGGATTGTTATGTCGACAGCAAACTTACCATTGTTCCACATCATAACCGATTGGATCGGGCATAGTAGAATACCGGCGTGTTACAGGTGCAGAGCTAAAATCAAGATTTTATCATTCATATTAATAAATACTACATTATCTTTTGTAGTTAGTATTGTTACAGTTAATTGCAACCAAATATGATATGAATGTTAGTCATGATACCAAATAAGCCCTCGGTAAAATCATGCACATTTTATTATACAAGACAGTTTTTATATAATTGCCTTAATTTTTATATGTTTGTTATATAAGTAATCAAGAGTACAATTAATACTACCACTCACCAATGTACTCTGATGCCGTAGGAGAGGCCACGAGACCACTCAATTTTTTATTTTTTTAAGTAACTCGCTCCAATTAACATATTGAGATGCATCGTAAACTTGTTTACTTTATAAATGTCGGACATATAAACAGAATTATTGGCGATTTGGAATCCTTTTACATGATTGGATAATGGTGATTTGGACTAATGTTTTGATGTTATTTAAAGACCACAATTTCATCAACATTATAAATTGACAGGTGTTGAGCTAATTCTAAGTCAATTTAATATTTAGCCTAGTTTTATAATCTGTGATCAACTAACATAATTAGATTTCATGATTTCTCTTTCTATTGGTGTTATTATTCATTATGATGTCATTATTATATAGGACCTCCTGCCATCCATCACTTTTTTTTTTCACTGCCAGTTGTTTATAAAATAATGCATTAATTTTTATTCTGATACTAATGCAGCGATTCCCTTATTGATAATGTAAATACACTTGTGTATTGAGATTTGTTTATATATTTCGGCAAATTGGCTAAATATTTGTTTATATATTTTGACAAACTGGCACATAAGTTTCCTGCGCTATAATAGAGTGATCTGCCTTGATCTCCTCAATGATAGTTTATGTGAAAGTGTAACATAAGAAAGAAGTGAATACGAAGTGCCATGTTGCTCAGTTTGATCACTGACTATAAATGCTTTCATTATAATAAAAAAAACCAGTTACGCCTTTTAGCTAGAAAAAACTAGTAAATAATAAGTTTAAAACAAATGAAACCAACTTCTACAATTAAAACGGTGCTCTAAGAAAGCAAAGTTAAATTGAGTCAAATTGTGTTATTTAATTATCGTAAAATTTTGTGTACAGCACGCCATATATTAAAACTGGTTATTGAAACCTTTAAATAAAAATAATTAATCTTTTTTAATCAAACAGCTTCATAAGCGTTAATTTCATTTTCAAAACTTGTCTCTATATCCAGATTCAGGTGTGAATTTGAAGCTCTGGGATACAAACCGATATTGTTAAAAAAGTACAAACACTCTCTCTATCTTGTTGTAGTCAGGTAAAATTTAAATTTACTTTTTCCACTACACTCTATGTTTAAACTTTATTTCTGTATACAGAACTACTAATGGTCGGTTTCTAAGGATACTAAATGACCATTTCATAGTTATTGACTCATTAAAGTTATTGATTCGATAAACTACAAATAACTATAAATGCGTTTCTGACCACTATTTCATTCTATTGATAATTAACGGTTGGATAAGTATTTCCTCTGCACATCTCTAGACAGTTCTCTCTTTGAAATAAAGTTTTGATATTAAAGCATATTTTTAATAAAATATAATATCAAAACAATATATTAGAAATAAAATTTTACATGTCAAGCAGTAACTGTTCAATTTTCTAATAAAATAAACTATATAAAATTTGATCACCGATTATTAAACTTTAAATTTGACGTTTATCTGACAACAGCAAAATTAATGGTCAAGAACCTAGCGTCTGCTTGTGCATGCTGTTGAAAAAATAAAAGGTGAAAAAGAAAAATAAGAAGTGAAATTCACCACTAAAGATTCCATATTTAATTATCAAATAGTTATTTTTTAAGTGTTTCGTAATATTTTATATCAAAGTAATTAAAAATCTCAGAAAAAGAGCTAGTGTCAGTGTTATTTACAACAGCTGAGGTTATGTAATGGATAAACAGTTACTTTGCATGAGTGAATTTAATGGGAGTTTATCAAATAAATAACTTGTTTTGGGCGTTCAGAAATCTTTTTTTTTTTCAAGTTGTTGGTTCAGTTGAATATTGAATAGATAAATCGCTGTCAAATGTATCTCAGAAATTGGTTGTAAGAACAGCTAATTATTATAGAAAAGGCAATAGAGTGATATAAACTAAGAAATTACTTTGTGATTGGCTGTCCTATTTACATATGGAAAAAAGTTTTTTTCGTCTTTTTATTACTTTGGATTTTATAAACATAGGAGATTGTAAATTAGACAATGGATAAGTATATCAATCGTCATATGAATTTGATAAGGTGTATGTTAGAAAATGTAAAAAGGGCACCGAGATGTTATCTTTTTAATTTTTAGGATAAACTATTTTTGTTCATTGTCCATTCAACTGAAATTCAAATTCGATTACATCATTACCTTACTGTTATATACTTAAGTATTGATAATGATAATACATGTGAAATATTTAAATGTAAAATATTAAGCTTTGTCCCTACTATGAATTAACCTACATTTAATTTTAAAGATAGATGTGGCTCAAAGCTTTTTATTTAGCAATTACCTATAATCAACACATTTAATTACACTTAATGATGAGGACTAAGGTGATAATGTTAAATATTGTAAATTCTTTTCGTCTCATTAGGCTTCAAATAATACTTTAATACACGTTCGTATTATAAATTACTAACCATTTTTTAATAATAACATTGGAGAAAAATTTGTGTATTAACAAAACATTACATATTATGTAAAGTGACACTTAGAATTTTCATTTAAGCGGAAACAATCTTTTGAACAAAAACATTAATAATTTAATGTGTATTAGTGTAACCATTTCATGACAGAAATTTGACTAAAAATAGTGTGATATTTTAAAAAAGGAAGGCTGGGTTACATGTTCCCAAAATAATTTAATTTCTTTATTGAACTTATTTGAAACCTTAGTGAGATGAGCTGAATATAATTAACATAGAGAAGAACTAATGAATGGGTGAAATATGATAATTTATTTCTATAAACTTTGTCTACTTCATATCATCTTTCACATCATCTTTCATATGTATATTTGAATTTATAATATAATTGCTATATTGATGTCATTTGCGCTACTCACCCTTTCATTGGTGTTATGTTAAAATAAAATGCATAAATGAAACTCAAAAAATTAATAAGGGTTAAATGGTATTCAAATTAATAATAACAAAAAAATTACCTTCATAGACACTGCCAATTAGCCTGTAAGAGCTTAATAAAGTCAAAACAAACAAAATAAAATAGTAACATGAAATAATAGAAGCCATAATATGTAAGATACATAAAATTATTTTATAGCTAATATCAATATAATATTATAGATGTATAAACAGCAAATAGCAAAGAAACATATTTTTGAACACTTTGCAATATTACGTAAAGAGATGTAAGCATTAATCAATATTAATAAATTTATATATATCGCCTATTGTATTCAAGTGATTTTGGCTATAATGAAAAATTTATTTAAATAACATAATGCCGATTACGCCATCTTAAATTATATTTGTTTAAAAATTTAGGCAAAAATTATAATTGTTTAAATTGTGTATTGCTAGTTTTAAAACGCAAATAGCATAATTATTCTTTACAGAAAAGTGAGACTATTTCCACCATCTGTCACAAATACTGCAAAATAGTAAAAAGTAATCGACATTTTGTCATAAATACGAATATCAAACGGCATAGCTGATTAAAGCATTATATCTTGAATATTTACAGTATATCATAATTTGGTGTTATAGAAATATTTCTGAGAATTATGATTCTCTCAGTTATATAATTTAATAAAAGAAATTCTTTGTAGTTGTTTTTCATAATAACAGAACTAAACATTTAATATAATTATCTGAATACACCAAATTATAACACATTTACCTTAACAGATTTTCTTCTGAGCAGCTACAAGGAAATCTTTTAAGGGGGTTTAACAAATAATTTCATATTATTAAATGATAAGAAGTAATTACTAAAAATTATTTGAGAAAATAAATGCATTAAGGTGTCTTTTTAATACATTTGTCAGTCTTGAAGTTTGGAATGTTAATTAATTATATAATTTTGACTTTTTGACAAACACAATTCACAGAACACAAATCGAAAAGAAATGTGACGACTTTCATTTTGTATAATGAATATCACGTTTCGACATTTTGTTCATTTACATTTCTTTTATATAATGTCACAATGAAATAAAACACAAAAAAAGAAAATCGTAATAAGATTATTTTCAGGCTATTACTAACGATAAAAAAAATCATAATTTTTATTGAAGATTTTAATTTCAGTTCAATTAAAATAAAATTGTAAAAATAAACACCTGAAATACAAGTGTCTTACAAAAAGAGCACCTGTGTAGGGCGGATAAAATTGTGAATACACATGTTTGAACTAAATTTTAACTATATCAAATTCAAGAAAAATAATTGAATATTTTTAATACAACGCCTTTATTTGTTTGCAACTGTAATTTGATAATAATAAGCAATTCTTACAGTTTCCTAAAAAATTTAACATGTAATGTCAACAGTAATAATAACTTATAAACACAAAATCCACTGTGACAACTCTTTCAAACCTTTTTATAATTACAAAATTTATTTATATGAATTTTTCACTGATACAATTTTAGTTTTGATGTAACAAAATTAAATAGCTTTATTTGCAGTTGAGTCAATATCATTATAACAAAAATATTTGACATCACATTTTTAAATCAGCATTTTAAAAAGTAACAGAACATTTTACTTAATGTTTAGACATTCTTAAATATTTAGAATAATTTATAATAATTTAAAGCAGGTCAAGTATTCTTTCAGTGTAACATTCTAGACATTTCAAATACTTATAATTTATTTACTATAGAACTTTTTCAAGACTTTATATAACAACAACATAAATAGAAGTTATTAGTGATGATTTTCATCATTTTTGTGCACCAAAGGCAAAAATTAAATTTATTATTTGTTTCTATTCTATATGTATATATATATATATATTTTATTTATTTCAAATTTCGACTTATAACATAGATACAACTTTCAGATTGATAACATTATTTTTTTAATATCTCTCCAATTCTATTACATGTTATCATTTCTCAACCTTTCAATTTGTGCTAAGCCCCAAAAATGCTAAAAATATAGAGTTTAACCTTATGGCCCATACATATTTCAGTAGTATGCATGGCTAATATGACATATTACTAGTCTACACTTTCTATGAGAATGAACGAGTGACAAGTTTAGCCCCCTAACCCGGACCCCTAAGTTGAGGAATGATAAGTTACATTAAATATTCTATGCTTCAATAAATACAAAGATTATTAATAACAGTCAAAAATTAAAAAAAGAATGTAACTTCCTTTTCAGTCACTTCAACGTTTGCATATTTAATAGCAATTTTGTTTGGTTAAACCACTTATAAACTAGTTTACAATCATTTCATGAAGGTATATAAATATATATTTATATGTATATAAATACATAATATATTCATAAATAATATTTGGTATAAAATTGACAGGATGTGTTCTAAGAATGACATATGCCTACTAAGAGAAAACAGTTTTCAAAATCATAAAAACTTAGCATCCGCACTCTTAATTCGTTGTTTAGTAAATAAAAACAATAAAAGGCTAAACATTTATTCCTTTAAAAAAATATTACATTTGTCCACAAGTCAAATTAAAAAGTTACATTTTTTCGTTTCACATAGAGGTGCTAGTCGTGACTCAAAAAAGAAACAGTAAGTCACTTGAGTCTTATGCAAGTTTTACCATTTAAACATAAAACTTTCATGGTCATGTCTCATGACTGGATTTTATATATGCAAGTAGGTGTTGTAAAGATGTTCATCCCATATTTTCAAATAGTTTTTTTAACCAATTTTCTTGAATGTAGCCATGAACAAAAAAGGATTGAATTATGAAATTACAGATCATAATTTCTTATCTCAATCTATTCTTTTTCATAATGATAAGTTAATAATGCCATGTACTGTCTGCATTTTATAAATTAAATTAAATATACTAGCATGTCTTTCATCCAGGCATTCAGTGGTCTACTTGACCCTTGAATGCCAATGGTCTATTTAAACAATAAATGTATCTGAATATTGTTAAGAATTCCAGGTAGCCACAGAGTAATATTCTTTTTTCTACTGCAGTTATTTATATTTATTGACTATTTGGTAATGCATCTCTCCTTTAGCTATTATTTGTATGAAATACACAAAGGTTTCGAACGTCAATTGTATTGTAATACGAATACAATCTTTCCTGCATTCATTAAATATGAATATGGACTTTAATATATTAGGCTAGTCGGAAAGCAGTCTTCTATTTCATATTTTTAAGTAACAAATATTACCAGTAATCAAAAACTTCTGAGACTTAATGAGACAAACAGTCACCAATGGCCTACTGACGTCATTTCCTTTGTGATTCAAGATTTCAATTTACCCATCACTTTTTGAAACTTTATCAATTTGAAGATGAATCTTGCTAATTTTTCAATAGTGACGATTTGCAATATTTAGATCTTTTTAGGTCCTACATAGGTTCTAGATACAGTAAAACAACTCAAAGAGTTATGTATTTATTTTATTTTCGACCTTAGCATATATGACCATATTTCTGAATATCGGCTGTACGTGGAAAGGATAATAATTTTATACTTCATTTTTAATAATGCTCACACTCCATCACTTCTCTAATCCAGATTCTATATCTATCATCAAATGTTGAATTGCATTACAAAGTTCAGAAAGTCTTCTGAAACCCATACACAGAACAAAGATCAACGTTGAATCTTTTGCTGTTCACGTGGCTAGAATATAGACTAATGTAAAGTTAGTGAGCCTACACAGTCTGTGGTTACAAGTCTCAAATTACATTTGTCTTTTATATCCCGGTGATCAATATTAATTTGATCTTTTCTTCGATTCTACCTCCTTGTTCATTATTCCCTCTCCTTTTAATAAATGCAGTATACGTTAACATATTACTACTTGTTAAATGCTTTTGATTTGAATTACTAATTTATTTTTCACATTGAAATCAATGTGAAAAATAAATTAATCAATGAAAGTAAGGTATGTTAGCCTTAAGTCATTTATATTACGAATACAACATTCTGTCATATGAATTGGGCAATGAATATCTCCAAATTTATTAAACAGAGTAGAAAAAAACAATACATTCTTAGATCACACTTGTCCTCAGTACATTCATATAATACCAATTTGATCAACAAATACGTATTTCAATAATAAATTAATTCATAAAATTAAACAGGCATAAAAATGTGTAAATAAATTAAACGTCATATAAAATTTAAAAAAACTTCTTCCACCTAAGCCCATCGATGCCACCGCGTGTAAATCATAAGCGGTGAAATAAATAAATAAATAATTTACGTTTCCATATCAAAATGGTCTTTGGCAGCTAGTCGCTGTGCTAGTACCTGCGTACAAGAAATAAAAAGATAGGGAAGACATAAAATAAATTGGGAATAAAGTAATAGGGAAAAACAGAAATTAAACAAAAAAAAAGAAAATGAAAATTTAATCACACTCTGTTTTTATTTAAAGCAGTGCATTCTTTTGAAGGAGTTAGCAAGGAATGGATTTTAATTTTACAGATCTACATATGAGCAAAATGCTTTCTGGATCGTACAATTGTATCTACTTATTTGAAGTGAGCGCATTTTTTGTAAAATTGGACTTTATGGTATATATTAAAGAGGTAGTTGAAGATTGAGTGAAATAAAAAAAATACAAGATTAATCCTATTAACAATTACAGTGTCATTATCTACTACTTTAATATTGGGCAAGTTTCCAATAGAAAATAGGAAACTAACGTTCGACGTTTACTAGGTTTGTTTCTGACTATTCGACTAACCTGGTACTTGCTGGCGACTCTGGCACCTCTCCATGTATGACCTGTAAATTTGTTACAACATTTTAATATTGATAACGTATATTGCTTTTAGGGGTGATTTATGGTAAAAGTAGGTTTTCATTAAATATTTACAAAAGTACCGACAATAATAAGTACAGAATATAAAGTTCTGTCCCAATTATAATATAGTCTTAATTATTAGTTTCCATCTTCCCTTTTTATGGAAAGTAATGTTTTTATTATTAGAAAACAGACAAAAAATATTATGTTGAAACAGATGCGAGCCGTTCAACAGTAGTTAGGTCTATTAGAGAAGTTACATGATGTTCATATGAACTAAAATATTTAAAGTATGCTTTTGGAATATAGGACAAATTTTTCTCCTGATCAATGTGTGATCTCAGCTCTTGGTTAACATATAAGCAAGCGCCTGTGTGATATTATACTGGCAATGAAATTTGATAATGGACTGATTATAAGATGCTAGATAATCTCTTTATCAGATCGTAAACAGGTTACATGTAATGTATACACAACAGGATAAGTGTATATTACACTACAGATGAAGAAAAAAAACAAATAGTTGGATGCAGAATTTAAACCTTTGCTGTTTTATTATTGTCTCATCCATATGGTGCATTGTGGCATTTTATTTTAAATGTATGAAAAATATTGAGGGCTTTTAGGAAGTGGGATTTATCAACAATTAAACCAATGGCTAAATAAGTACATAAATACAATAGTCTATTGGTTTCAAAGTGAGTTTTTTTAAGTGTTCTTCAATTGTGATAAAGTTAACTTTGTGTTTGCCACAAAATTAATTTAACTAAACATGACACGATTGCTAAACCTTTTACTTTGAAAAAGTTTTTACTTCAGCCATTTTCAATTTGATAGAATAATTTATGTAATATGTTTGCGCCAATATTTTAACTATTTTTGTGTGTTTGCCTTGCTTGATCACCTAGCTCTATATGAAAGTTCAGAGGAAATATACAATGCAAACCAAAATGTTATTGGCAAAAAGATGCCACCATGGACTTTGAAAATATACAGGTATTGCTTAATTTGTATAATAAAAATTTTGGTCAGATTCTTCTACACAATACACGACGAAAATAATTTATAAGAAAAATAATTTATTGTGAGTTAAAACTATTTATTTTCAACATTTTTTCAGTCATAATTAATTTCTATGTTTCATTACCATTATCAGTTAATATTCAAAGTCTCACAAGAGCTTTGTGACGTCATATACCATGTGCATGGTGCTTACTGGGCGCATGTTTGTTTGAAATAGTAGATACTATAGCAGCCTACAAATAAATTTTCTATGTGTACAAAAAGTACAGGCTGTTCACCAGATCCAATTTTTCCATAACACAGCTGACACATAAGTTTGATATAAGAACACACAAAAACCACACAAATAGTATGAACTGTTGTACCGATGCTATGGAGCAGGCTGGTCTTGGTGCTGCAAACCTTCCATAGGATAGCTGACTCATGCTGGGCGTACTGTGCCCAGAACTGTTTCTGAGAAAAGTATTTATATAAAATTTGTTAGTATGAGTATGAGTTATTAAATATGTTATTGACAATTGGATTTTAATTAACGCAATTTTATAGATTGCAAATTATTCAGTCAAAAATGCCAAAGTAAAGTTATGTAGACTATTTTGATAAAATGATTAGTGTAAATTATTAAATTATCAAATGTAAAATTGATTAAATGAAGCAAACTTAGAATTAAAATGATTATTATTAAAGGTAGGCATGACAGTTAGGACGACAAAATAATATTTATGGTGACGGTAGGGAATTCTATAATTTCATTTAGCTTAAATTTACGCCAGAGGTCAGTAAATAGATTAAATCATAAAAATTGTTTCATCCATATTAATTTCACAAAATCATTCAAAACTTAATTGATTATAATCTATTAATAGAATCAAGTTCAAAATAATTACTTCAATTCTAATTAACAAAACTTCCAGTTTTAAAAAATATATTATCAAAACTTCCAGTATTAAAATTCTATATTTTAATACTACCTAAACCAAAATTCAAGAATACATTCGTAAACCATAATTTAAGATAACTCATAACAGGAAGTTTTAATTAGTGGTTTTGAAAGTCAACACTAAGGTTTTTACCAAAGCGAAATAAATCAGTATATATCCAACCATATATTAGATGGATATATACTGATTTATTTTGCTAATATATCATATAGATTAGCACAGGCTAAAGAAAAATGTACCATTAACATAAAGAAAAATTATTAACACATATTTATTCTTAATGGTAATAACGTGAAAATTAATATATTGTTGATGCGTGTAATCAAAAGTAATCAGAATGGAGTCAGGGCTTATGTAGTAAAATATATAATGAATGATGAAAAATATTATGGTGATGATTTAGTAAAATGCTTTTATTTCCGTATATGATTAGAAAATATTAAAACTTAGATATTTTGTTTAATAAAATAGTTCTATTTTGTGGTGATATTTATTTCTATAGTGGTGAATTCACTTTCAAAATTTAAAAAAATGTTCTGTAAATAATGAATCACATGGTAATAGTCATCTGCAATGTAAAGTAGTTTCTGCCGCTATGATTTTTGAAAATTGTGTGTGGATAAATGTCTTTTTCCTTTAGATTTAATTATTGCATATACTCTTTTAGTATATCATTTAGTACTCATAAAAATTACACTTTGTAAAAACTTTTAATTTCGTGTTTTTAAGTTTTCCCTACTTTCATTAGTTTTTACACTCAGAACTAAATAAATATGGAAGTAGAATTGCTTCAACTATGTCGTAACTATACTTTTTCTCTGTCTACGCAAAAAATTTCATTACAATAACTTAGAGTTACTCATTATTTTATCGACATGGTGCGAGTGTCGATGTTACGTGAAAGTAACCGCTTGAGGGATTAAAAGTATCTTTTAGAATTTTTCAGATCTAAATATATTTTTTTTTCTTAAAGACCAATAAATAATGTCTAATGCATAATTTCTGTAACTTTCTCAATAACTCTTTAAAAAATTCTTTTAAAATAAAATTTTTGAAACTACTTAAATTGTGTAACTACTTTAGGGGAATTCATATTTAATGTGGTAACCAATAGTTTTGACGAGGCAATTAAATAATATTTTCTACAGAATTTCTTTTGTTAGAAAATTAATGTGGATTGATTGTCATATCAACTGCTAAATGGTAAAAAACATTGAGTGACAAAAACAAAATTGTTTGCAGGAGATAATATTTTCAGTTCCCTTAAAAAACTAACCAGTTAAAACTCCCTATTCCTCCAGCTAATATTTTTAGTCACTCGAGAAATGGAACATATCATATGTTCCATTTCTCGAGTGACTTGATGAGTTTTTCCTAACATTTGTTAGGAAGTAGTTATTTACGGTAATTTAGTAATATGCCCATTAGTTTAGAAATATATTGTGTTTTATAAAATCTGAAATAGTCCTTTAAAATAACTGAAATTGAACCTTCTTTACTAATGATAAAATTTAAATATATCAAAAATTTTTTTAACTATAATTATAATACTTTACATAAAATATTAAAATCTGATACTTCTCCCAAAAATAAGAAAAAAACAAAATTTTTGAAATTTTTAATATAATTATAGTTTAAACATAAAATAATTGGATATTTTGCAGTTTTTTTATTTAGAGGTTTGGACTAAAAAACTTAAATCTATGGAAATCTGAAAAAACTGAAATCTATGGGGATCTTTTTCACAAAGAATTTTTAGATTTTGACCCTGTTATCATATATAACAGTTAATTTCATTCCGAGATATGATTAATACAGTACGAGGTGGGACCCAAAAATAACCGAATTGAGACCGTACTGCAATTCGTAAACGTAGTAGAGACGGTTCTCGCTAGATAGGGTTAGTAAAGATCCTCACGAAACAAGTGTCCAGATGGCGTCACTTTGTAGGTTAACATTTGATTGCTGTGTTGTGTTTCACTTGCTATTGTCGTGTTCTGCCTGCAAAATTCAGGCAAGTTCAAAAGAACAAAGAGTGTGGTTGAAATTTTGTTTCCTGCTTGAACGAAAGTATATTAAATGCTTTAATAGGATATCAAGAAAGATGCTTTGAATAGCAGACAAGTTTTCGAGTGATTTGGGTGCTTTAAACGTGGTAAGATGAGTGTTGGAGACTACGCTCGTTCTGGGTGCCCTCCAACATCTCGAATCGATGAAAATTGTTCCCCGTGGCCGGACTATTAACCAGCACTTTTATTAGGAAGTTTTAAGACGTCTGCGAGAGAATGTGCGGAGGAAACGCCCGAACTTTGGTGATCAGGTGACTGGTTCCTCCATCATGATAATGCACCCGCGCACACAGCCTTATGAGTGAATCGCTTTTGGCCTTTCAGGGGTGGTCTGTCATTCCCTACTCTCCGTATTCGCCAGATTTAGCTCCATATGACTTTTCCTGTTCCCAAGAATGAAGAAAAATCTAAAAGGGAAGTGTTTTGATGCGGTAAAAACAGCTTTGCAAAGAGTACTGGATGATATCAAAATTGAAGTGTTCCAGAGGTGCTTCAACCAATGAGAAAAAAGACTTGACAAGTGCATTGCATCTAATGGAGAGTACTTTGAAGATGACTGAAGGCATTTTGTAAAAACGGTTGTAAATAAATTTTTTAATAAAAATCTGGTTTTTTTTGGGTTCCCTCGTATATGATGTATCCATAATAACCAAATAATCCATAATATAATGCACAAGACATTTATTAAATCAGTTTAATTATTCTTTTAATAGACACCTTTAAATAGAAGACCATTTGTTTTAAAAGTCTTCAATCTACTTTAGTAAAATTTTCAGCAGTGTTATCCCTAAACCGCTTACCAAAATGGAGTTCAGCTTAATTACTTTATTGTGCCCAATGCATTTCGCAAATATAATTTTTTTTAATTGGTGAGATTTTGATTATTTCAGTTTTCTCTTTCAAGATACGCTTTTTTTTCTATTTTGTCTTATTTTTGCAAGACTATATAAGATATTTATAGTATATCTTATACACTATAGTAGGGTACTATATCTTACATACTATTCTTGATACATTATTGACCGAAAAACTGAAATAATTTTGATTTTGCTTTCAAGTTGTTGTAAATTGTCTATTTTTTGTGAAATTCCATCTCATTCATGTATCACTTACAATGTTAGTAATAAAATACATAATTTGTATTGTGATAAAATACATAATTTGTTTTAATTTTGGGACCAGTTTCTAGATCATTCTGATTTTTGGTAGGATTGTGTGTAACCATAAAACACGTTTAAAATAAAATCATGTTTTTAGCAAAAATGTTGCTTTCAAAGTTTTTCCATTTAGGGGTGCAATATGTTGTATAGTCAGAAAAAAGTTAAAATATCCCACTGACATCTGTGTTAATATTTTCACCTTGAAGTGAGTATTAACAAATGAAGCAAAATTTAAATTCAAACTATATATGATTTACCTCGAGGATGGTTTGTAGACTGAATTTCCATGCTCGGTTTGAACATCATCGCCCCACTCTTCGTCACAGAAGAAATTTGGTCCAATAGCATAATTATTCATCTGCTTTACCATACCAATAACATCATAATGCTTGTCCATAAAAGCAATAAGTTTTGGTGAGGGGGCATCAATTGCCAACTTTGCAGGTTTCACTTTCTGATCCTAATGAGAGTAAAGAAAGGATGGTCTCCTTTGGTTAGTAAATATTTTAAAATTATTTTTTGTCAATTTTACCAAAAATAGTTGTTGCCAAAATTATTATTGCATTTTTGAGAACAAGGTCATTGAAATTTTGTAATTTATTTGATTTAAAGGCAGTAGTTTACTAGACAATTAATGAAATCATTGAGTTATATTCAATCCAGCTATATTCAAGATTTTTGTATAATTATTATGTGCTTTAGTAATTATCTAAAATCATTATTTCTATAAATTTAATAGCTGCACCAACTATTTATAACAATAAGTGTAATAGCCAAATCGGCAACGTGATTTGATATGATTATTAATCTACGTAGCAACATAGAAACATTTGAATTGTCTCTTTCATAAGAGAATAAGATTATGTCACATAAAAGTAAATAATTTCTAAAAAGGAAATTTTAATTCTATCTAGATTACTAAGAGCCTAATTTTCAAAAAGTATTTTTCTTTTTTCAAATATTAAATCAAATAAGTAATTAATACTTTCTCAATTGTCTTACTACTAAATTTATCTTAGGTTTTTATGTATGCAAATAATAATTGCACAACGAATCAAATCTCACAAAAGAATTATCAACATAACACAAGTGAGTACAAGATGGTTGTAAAGCTATTATTAAGATCGTCTAGTTGTTTAGTGAGATGAAGTTTTTATGTCAGTCTTATGAAGGTTCTCAGAACATTAACAAATATTAAAATATAATTAAACTTACATTTAACATAAAGTCGAATAAGAATTTCCCATATCCTGAACGTTGACGGGTTTCTATCACATAAAAGTCTAATATACAAAGAGTGTCAACTTGTTTCACTTTGTCAAGAAATGGATCATTTAGATACAGAGTCTTCTTGCCAACTTTCAATAATCCAATCAGTTCGCCCTTACCACTGTAATATCAAGTCATGAAACTAGTAAATTTTATAGCATTCTTGCCATTTTTAATTCTTGCATATTTCAATAATAAATTAGTCAATTCTATCTGAGAAAAATTGAACATCACTCTGAAATATTTTTAGTAAATCCTAATAAAAATTATTATAAAGCTGGACAAACATTTCATAATTTTATTTAGAATAATGATAACCTAATTGTCAATGTAAATATAGATTTATATATTCAGGACAAATAGTATTTTTATATGCACAGAAATTATTAATGTTGTACAAGTAAGTTATCCAAGTTTATACTTGTGATAAGAATTACAAAAATTATGTATATATTCACAGTGAGGGCGGGCCCTTTGACAGACATGTGGGTCACTTTGAATAAACACATGATTGCAAATATGGAACGAGTTAAACATTAAACAGTAATACACAGTTTCATTATTGATCAATGATGGCCATCGCTTAGCAACAAGTTGTATCTATTTTAGATTCAAATTGCATGCTATCAAACTGTTAGTTCGACCTCCCGCAATTGGAATAAAAACCAAGTTTTTTAAAAACAGATGTATACCATAAGGATAAACAATAAATCGTCAAATATTCGCTATTTTCCAAACATGCTTAACATATTAAGGTAAATTTTTACACCAAAAACAAACGCAAATAATATGTAAAAATGTTATAATATCATGTAATATATCAAAATGTTTGATAATATCATGTTTATACATGCACAATATTTGTACACATTTTGTTTATCACCTTCGTGAGGTGAAAGGTCTTTATATGAAGAATTTTACTTGTAATATTTGCCATAATTTACGTGATTAACAACATTACCGCATTTAAACACGTACAGAAACTTCTTTACGACATTTTCATGTGATGAAAGATCTGCACATTTAATTAATATTTATTTTGGAACAAATTTATTTAAACATTTTTAGAGTGCAAGGAACAAATGAGTAATATGTAAAGGAAAATATATTTCCCTATGTTCCTTTACAAACTTAATTTAAAATATTAGTCTTTTATTTAAAATAGACAAAATATAAAAATATAGTACATAAAGAATGAATGATATTCGCAACAGCCATATTTACAAATAACCATATTACACATTTTTAAAGATAATATGTGAAAAATTAGATAGAGCAATAAATTTTTTATAAAATTTTGCAGCCAGAAGTCTAATGAAGTATTAAAAACTGAATAAGTTTCAACAGGTTCCCAGTTCTCAATCAGTGTTTATACTGTATATTTATAAACCTATTTGTTTAAAACTATATTAAAATATAAAAAATAATTTGTCTAAAAGAGTACAAATAAACCAAAAAGTTTAATTAATATCACATAGTAGAATTCCGCTAATTAGCTACTTTTATAAAATTTCGTTCGGGTTTTGCATCATAGCACAGCTGACTGTTCTCAGAATTATTAAAAATAATGCAATAATGAAATATTGATGGAATAAAAAAATTACACAATACATACTTATTGCCTCGAGAATCTTTCATTAAGTAAACGGTTTGATCATTAGCAACTTCCAATTTTTCGGCAGTCGTTATTGTCTTATTTAAACCTTGCACTATGGCTGATCGTTCTCCAATTGCATCAATCATCTCAGACAATTGTCTACGATGTTCTCTGTTGAAAATAATAAAGCCATTCTTCTTTTAAGTATATTAGATTTCAAAGCGTTGAAAAATTATTAAATATATGCTTATGATATTCCAAAAATTTCATTAAAAGCAACGTGCTTTGTCTCCATATGTAATGAGATTTTCAGTCAAATAATTCAGTTAAAAACGTCAGAACACAATTAATTTTTTTACTTTCTTCACAATACATCTTTGTTTCCCAGTTTCATGTTACATAAAAGCTACCTAGAATGAGTTATGAAGTCTACAATCCGACTGAAATATTGACAAAATTTTCTGGTTTCGCAAACCAAGACCATATTTTTAAATAAATTTCGATTTTTCTATATATTTTTGTTGAATTCTTTGTTTTTTGGTTTATTGGGCGAGACTAAGACTGTCGAAATAGATCTCCATTGAAGTTAAAGTCTTCAAGAAATACATTTCGATATATGGATTTAATTTGTTTTTTGTTGCTCTAAAGCTACAGGGTGCGGTAGCATAAATTCCTTTTTTAAAATGCGCGGCATTCAGTCGGTTGATGTCGTAGCGGAGCACTAGTGGTCTAGTTTGTGAGGCAGGACTATAAAGTTTTGTCCCGACACAGTTCAGTCGCCATGATGCGTTGGAACAGTGAGGAGCGTGCTTTTGCCGTTGAGGCCTACTTTTCAAGCGGATGTTTTGTGATCGCAACCCAGCACGCCTTTCGGAATCGCTTTAATTTAGCCCCGTTGGCACCTGTCCTGGACAGGAAATCAATTGTTACGTGGGTCACTACGTTCAGACAAACTGCAAGTGCGACAAGAGAAAGAATAGGAGTTCCTTGGTCCATTAGATCACCTGAAAACATTGAGGCAGTGAGAGCTTTAATGTCTTCACGGCGTTCTGCGCGCAAACATGTATCTGCCCTTGGACTTCCCGATCGTTCTGTGAGGAGAATTCATCATGATGATCTTCATTTCCATCCTTACAAGATGGCGATTGTGCAGTAACTTTCTGAAAGTGACTTCAATTCCCGGATGAACGCGTGTGAAGTTCTTCTCGAAGTCGTTCCTGAGCACGCTATTGTTTTTTTAGTGATGAAGGCCTATTTTCATTTGTGTGGATCCGTCAACAAACAAAACATGCGCTACCGGGCTGACACCACTCCTCGAGAATTACATCAAAGGCCTTTGCATTCACCTAAAGTCACAGTGTGGTGTGCCAATCAGCTGGAATTATTGGTCCCTGGTTCTTTGAGGATAATGAAGTCATAGTGACAGTGAATTCGGACCGGTATGTAAAAATGTTACAGGAATTTATTTTCCCACGGCTAGATGAGTTGGACTTAGGTGACATTTGGTTCCAACAAGACGGTGCAACAGCACACACTTCAAGAGCATCGATGGCTGTATTGAGGGAACATTTCCCAGACCATCTCGATTAGGGGCGATTTGGATTGGCCGGCCCACTCTCCCGATTTGGCCCCTTGTGATTTTTTTCTATGGGATTTTTTGAAATCCCGTGTTTATGTCAAGATTTGAAGACCAACATCCAGGAAGAAATTGCCAACATAACGCCTGTTATGCTGGCAAGTCATGACAAACACCAGAAATCGGTTTACTCAATGTATGGAGAATGGGGGATGTCACCTATTTAATTTGATCTTCAAAACTATGTAAAACAAAATTTTAGGCATGCGCCTACATTATAAAAAACAAATGTTCTGATTCATACAATGGATTTTATTAAGTTTTGAAAAATGGAAGTTATTCTGCCGCACCCTGTATTTTTTCAAGTTTTTCATAAATTAAATAACAAAAAAACATATCCAGAAACCATGTTCACAGTATGACATAACTCTTAATGTATGCAAATATTTCATTTAGTTATATAACTGATGGACTTTCCAGGATTTGAAAATGAGGAAGAGTTATAATTCTGTTACAAGAATAAGATACAATGGTTTTCTGTTATTCTCACTGAATTAATTGGCTAAAAACTGAAAAAATAGTTTACACAATTAGAAATATAAGAATTTATTTTGATTTTCTTCATTTTATTAATCCTTTCCATATTTTATAAGTATGGCTTAGCTGTTGCAAGTCTTCATTTATTTCTTATAATTTCATGATTGTAGAATCTTACATTATTCTTAAAAATAATTTGGTTACAAGTACAAGCCAAAATTTATTTTGGACAAATAGCTTTTTTCTCTTTACATAGTATTTAAGAACATTTTTAAAGAATTAATACAATTGAATATATTGGATTTTATTTATTTCACCTAAGTTTATCTTTAGAAACGTCATAAATTTCTACGTCTGCTTAAATACATCACTAAGAATTGAGATAAACAAAATGTGTAATAAGATGCATTTCTACTAAACATTCCATTCATACTCATTTATGAGTTATGAAAAAAAATTGTATGAGTGCACACCATAGAAACGATTTATAATAACAAAAGAAATTGCTATGCTTAAAATTAGTTAGAGTAGGTTTAAATATATGGGAAAATATACAAATAATGAAAACCTAAGGGAAAATTAATATATAGGAATATTCTTTATCATTTTTGTATTTTGTTTTGTCATTAGGATACTTTGGGTTACTAAGTCTGATTATCTTCTATAATTCAATCTTATTTTTTTAATTTAGACAGAAATAAATTTTTTTAAGTTGTTTTGTCGCGGGAGAAATGGTATATTCATAAATTATAAAGAAAACTGAGTCTTTAGCAATTAAATTAATCTGATACGTTTTATACTGAAAACAAAGTTCTTATGAGAATCCGATTAGACTTTTTAAAATGTTATTCTTTTTATTTTAATTTTATAATAAAACATTTTGTGTTAAGGTATATAAAAGGACGCATTCATAATTAATGTTTACTTTACCACATTATATGGTTAACTATTTAAAAAGTTTGGCATTTATGTGTTTTACATAAAATCAGCTTTGAAACTAAGAAGTCACATGAACAGAGAAATAATGAATTAATATTTCTATGTATGGAGTAATAAGTTCTACTTAACCATTTATAATTTATGTGAAAACAGTTTCAGCTATAAGACAGCTTTCACATAAAGTATAATTACTGTGCAATCACAAAGATGTACTTACGAATGGGTGCGTTAAAAATCGATATACATACCTAATTTCCCGTTTATCACCACTAAAACCCGGTACAATTATTGCAGGCTTTATTTTGGTTATTTCATTCTTCAGAATGCTATTTACAGCAAATTTGAATTCCATTTTAAAAGCGAAATTAATAAATATGGGAACGATATGGACAAGACGATATGGATGACTAACAGCCGGCAAAAATTAATAAGATTCTTTGAATATCTTAGTTTTCAGTAACAAAAAATGGAATTCAATGAAATCCTGGATGTAATGGTTAAATCTGTATCGTTTAATAAAAAATTATTAGTTATCGATACAATTATAGCTCAACTTGAACTACAATAGACCCACCGAACACTTCAAGTTAAAGCTGTGAAGTGCGAAAAAACAGAGTCAGACCTTATGCCAGCGTCATACGTCAATACGAACACGATAAACTAGCGCGATCTATTGATACTTGTCTAATACTATTTAGAGATGCAATGTTGCCAATAAACTAAATATTTTTCACTAGTTCGATCAATATTCCAGCTGACAAGGCTTGTGAATACTATGTCTTATTTTAAGCTGTAGCCCGGTTTTAAAAAAATATACAATATTTCGTAAATGTTGTCACACAAATTATAAATGGTGACTTTTTACCTTATAAGTTGAATTATTAGAATAAAAACCATTAAAAATGTTATACAATTTCAAATGCGTTTTTAAACTGCAACAATGTTGTTATATAATATTAGTAGGTAAATATTTAATTGAAATGAAAATAAATATAATTTTAAATGTACTTTAAAATTATTTACAGATAAAAAATTTACAAGAAAAAATATATGATATATTAAATGATTAATTGTAAATATTAGGTAACAGGCAAGACATGCGTAAACATTTTGATGGTGATTGCCACAGAGTACTTTGTGGTGATCGCCTTTATAATATTAAAGACCGCTTTCGTGACTTTTTGAACGCCAAAATTTTAGGCGTCATCCTAACTATGTTTCTGTATTTAAAATGGTCCCAAAATTTCGTGGCACCCGTTTCATCTTTATTCTTACACATGTCACGTATTCTTACGTTATAAAGAATTTTTCATTATTGATTGAAATTCTCAAAGAACACAAGTAAATGAAGTCAATGCATGCATTATAATGTTAATATAAGAAGAGGGCCGTCTGCTGTCATATAATAGCGTCACCCAAAAGCACAGTATAATAGAATATTAATAGCACAGATCATATGTTAAAAATTGTTATCAAAATTAAAACTGTCTTCAAATTATATTTCTTCCAATTTCTTTAACAATTGTTTATGAGACGTCCGTCATTTCATTGCTCTCTCCTTTTTTGATACATTGAGCGCATTGAGCTTTATAATTTGAATTTTATTTTAGGCGCTTTTCGATAAACGATTTCTTTAGGAATCTATGTGTCGAATGTTTTTAATAAATATTTTATGTTTAGTATAGAACAAATTCTTATTAATTAAATTTATTACTTAAAAGATACAATAGAATAAGCGAAAATTAACGAATGGTATATTTTATTTGCAACTAGTAGATTTCGCTAGTGACCGCTTGGGAACTAAAGTTTGACAGAATTGACGATATGTAGTTTTTAACGTCCAGCATTAAAAGTTTTATTGCCATTTCCAAATTCAACCTTGATTAGTACCTATGACTGCCCATCCAAATGTTCTATAAATATTTGGAAACTCTTCATAAAAATATATATAAAAATATAAAGAAAATAGTACTTATTTTCTCAATTTCGGTTGAACACATTATATGGCATTGCTTAACCCGGAATCAAGGTAACTTAGTGAATATGGAATTTAAACAAGATATTTAGATTTTATTTTGCTGCGCCAAAAAAATATGCGCTACTTTGAGCGTCCAAGTCTTTGAACGTGATAATCGTAGAGTAATAAAAAAATTATCATTACACAGATTGTATAATTAAATCTATTACGATTAATTTCAATTATAAATTTTAATCCTTCGCTTTTTAATTTTTGTGTACAGTTTTATTACACGAGTAACTGAAATATGAATAAGAGGTTCACTACAGTTAGTTTATTACTAATATTACTGAATGTTACTCTCAAATATAAACTGAATGTCAAATATAAAGGCTATATTAAAATCAAAGGCCGAAACAAAGCAATTCTATATTATGAAATTTGCAAAACAAATGTTAATTGATTTAAGGAACAAAGAAACTTCCATTCCAAGATAGTGAATAATTAAATCTCTTTTTTAATCAGTATCAGTGTTGGCATTAATCGATTAATTTTTGAATCGATGAAACTTAATCATGATTAAATAAATTTCGATTGATGTAATAATTTTAATCGCGATTAATAAAATTAATCATTAATCGCTAATCGGTAATTTGTTTAAGCAGATTAAGGAATTTTTAATAGCAAACAGAAAAATTAACGAAGACTACATTTTCAGATAAAATGCAGCCACGATGACGCTATCTTAATTCGTAGTCACTAGATGGCGTTGTGCAACCACTATTTGCTAGTTTGTTGCTAAACAATACCTGTGAGTAAAGTGTCGCCTGTCTATTTACACGTTTTATATTTCTTCGTTGGATTGCTCGCATAATAGACGAGTGAAAAAAAATAATTAAGCAGTCATCAGGTCCCGTTAATGATATTAAAAACAAGCTATCATTGGCGAAATATTTGTGTACTACTGAAAACAGGAGTGTCTTAGGAGTAGCTGCTTTTTGGATAGATACGCAATTAGAAAGATGCAGTGATAGCTTGTCCTCAATTTACGGAATCGCAAACTTTTGAATGTATAAAGGATTTGTTTCTGGAAATACTTGCAGATATCGATTTCGACTGTGGAAAAGAAATTTGTTCTGTGACAGACAATAGTTCAAATTGTTTAAGGCTTTTAAGACATTTGGAATAAAAAAAACTTCGTTAATGGAATTAAACACAGAATCGGACCAGGAATTTACATTGAGTGACAGCTAAAACGAGTTTAAAGTTGAGCAATTTACAAGTCGTCAAGATCCACTATTTATAGATCATATAGAAAACTTCGATAGACTTCCACAAAACCACATGTAATGCACACATTCTAAATTTAATTGTTAGTGAGGATGTTTCACATCGATATACGCTGACATGATCCGGCATTACTAGATGGAACAGCTTCTATGATGCTTTGAAACAAATTTTAAATATGAAGTGTAAATACTTACTTACAATTAAATAGAGCACTTGAAAACAAAAGTCCACTGAGAGATGGTGAATTTCAGTACATTGAAGAAAACTTGCTATATGCAGCACTAGTTGCAGATGCTCTTGATACATTGCAAGGTGATGACACTTTTTATGGAATTTTATTGCCTTGTATTCAAGTACTAAGAAAACAAAATACAAAAGACTTCACGTCAAAATTTAAGAAATTATGAAGAGCTTGCAATGAAATCTTTACAAAGCGTAGAAACCAAACATAAAATTTTTTTCAATTTTTTGAGGGAAGCAAACATGCTGTTGTTGCAACATTAGCTTACTTAAGATTTAGAAACAAGTGGCTGGTATGCCTGACTTCTGCTTATCAGACAAAATGCATTAACTCGTTTAAATTAATTGTCAATACGGAATTATTAAAAAGACCAGAGCTGATAGCTGAAAATAAAACTGTTAGAAATAATAATTCGCAAAAAAACGATATTTTTAAATCTAAGTCTGATTTCGGAAGTGAAGCTGAAACTATTGATTTAAGAAAAAGAGCGGATTTAATCATTTCAATTTTTTTCGGCGAAGGAATCCTTGAAACATATCCTTTAGAGTGCTATCCAGTTTTGAAAGAAGTATTTATTAAATTTAATACACCCATACCTTCCTCCGGCTCAGTTGAAAGAATATTTTCTTGTGCATCTATATTAAATATACCGAAGTCGCATCAAATGTCGGACAATTGAGAAAAGAATAATTATAAAATGTAATTTAAATCGTTTAAAAAATTAAAAATGATTTAAAAGTTTAAATTAACCCATTTATGGTATCAGCAAGTAAAAATTCTAATTAATTACTGTTTTGATTCCCGTTATTTTTATTAAAATTATAATAAAAACAATAAGATGGACACGTTTTTAATATTTTTGAACTGGTCCAGACTACAACAACCATATTTTGTTAATCATGATTAATGATTAATTATGAGGATTTATAACCGTAATTAATTTTAATTGTTAATCACGATTAACTTTTTAATTGTTAATCAGACTTTTTACCAACTCCGATCAGAATTCGGGACAGCATTACGTATGTAAATATCTCTGATTTTGATTAAAATAGGGATTTACGGGGACACGTGGTAAAAAAATTATAATATGATAATAACAACACAATTTTGAAACAAAAGAATGTATTTTTTAATGAATTATTTAAATACTTTGCATAAAAAATGCAGGTATTTACTAATAATTTTTAATAGCATCAATTCTCAATTTTCCATCGTTTCTTTTCCACGCTGCAAATATCCTGGTATTAGGCAATTTTAAAGAAATATACTGGTTGATCTTCATTTCTATGGTGTTTGGATGCCTTTTAATCTTGGATTTACTTAAGGCTACACAGTAGAAGTGAAAAATTAGTCAATCAATATAATCGTATTTTGTATGTGAGAAATTTAAAAAAAAAGTAAAAAAACGAGTAAAATTATTTAAATTAATATCATAATAAATATGAAATATTAATTCAAATAAACATGCTCAATTAATTTCTGAAAAATAAAAGTAATGAGTTATGTACAAAATACTTAAACATATTTTTGTAAAAATAAAATGTATGTCTTCATCATAAACGTGACCTTTATATACATAGTACATGCCAAGGGCAGGTGGGAGGAAGTTTTACTTGAATTCTATTAATTAATAATATTTTTATAAAAAAATTAAATAAAAAATAAACATTTGCAGTGGGATTCGAAAAAAGACCACTGACAATCCATTTTTCTCCCATTAAACTACATTTAGATCATCGCAAGCATCGAGATTCAAATTCAAGACTTCCGTCGCTTTCCGTACATAATTCAATGCTTTATCGCTGCACCAATGACTCACTAGGCAAAATAACGAAATAAAAATATACTTACTAACCCTCGTTCGGCCGCTCTCGTCCAAACGCTGAGTATATTCGAAGTCGAACCGTTTAGCGATACTCACTATACCCCCGAGTATACCCGAAGTAAGTGAGTCACGCTAAATCGCAAATATGTGTTATCAAAAATTCTTGGGCAAGAGAACCCAAAAGAAAAGATTTTCATTTCATAAAATCAAACGATACGGTATCAAACTATGTTTTTTTCCTCCGATCAAATAACAAATATTTTTGAGGATACTAGCTCCCGTACATGCAACCTAAAGTTGCTCGTGTGGGAAATATGGTTCTCTTAAGTTTACCCTACAGTAAGGAATGGACTGTCCTTTTAATTTAATGATTGTAATCGAAAGGGCAAATTTCATTGGAATTATTAAAGGCAGGTAAGTGGGAATAAAAGGTATTTGTGGAATAGAAGGGTGAAACCCCTTTCTGTTTCGTATCAAGATGGTAATATTAGACAACATCTCCTGCTTAAGTTTTAATTTTTAATTGAATTAAATTTAAAATTAATTTTACCGTGAAATTTTATTATTCTAAAAATTTACTTTTTTTATTTTTAATTTATAATTTACTATTTTACTTTAATTTTTTTTAATAAACTTTTTTTCTTAAAATATTAAATGAAATTGATTGCTTTAAATCCTTACTTTTCATTTTTTGCTTTGAAAAAATTATAAAAAATAATATAAAATATACAAATTAGAGAATTGAATAAAGAAGAGGGCTGCGCTTTTTGGCGTCACAAAAATACACTAATATAATCAATAGAGATCTACATATTAAATCACGTTTAGAGTAGAAAAAATAATGTAAGGAACTTCGTTCCTGACGGGGATCCCCCGACCGCACAGTTTTTTATCCATGTGTTTTAAAAATTAGTGGACACGAATTTGGTCGGTTTTTGTTTTTAATTGGCTACAATGCATGTGAATGAATTTAAATGTGTCGTAGTCGTCGAAGGTATTATATTTATTCTTTCTGTTTTTAAACAACGATAAGCGAGAACAGTGACGCACCGCGCGGAGTGGAGGGGAAGCGCCGCCATTTTGGGGTTATTTTGCTGCGTATCGAGATTTGCAATTAGTATAACTTTTGATTCGGAAAAGCTACGATGTTCGTTTAAGTTTTAATCATTAGCTGTCGTCAAAATCTATCGATTGTATATAAAACATTAGTTTAAAGTAGTGACAGTGAATATAATAAGGTGTTAGAATAAAAAAATGTTATCAAAAATATATAATGTCGGCCTATACGCGTCGAAAAGATAAAAAGATAAAAGAAAGAGATCGTATACGGCTGGAAAGGGTTTCTCAAGAACAATCGAATGGTAATAACAAAAGACCATATATCCGAGTCAAATAGTGCCGGGAACGTAAAAGAATGAATGCGGCCGAGCGGATTAACGACGGTGCCAGTACATCTGCAGCTAGGGCTGTTGAAATTATGCAAGTGGATGATGAAATCGCTTCTACATCGACAACGGACTGTATGGGGACAGATTGTGTTCGATCGTTGATTATGAAGACACACATCTGGTGCAAGTTGCACTACGACGTTAATCAACAATCCATTCGGACATAAGTGTGATGTGTGTGATCGTCTATGGTTTCTACGCTTACATAGACGTATTCACGTACAACACAGGTCGTGTCCATGACACAGCCACACCCCATTTTTTTATATAGGTAGGTTAGATATGATAATTTTATATAGGTATGCTTTTATACAGATAGATTAGATTAGATACGATAAGACTCAAAAAATATCCTGTCAGCTAGCCAAGATAGTCGAAGGTTACGAAAGTCAATCTTTTACAAATATATTGCTACCTATGCTTCACATTCCGTCAAAATTTTTACAGAAATTGCAGAGCAAAGCGTTCTCTTTTAAAAATATAGTTGTTAAGTAGAATAATTTATAATCTTTAGTGTCCTCAGGTAGGACAATATTTGTCTAAGCAATGGAAGATTTAAACTATGAGACAAAGATAGAGGGAGCAACTTAATGTGTTTTTACAGAGAAATATAAGATATTCATTAATAATAAGAAGTTTACAATTATCCTTTACACTTACAATTTTTCCAATTTGTCTAAACTTACTTCTCCATACGAAAGAATGGCATTCTTTCAATCATTTTAATCAAGTCTTTATTAAGTATTCGGTAATTGACGATGATAAACAATTATACCGTGTTTTGCTGGTAATGAATTGTGGTTTGGTATGGTTGGCATCATTTCATTTCCTGTAAACTAATGTTCGAAAAATAATTATATTTGAAAGAAGGTGTTATAGTTCTCAAAATTAGGGATGAATGATGAAGCCATTTATTTGAAAAGGGGCTCACGCTGTTTTTCGAAGCCACTCTAACTATAATTAAGCGACTAATTATGTAGAGTCACTTCCAAAATGAAATTGAATTTCCAATATATTTTGAAATATTTACTAATTTTATCTACTCGCTCATAAATTAAGATTTCCACTGTTGGAGTTAGCCAAAACTAGGGGGATGTGGTTGATGCCCGATGGCAAGCAGCAGTGAATGAGTGGCCTTGACAAGTAGGTAGCGAAAACCTGTTTTGTTGAAAGCTTGCTAGATTCATTGTAGGAAACTCACTATTATTGGCGGAAACAACTGAAGAGGCGAGAAGAGTAAGAACATGGGAAACAAGATTGGAATTGTCTTGATGAAGAGAGAATGTTAATCAAAGTGATAAATAGGACTCTTGAAATTGATGACGCAACGCGGTCTCATTTTGGTTGCTGGTTTTCAAAATCTACCCCGATTTGGCCAAAGATAAAATGATCATAATTTTAATCGAACGACAACGGAAAGGCAGTGCGCCGTTTACAGCATAACATTTTGAAACTTTGAGCAGAGCAATAAGCAGAGCAAGAAATAAGCAGAGCAATAAGCAGAGCAAGAAGCTTTGAGCAGACAATCCCGAGAAGAAGCAGAAAAATAACTAGGCGTATGTTTTACTAAAGGCAATTACTACATGCTCTTCTAATTACCAAAGGACGTAAGTAATTATATTAAATAAATAAACCAAAAAATGAAAATGATCACTTACTGAGCTTTCAATGAGTGCCAAATGCAATGAAGAATTAATCAAACTCCAGGAATCGCAATTCCTATTAAGTTAACAAAATGGTATATAATCACTGGTTAGACCTATATTGTTCTTATAAAAAATAAATTTTATTCGAAATATAGTATCTGTAAAATTATTTAAACTAGCAAAATGACAAGATGTTAACAAAAAAGAAATAAATAAAAAAAATAATGACAAACATAATTAAAAACACAAATGAAAGATAAGTAGCTTTAAACATTAGCTACACTACGGATATAGATCTAAAACGTCTCTGATCGAAATTAAGTTCTTTTTAAAATGTTAAGAAATGTAATCTCATTTACACTTACTACTTTCGATGTTTATCTTGAAAGAACCATCTCCCCATAATCGACTTGAAATTACTTATTTCAAGGTAATGTCAACGCTAGATGGCACGGTTACCCGATTACCTGCAAAATCGTATATGGCTATCGATATATCGACGTAGACAGCCGATATCCTAATATTATTCTGTATTGAATAATCTTGGTACATTGTGATTATTTATTTCGTTAATAACAACATGCATGAGTCCACTCTATGTCATAAGTAAAGGAATGAAAATCGTATATAAGAACGTTATAATATTACCAATATATAGTATGCCAAAGACACGTATGAAGTATTACAGATATACATATAAATTGTAAAGGTACATATAAACTATTTGAAATAGACAATTCGGAAAAAATTGGCAATTTTTCCTTTTAGCGATGTCATAAATTTTCGATGTAGTTTTGTGATTATTCTTCGGACGTTTAAGTGGAGAACAAACATAAAACCTTTATGTATAGTCACGGACCACCTTTTGCGATAGTTAATTGCAGTTACTTTAAAAAATTCCAAAATACTTGAGATCGATGTTTTGGGATTTATTATTAAAAGATCTTTGCAATAGTCATATCTGATCACTAATAATAGTTACGAGAAAAAAACACCACAAGTTTTCTGTGTACTCATATATATTAAATTTATTTGTAGATATGTTCTTAGGAATTAAAAAAAAATGATTGTAAAATATAACGCCCTCCTCACTAATATCACATACTAAATCGCACTTTGATTCTTATTTTTCATAGAACTCAGGATATATTGTGTATTCATTATTTCCATAGACTTTAAATACCATAGATCAATCAACACTGGAAGTAAGTAATCTTTTAAAAATTAGTCAATTTACATTACATTGTTTTTGTTCTTAAATTCATCGTCCTTTTCAATAATTTGTATACCCAAGACACAATAAAGTCGATCAATCCGAATATGATATAATTGTTGTAATACAACTTACAACATTTATATCAAAAATTCATGCCTTTCTTATAATTATATCTTTAAATTATATCTTTTCTCGTCAAATGTGTTATAAAGAACAATATTTCTTAATTTTTATATTATAGTCGTGGGAAATTGTATAGTGTGCTGACTAAATCTTTAAACCTGTTGGATGGAAACGTTTGACGGTAGATACGGGACACTATTAGAGGACTCTTTTACTTTATTAGGGGGAGATGTTACGGGTCCACGGAGGGGTCCTGAGACGACCTGGAAGGAATCTGGGAATATTATTTTGACTAAAGAGATCATCTATTAAAATGACATATTTGCAGAAAAATTGCAGTTCCTATTCTCAGAAATTGTTGATTTATTACTTAGAATGAGTGGAAATTATTATCTATAAACAAACTATAGAAATATTCCTGGAATTGTTGCAATAGGAAAATCGTTAGTTTTCTTGTAGTTTCCCCCGATATATAATATTAAAAAAATATTGAGTACTTATTGATCCCTTATAAATTCCTATATGAACAATGAACATTTAAAAAAGAAGCAATATATATGGGTAAATGAGATGTATCAGTAGGCTAAATTTCAAGTTCTACGTCGCATGGTTTCTGAGAAAAAAGAGCTTTGACCGACGGGCAGAGTTCCATTGCACAGTTTGAGGAATGGAACCCTGAAAAGAACAGTAGAAAGAAGGTATTGTTTGTATTGACGGTAGGAAAATAAAGCTTAAAATGATATAATTCATTTTTTACCATCACGAGTTGATCTTGATTCTAGCAAAATATCGTGATCATCATGGTGTAACATATTTCAATAATACTGACAAAAATTTGGTTTGTTGACAGTCGGTTCATAAATAAAGTGTTATAACCACCCCGGTCATAAATAAAGTGTTATACAATGGATAGAAATAATACAAGGTGATTTCAATACTTAACTAATAAATATATTTCATTTTGGTTGTTTATTGTCATCAAGATAATGAATAACCAAAATAAAAAAAAATCGTAAATATTTAAAAATCACAATGATCAAAGTCGTTTTCACTCGCAATGCTCACAGTGCGAATACAACGATAAATATAAAATAAAATGTTTGAAGCGCGAAACAAAGTCACGCAGACTTCAACCTTTCACGGCGAGTTATAACTTGCTATTCGCTGCTGACTCCTGCGCTTGCTGTAACCAATGACGTTCATACTAACAAGTATGGCGAATAGAAAAGAAATTTATTTAATGCTTAAAATATAAATATTCACCTAAATTTTTCCTCTCCTTTCACAAGGTGTTGCTTTAATTTTATTATTTAAACGTTTAATGGAGAAAAGACGAATATATTGATATAAATGGATAAATTATCTGTCCAGTGGTATCTTCATTTACCAATCTGTGTAAAAATGGGCCAATTATCGTTGCATGGAAACTGATTGATTTCGGGAATTCCCGATGATGGGGCCTTTAGTGATAAGTGTTGATTGCTTTCGTTTTTGGTTCACCCAAAGAGCAAATCAAAGATAAACGTTGAGAAATATTTAACTCAGAAATAGTCTTTTTTCGAATCGGTGGTTCATCCTGAGTGAAAGTGCAGTGAAAAATGTACTTCATATCCGCCAATCGAATCCCTACAGTAGTGTTAAATTCCTATTCTTTGCTTTTTGTTGTATCGATATAATTTATACAGTAAAATACTGTATTATTGCCGTAGCAGTTATTTTATGTCATTCAACTGGCAAGACAGGCATATGACATTTTTTTTTAAAACATACCAGTATGGTTGCTATATGTTTGCCTGGAACACCAAATGCGGCGATTACACCGAATCAATGCGCTGAAAGAGCGTATTTCTCGATATTCATTGATGTAAGTATTTCTGGGTTAACGGTAGCAGATATAACAATTAAATTAAAACTATTCAGATATTATATGTAGCAGAGCTTACCCACATAAGAAACTTGAAAATAAGTGGAGCTGGAATTTATCAGCTCCGATTATTATGGTTTAAAGATGTAGCTGTGCGCAATACAAAATCAAGTTCTTCAAATTTAAAGGTGAGTACTTTTATATTCTGTTCAATTTAAAGACAGTTTGTTTAAATATATATATTTAAATATATATATATATATATATATATATATATATATATATATATATATATATATATATATATATATATATATGTATGTATGTATACATTATATACACACACATTGAGTACATACATTATAATACACATTAATACATAAATAATAATGGTAATTAAATCGTTTTTTATTGCTACGGAGCAATGTCTTGTGACAAATCGTTCAGGATAATAATGTTGTGTTCTCTCCTGCTTCACTTACGGAATCAGACAACCATTACTACCAGCATACTAAGGAGATGGATATGGCGAACAAGCTTAATATGATCCCACTAATATCTTGTCTCAAGCCCTTTCTTCAGACGGAGTTGTTAACGAAATTCGATTTTGCATATAAGTTTATTCCTACCATGTTTACCTTTAATATTGAATTATGAACATTGAGACAAAATCAACTCAAACGATCTTCTTGTAAATTATCTACTTTATATCATACCATAAAAATTAAAGATATTTGTTTGAAAACGTAAGGTTTAAACTACAAGGTGTTAAATTTGTTTTTACCATTAAAAACCCCTCCAACACGTTGTATACGGCCTCGCACACCTCAGGCAAAAACACTGAGAATGCATTTCTTGGAACTCTTATACATTGCACTCAGTGTATTCATATTATTTCCAGTTGCTAGATATTGTAGTATTGAAATTTTATTAATATACTGACGTTACTTTAGAACTCAAAGCTTCTCGGTACCAATTTTTTTTAACGTTACTTTTTTAGCGACGAGTTACTTTTACGAGCAAATATGCGAATTGAAAGGGATTTTCTTTTGCTCATTATACCGAAAATGTTGACAAAGCTTTTACGCCTACTTGTCAATATACATGCGCTCAGTTCACGTCCACGTGAAATTAAATCAATGCTCGCCCGTACAATTTTCCCATTTCTTCTTAAATGAAAAATTCTTCACACAATTCGCACATAAATGAGAGACGAATGCGCAGCCCTGTGAAACCATAGAACTGGATAAACGAATGCGCGAATGAGAGACGAATGCGCAGCCCTGTGAAACCATAGAACTAGATAAACGAATGCGCAGAACGAATGCGCGAATGAGAGACGAATGCGCAGCCCTGTGAAACCATAGAACTGGATAAACGAATGCGCAGAACGAATGCGCGAATGAGAGACGAATGCGCAGCCCTGTGAAACCATAGAACTGGATAAAAATATGTAAAAAAGAGCGATTCACTCTGGACGATTCACTTTGGTTGTACACCAAAAGCGATCCAAGTTAAATCCTAATTAAGACCGCACGAAAACTGAATTTTTCGTATTTACGATTAATAAATTTAATTTTCAGATTAAATATTCTAAATTCAGCTTCTTACTTATTTTATGAAGGAAGATTTATAATATCATTGAACGTCATTGAAACTGCATCATTATCTATTTCCGACGGGTCGCGATTCAGATTGAATTCGTCAATAATGACTCACATGACTTCATTAATATCACGTACCTAGTTGACCTAGGTACGTAGTTGACCTAGGTGGTCGTCATCACGTTATTGTGTTTTGTTTGAGACAATAAAGTTTCTGGTTCTTTTTACGCCGTTGAATTAAAGTATATTTACAGTACAAATGGAAATATAGACAATCTCAAGTACAAATAGAAAATATGGACAATCTCAAGTACAAATAGAAAATCTCCGAAGAAACTACCAGCTCTCAATAAAGGAAAGAAAAAAATAAATTTATCTAACAAAAAAGTAAAATTGATTTTTAGTTTTGCCTCTATTCGTTCAGCCATAATTTAAAAATAAAATTAAATATATTGTTTTCTTGTATCAATAAAATTTATGTATTTACTAGCCTTTTTCAAATAACTGAAGTTATTTTTTCTTTTGAAAAAAAGTAATGATAAAAAAGGCTTTCTGGATTCTGAACTCCAAAAAAGTGTGCAAATAGCTAAACTTTGCTAACAAACCTTGGTAATGAAGCATGCATTTCATTTATAATACTTTTTTAAAATACCTTTCAATATGCTGGAATTCCGTAACATTCATATTTGGAAACAAGACACATGTAAAAGGAAGGTCGACAATATCTTGGTACTTTATAATACTTTTTAATTCTTTAAAGATTTACCGTCTATATTAAAAATACTATATTTCAAATAAACAAAAATTTAATCAACAAAAAGTAAAATTCGTTTGTTGTGCTATCATTCATAGAGTAATCAAAGGTATTAAGACTAAAAAGCTAAAAAGCTCCCATTACATTCTAGTTCTCGATCTGTTCACACTCCACTCATTCTCAAAGAAAGAATAGCGCTCTTCCGCACGCAGCGTGGAATGCAATTTAACATAATACTGAACGGTGCACAGTGTTTCCTTGGCGTTGAAGTAACCTGGTAAATAAATACAACTATGACTTTTAAATAACTAATTAATAAAATTCAAAAGTTACAAACGAAGAAGTTGTGCAAGATGTAAGGATTTGTGTTTGTGTTACATGAACTTAAGGAATTAAATTCACCATCGGGTGCGGTCACAATTATTATTCGAAATAAGGGTCAGTATTAAGTGCTCTTATACTCTTTTAATAAAGAATCGAATTTGAATGTTTTTTAAGACTGAAAATGGTATACTCTGATTTTCATAATAATTTTTGTCAAATTTAGGGTGTTAACTGAATTCCTCAATGTCTTCAGCATCCAAGTTGACAGTACCTACCTTTTTCCTTTTTCTACCTTTTTCGTAATACTAACAATAAACTGTGGCCACATTCGTTTTCAATTTATCTTCGTTTAAAATTTCTGAATGTTTTTTCAGATCCTCGACGGCAGAAACTCCTTAGTGATCAATAATCATTATATAACTTTAGGCTATTGAATTTTAATTTTGTAATATTGTTTGCGAGTCAAGTTAACAGTAATAAATAACTGAAATTAGTGCAACAAAATCAGTGAAAATGTCCATAACTTCTTCAGGGAAGTGATCGTCATGTCGTGACAAAAACAGCCGTGTGATGCCAAATATTATTTTCCTATTTACATGATCCTATGGCCATCTTTTGGCCCTGCTAACAAATAACGCAGAGAAGTGGGTAAAACAGGATGTTAAGATAGCAAAATTGTTCCCCCTTCCCACGCCTTGCTACTTGACTTGGGCGATACGAGTATTTTGAGATACTGAGTACGAGTATTACAAAATATCGGTGACAGATATCGGTGACAAAATACTGGACGAGTATGAGCGGCGTAATTCCATTGTGAAAGGACTAAATTACAAATCGCTATAGACTTGCGGTCGCAGGAGACGTGAAATAAACCATAATTGCTATTTATACAACAGGTGAATTTTTTAACATAAATCCAAGTAAAAATTGTATTTACATTGAATACCTACATATCGAACGTATATATATATATATATATATATATATATATATATATATATATATATATATATATATATACCTATTATATTCCTATAGCAGTTATAAGGAATATAAATAGGTATATATATATATATATATATATATTTATATACCTATTTATATTCCTTATAACTGCTTAATATAGTTATAAAAGATAAGCATGTTAAAGTCGTGTAGTTTGAACTTGGCCGACTTGACTAAACGAGTTCATTGGTCAGTGTGTTTACATTTATCGAACGCTGCTTTCTGAATGTATATATTACCAAGACTGATGTTTGATTAAAAATACATTTAGGTAGGTAGAATTCACAAGAATATCTTATTAACGAATCAGTTATTAACAAAATTAATCATGTGTCGAAACTACAATGCAACTTAGTTAAAGAGTTGAATTTATAAAATAACCAGCAAACGTTATATTTAAATGATATTTTGATAGGTTGAATGATATTACTGTGTTTTTTTACTTCTATTTTAAGGGTAATACCCTCAGAGATATAGGTATTCTTTTATTTCCGAAACGACTAAACAAAAGTCATTAATAAAAGAGGGTTGGTAGAATTTGACTAGACGATTACAGAAAAAATTATAGCTATTATTTTATGTTAAAATTAAAAACTATTACAGTTTTTGAAAAATTTACGACATTTTTAGTCATGGAAAAATGACAATATATTAATACAGTGATTAAATTTCAATAAAATTGTTTTGGTTGATATAACAAATAACAAATTGACCGATAAACTGTCTTTCATATTTTAATGATAATTTAATTTAATGATAATCACACTTAGTATTTCATCCGTAAGTATTTAATATCTTCTAAATTCAATGTGATTTATCACAAAAAATACCTATTTTCTGTAATTCCGTCATTTAATGCATTTTCGTCTTAAACGTAATGTATAAGACAAATGTGCAACTACGGGACATGTATTATATGCCCTGTTTTAAGTAAGTAGATACCCATAAATCGAATCTCAGTTAAAACTAAGTGAACTCTCTTAAGACTTAGGAGAAATTAAGTATGTTTGTACTATAAGCTACACAATATTTTCAATCATTTCACTTTTTTGCGGTATGTTGGTATTGCGAGAAAATATTACTGGACCACTTTTCATTAAGCTAACTAACTCTATCGACTGCCATCAAATAAATATGATTATTATAAAAGTAAAATCCTATGCCATCTTCTATCTGCTGATTCAGCGTGCGAAACATTAAACGGTAATAAAAAACACCTAATTATTTAAATTAAAATCACCTTTTTTGAACAAAATCTACAGGCATAACGGCTACAGGTTTAATAAATCTATTTAGAAAAATTTCTTTAAAAAAATTGTCTAACTCTTGTAAACTTTTACGTAAATAGAATCTCTGTGGTACTTGTGAGCAAGTCCATTAAATTGGCCTCTGCGTGATTACATGGAACCCAGAACCCCTACGGTTCTAATACAAACATTTTTTTTAAGGTGGATTTTTTTTATAAAATTCTGTCTTATCAGAACGTTGCCAACCACTCTTCTTGTTGCCTACCACACTTCAGACGAAAGTAGGAATTGCCTTGATCCAGAAAGGCTGTCGAAATAATTATTTCTTCACAGCTTAATCTAATGTAATCCTCATACGTGTTATGTTGTATTTGTTGTCCTACGAATTATAACAACTAACAGCAACTGTTTGATCCGTTAAGCAATGGTTTTGTATTTATATATACGTCGATTCGTTATCTTTTTTCTACTAGAATCGAAAAAAGGTAACAAATCGATGTATCTTCGATTAAACATTAAGTTACTATTGTTCAATTAATCACAGTACTAATTTATTGTCATTTTTACATGACTAAAATGTCGTAAATTTTTCAAAAACTATTTTTTTGACGGTTCTTTAATGCCCAATATTATATCTATCCACTGTATCGTATGAAATTGTCTGGTCGATTCACAGATCGATACAGGGCGATACGTACACTGCAATCCAAAATATCGATACAAAGCATCCGGGTCAAGCATTCTTAGCTCAATATATCATAGTTTTTGGAAACAGGTATAATGTTTTTGGGAAATAATTATGTAACGGACATTCGAGGTTGTCACCATTTCCTCCGAAGTTTGCAGGAAGCAATCACGTCGATGAGCTACTTATTTTATTAATAAACTAATCTACCTTAAGTTATTACTTTTCGAATGCCGCTTCAGTTAGTTATCATCATCATCATCATCATCATCATCATATATATTAATACGCTAAGGTTAAGATGTTACTCTCCCTTTTTAGAAAAAATCTCACAACTAATCCACATAAATTATAAATCATTTTATAGATAATTGCTTGCTCTACCGGTATCCACAACTAAAAAAATTATTATTGCTATTGTTTTTGCAAATTAATTAATTATTAAAATTATATACGCAAAACAGCAATGCTGCCATCTAACGGCTCAACGTCAATATGATTGACGGTCGGTAAAATTTTTGTTTAATTTCAAATCCACTCACGTATAAATAAAGTGGCGCTTTAGTTTAATGCTTTTGATACTTGCGCCTCTATATGTCAATTTTAGTAAAATATTTGTTTGATCTGTCATCTGAGCTTCATAATGGAATAAAAACGTAATAAGCAGTGTGCAAAATTAGAAATGAATTGAATACTTGCAATCAATTTTAATTTATTAAATTGAGTTGAATAATTTATAATGCGAAGACTTCGCACGGGTCACGCTAGTATTTCATAGTAGTCATAATTCTTGGAGAGCTTGCTGCGTATCTAACGACAACAAATTTTACGGAGCTAAGATTGTGATGCAAGAAGGCAATTCACCGAATAAATAAAAGGGATTTTTATAATCATCGAGCCATCTAAAAACTGTAATACGGACATTTCAAACCTTCAGTCAGAAATGTCCTTCTACTAAACCAATTTTAAAATCATAAAAAACAATAACGTGCCTGTTTGAGTTCAACAGCTGCACAAAAAAAACGCAATATATGTTGTATTATAATATAATAATATACATTTTTTTCTTATAATTTTCAATCAAAGGTTTCATGCTTTTTATCTTCAAATAAATTTGCTATAATTAAAGTTATGATTTATCGTTTTCATTTTTTTTAATTTCATTTATTTTAATACGATTTATGTTTGTAAATGCGGTGTGACATACTATGGTTGTTCCTGCTTAGTCAACCTTGGTGTTAGGTAATGATATGATATATATAAATAAATAAAACAACATAATAGAATGAAGTACTATTGTATTAAAAGAGTAATTTTCTGCATGTACAAAGGGGACGACTGACGATGCGGAAATATATTGATACATATAACATATGGTTAGAAAACGAAAACTATAATTTGTACTACCATTTGGCATTAGATAAAGGAAATGTTATTTAAGGAGTATTCAGAATTTGTTAATTAAGAAGAAGTTTCAGCCGGTTTTCTTTACGCATCTCCATAGGTTAGAACTATTGTTTTCAAGTTATACTGTTTCAGTGTTATGAATAAAATAGTAACTTAAGTAAATAGTCGGTTTACATTTGCATTATATTTAAATCCCTAAATAGAATATCCATCCCGATGATGTAACAAGGTGAATCGTCAGGATATTTAATAAATCAATTGCCATTACCCTAGCATTAAAAATGATTGTCCCTTTTCAAAAACTCAGTTAACATATAATCTGGAGTTCCAGAAGTTATGGCGACTGTATAACTTCACATAATGTTCACAATTAAATGAATATTTTTTCACTAGAATTCTTTCACCAACATCGATAGTATGTAATCGATATTTATGTATATGAATACTTATGGACGACCCATTTAATGCAGCTTTCGTAGATAAACAGAAATGTATTTTTAAGTGGAATTTAAAAAAATAAACGCCACTACCGTCCCTGTATTGACCCACCGACTCCGCGCCTCCACTCGTCGATCAACCTGAGTCGCAGACCTCTGCGATTATTTACCCATCGCAGACAGCGCTCTGTCCGCATAACGGTCCTCAGCGAATTTCACTAGACAAAAAACGAACTTTTAAGATCATCATTTGCAATTAATGTAATGTTACATATAGAATAAACCGTCTACGGTAAAAAACATGCTGCAATTTAAGTGCCCCTTTTTTTTGCAGGCTGACGTTGCACATCAAAATTAGACGTGTAGTTTTTTCGATATTTTTTTGTCTGTTAAGATATGGCCGCGTGGGGACGCAAGCTGTTATGTGCCAAATTAAAAGTTGATGATTGTTGACGCGGGAGCTTAATTCGATATTTGCGATGCTTACGTTGGTTTTTTTTTAATTTGAATTGTTAGAATTAATATAATAATTCATATTCGTCAAAACAATCTGATACTGCCAGCAAAGAACCTTAGATACACTATAGATGTGATAAGGTAGTTAAAACATAATTTTTTTTTGAATTTCATTACAACAATGTAAAATAACGTCTTATTTATGCGAAGATATTTCTACCTATTCATTAAACCGTGCAGGTGTTCATGCTAGACGTGTGTGTAATCGCTTTCGCTTAGATGTGTGCACGTAGGTAAATGTGTGTGCATAAAGTAGAACAGACAATGCCTTCCGTTTAATATTTTTTGTATCTTAAAATACATCTTTCTGAAATTAAGTACGATTTATATTTGAAATATTCCAAGAAGGTAACCATTGATTAAGAACTCACTCAATTTTAATGTAAATTTTAATTTCCAAGCTGTTCATTGTCTTAGTTTGTTACATCTAAACTTGCGAGTTGCATTTTAACATTCGGGAATATTTATAGGTTACTTTTTCGCTGCGTGCGTAACGTCGGCGCCCCCTGCCATCCGCCGCTTTAAAGGCGCCTCAATTTTATTTGTACGCTTCAAATTAACGACTTGTAAATATTTAAGTTAATAATATAAAAATAACGAAAGACTGTAACTTACAATGCATGTAATTTTTCTTTTGCTTTATTTTGTGTTCCTAACTACATATCAATTGTTCCTTCGTTAGTTTTGTTGGAGAAAAGTATCAGTGTTTTCTATAAAATTGTCAAGTTAGGTTGTTTGTTTTGTTATTCATTGTAAAGTAGAGAAAATATCTAAATAAATGCTTTTGTTAACGAATAATAACTATATTTTAATTGACCGTTCTCAGAATATATAATATCTTTCATTATTCCCTTTGAATATTTAATTCCAGCTCAACACAATGAATACAATAAACAATGTATTACTAGTAATGTAATCTTGCAACCAAAAAACAGAAAGAATATATTTACAGCAGCTATCCATTTATTTTTGTTTATCTAATTTCCAATTCGACATAGGAAATCTTCGAAATTTAAATTTTTTATTTCTTAAATTGGTTTTACAATTTACTATACAATAACTATCGTGTCGCATTTGGAAAATTTGCTTTTAATATATAAAAGTGAGGTATGAGTTGAGTACAGCAAAAATGCTAATTTTAGTGATTTTTTTAAATTAAATGGTATATATACAAATTGACGTATTTAAAAAATAGGACTCAGTCATGATTATTTTATCATAAAAATTTATGTATGAATTTATGTATATATAATATATTTCATGATTTTAAAAAAAAATATTCACAATGAATACTTTTATTTTTTATTGTTGAAGTATTTTTTAATTATTTTTCGACACTTTCAATTTATAACTATTTACTACAAACATTTAAACAGAAATGTTAATAATAAACCTAAACTAGAGAAAAATAAGAATTAAAAAATTATTAGAAAGGTAAAAAATTATGATGTTTAAATCTAATTTATGATAACGAATTTTTGAAATGATTATTTCATGAATTAACAATCCTCTTTACTTAATGGTAAATTGTGGGTTAATAAATGGGGCAAATTTCAATGTTGCTAAAAGGCATTTGTTCCGATGATTAATATACAGGCTGTTTGGAAGCTCGATGCAAAGTTGAAAGGGGCTGCTAGCTTAAGCCATTTAAAACATTTTCAGCCAACATGTCTTTGACGAAGTCTGAAAATTTTTTTTATTGCTATTTTAATGTTTTCTTTTGAAAAATCCAAACTTTGAGAGTTTATTTCCAATAGAGTACCAGTAAAACTGGTATGTCAATATTTTTAAATACTTTTTTATTTGTATAAAGTATAGCTAATGTAATAACACAGATTTCAAGCATCTATGTCGCCAGAAAAGAATATTAGAGGTAATAAAAATTTACAAAAATTTGTAAAATTAAAAAAAAACTGTTTTTATGGTGACATTTAAAAAAATATCCTTAGTAGTTCGTTCTAAATAAAAATATCCTTTTTAAAACTATGCTTGGTTATTTCTCTTTCTTTTAAGGTAACAACCACGCAGATATCTTGTCAAATCTTAGAATTAGGGTGCACAAACAAAACGCCGAACAATGGCCGCCACGCACCGGACAAAGGCCGCCGCTCCGTAACCACGCAGATATCTCGCCAATTCCTAGAATTAGGGCGCACAAACAAGAATGAGTGAAATAAATAGACAAATAAAATAATATTTTTGCTAAAATCATTTATTTTTCGTGTTTAAAATGAGAATCACGATTTCTAAGAAGAAAAAGGGCACGTGCCAGACGTGCCCTTTTTCTTCTTTCTGTCATAGTTACTTTCAGTTGGATTTCATCCTTCATGACTTGAAAAGCCGATTGAATTTTGCCTATTGATTTCTTTCTTGTTGATATTTCTTCGCCAGTGTAAACGAGCTCCTTAGCCCGTCTTCAAATGAAAAAAAATCCACCGGGGTTAAATCAGGTGAACGAGCGGGTCAAGGAGTTCATCCCTGCCGATTCAGCTTTTTGGGAAACAGTTATAGAGATGTTCTCTAAATGTTGTACTCTAATGCGTTGGACAGCCATATTTTTGGAAAATTATTGGCCTTTCTGTTTCTAGTATTGGTACTTCAGCCTCGTTTAGAAGCACAGGGAAATGGTTTTGTAAAAACTCCAGATGTTGTTCCCGTTTAAATTATCCGGCAGAAAATGAGGCCCAATCAAAAGTTCTGCTTATCATTTCGATCCGCATGTTTATAGAAAGTTGTCTCTGAAATGAAACCTGCTTTTTCCAGTGCGGATTGCTGCCCTGGTCGGCCCACACGTGGAGGTTGAAAAATTTGTTATTCCCTCCATTAAAAATTTGGACTCGTCGGTCCACAGGATAGATTTTATAAACCACCCGTTATAATTTCATTATTCAGTAAAAATCGACAATACGGACTATTTTGTGCGGGGGGATCTCCATCTTTCAAACCTTGCACCCTTGTGCCGTGGAAGAGATGTTTCCCCTCTCGATGCAAGGAACTCCATACTTTTCATATTGATAGGGCGAGATTTCGAGCTACTGTTCTGATGGTCGTAAAAGGATTCGCAACAAATGATTCTGTGATTTCTTCATCAATATTCAATTGCTATCTTCGCGATGAATTCCAACTTCAACAAGTCGACGAATCATGCTGTAAAATAGTCTCACAGTAGGAAACCTTACAATCCGGAAAGCCCTCTTAATACATCCGTCGCGCCAAAGCTACATCATAGTCAGCTCTGCCATATGGGAAGATAATGTTGGAATATTATTCGTTGGAAAGAAAGGAAAGAAGCCAGTTTCACAATAAACTAGTTAAAAATCAGTGAAATAAACATGAAAAGAAGCGCAAAGCTGGAGCTAGGGTTACATTCGTCAAATTTAATTAGCTGCAAACTCAATACATCGCAAAAGACTTCTAGTCCCTACGGCAGTTACTCGACTAATGGATCTGCTCCTCCGCCCGGTTTCGGTCGGAGCGACGGCCTTTCTCCGGCGCGTTGCGGTCTATGTTCGGCGTTTTGTTTGTGAACTCTAATTCTACGAATTGGTGAGATAATTGCGTGAGTGATACTTTAAAAGAAAGTGCAATAACAATGCATATTCTTAAAATTTAAAGCAACTTAATTAGATTTTCCAACTATTGACTCTATTAGAATCTCGTTTTGAACATGTTTTAGCAAAAATAATGTTTTATTTGTTTTTTAAAATATTAAAATTGATCCCCCTTAATTCGGTTTCGGTACCCTAATTCTAAGAATTGGCGAGATAGCAGAGCGGCGGCCTTTACTTGGCGCGTGGCGACAATTGTTCGGCGTTTGGTATGCGTACCTTAATTCTAAAAATTGACCAGATATCTGTGTGGTTGATACCTTAAAAGAAAGAGCAATAGCCCAGCATACTTTTGAATGACTAGGACTATTTTATTATTTTTTTTAAATACGACAACCAAAAGAGTTTTCTTCAATTCAAAAAAAAAATGTCTACATTTTAAAAGTCTCTAGTATTTTTTTCTCGTGACATAGATGCTTCAAATCTATTTCTTTAAATTAGCAATGTATTACGAAAAAAAATAAAATATAGACATACTCGTTTTTACTGAGACTCTATTAGGAATTAACTGCCAAATATTGAATTTTTCAAAAGAAAATCTTAAATTAGCAATAAAAAAGTATTCAGACTTCCTCAAAGACATATATGGCTCAAAATGTTTTAAATGTCTCAAGCTATTAAATTCTTTTCGGTTTTGCATCGAGCTTCCAAACTTCCTGTAAATTAAAAAAAACCTAAACTATACATTTGTATTGACAATAAATTTTGAAGATTGTTAGAATTTAAGTTTTTGTTAATATTAAGAAGATAGACGTCATCTTTCTAAAAGTTTGTACATTTTTTTTAATATCTTATTTAACTTCTTCATTTATTCCATTAGCATTCATATTTACATGTTTGTTAAATATGCAGTATCCAATTATAAATTTAAAGTGAAAATAGGGAAAAAAGATTTAGTAATAAAACATTTAGGTATTATTGTGAGTAATTATTTCATCCACTAAATTTTTCATAAAAAAAAATAATCTAGGCGAGATCTGTTTTTTAAAAGACGTTTTTTTATGTATACCACAAAAACATCTGGGAAATTCGCGTTTTTGCTAAACTGCACTACTTTACAATATTGTCATATATATTGTCACGTAAGTATATTATATTATCTACAACAATATTTAACAACAGACTTTATATATTTTTATTTCTGGTATAGATGTTCGACACGTCTAATATCGTAATACGTGTTCGACACGTCTATAGATAGTAGAGCGAATATCTTCGAAGCATTTGTTTTATCCGTAGTTACAATGGAATTTTCGCACTTTTCCGATAACAAAAAATAATAGCCTAACTTTGTTGTAGTATTTGTTAGTGAAAAAATTATTTTACCAATAATTAATAGAGCTAAGAATTTTTTCGATCAAACATGAACTTTTTTTATTCTAATAATCAGGGCTTAGCTTAAGCTCAATCAGACATTTTTTACAAATCAAGGACATTGTCCATTGAACAAAATAACATGAAGCTTATGGGTTTTCGGTTTTTGAAGTATTCTAAGCGATATTTTAGCTAGTTGATTTATGTGTATGCCTGTGTTATTAACACGTATGCCAACTATAACAGTAAAATGTCTTACACAGGCTGTGTAAGACATTTAACTATTATCTTGACTGCATAGAATTTGATGGGAAGCAGTACTTCTGAAGTAGTAAGATTGATACGAGTTCATTTACAAGAAGAACTTTTGATGCGTCTTAATTAGAAAGAAAAAGATACGTCATTTATCATATTGAGACAAGCATTCAAGATGTATTACGTTAAAATATTCCATTCTATCTTGCTTTTTCCATTGGCAAGCTGTTATCTGAAAACTAGAAGGATCCTCATATTTATCGGTCGGAGTTTAGATCGATCTTAAAAACCAAAATAAAGGGGTCTTTATTAATTAAATTTGTTATTCGATTTAATAAGAAAAAAATATTTTTCACAAGTTTGCGTTTACATATTTCTAGAGTATATTTTCTATTCTTTCTGTTCCTAAAATTTTCAGTAATTGAATTTTCTATAAAATTAAACATAAGTATTAAAGCGACAAATGATTTATAGTAGTGTCGTTGCAAAGTGTGAGAAAATAAGCACTCAAAATCATTTTTGAGTATAAAGTAAATATTGATCGCGTCCAGATAGATAATGGTATCACAGTACTACTTATTTATTTAAAGTATGTATATACATATATATATATATATATATATATATATATATATATATATATAAATAGCTTCATATATAGAGTCAGGTTAAAGCTACAAGACAAACCCTTCCTATTCAACCGAAGAAAGATAAATTATATCGTCAATCATGGCGACTATAAAACATTCAGGGCCCTATGCAAGAGAATAAAAAATAATAATTAAAAAAAAGAAAAACATAGTGACAATAACAAATCAATAAAAAGTTTAGTGTGACATGGCGGCGCGAATGTGAAAAGGGTCATGGGTAAGGATGACAAGCTGAGACAGGAGGGTAAACAGGCTGAGTGGAATGATTTTTTGGGACAACTTTTGAATTCTTGAGTTGACCAAGAATTCCCGATATTGCGATCAAGTTTATTTCATAAAGTAACTTCATATGTCTCATTATTCTTGTTTCCTGCTGCTGCCTATTCTTACATTAACATTTATAGAACATGTGTTTTTTGAACATTTATAAATTTCAGTACTGATAAAATAACTAACAATTTGATTTTTATGATAAAGTAGCTGTTAGCCGTGACTTTGTCCGCGTAAAAATATTTTTATTCTTAAAAAATATTATTAATAGAATTTGATATTTCACAAGTATTATTTTGCTGATTATGCACATCACTTATGTATATTTTAAATTGCAAGCGAAGACCATGATAGATAATGCGAGCAACCTTAAAGCGCTAGGCCAGTAAATAGTAGCTACTTTTGCGTTAAGAACTATCTGTCATCATTGAAACTTTCATGTTTGCCTCTGTAACGCAAGATGTTTATGATGAAAGCGAAAACAGCCTCATTTAGGGATGCCATAAGGAAATGTTTTCTAGTATTCCTTAAGGAAGTTTAGATTTTAAATTTGTATATATGCCAAGTGTATCCGAAACACTTGTAATGCAAGTTATATCGTAATTAAAAAGTCTTACTCTGTCATGAAAAGTCTTCTGTGTTAGTCCGTGATAGGTTCTTTCAGGTATACAATTTGTATGAGAATTGGTTTATTTCTTAAAAAGCTATTAAGTAAGAAACAATTAAATCATTAATATTTATTGTATTAGGATAATTGCGAAATAACAACAACGAATGTATTTTCAATTATTGTAAAGAAATTAGCTGTCGCCCGTTCGGCGATAAGCTGTTCATATGTTTGAGTAATGCTGGGACGTGGGATGGGAATATCTCTCTCTTAATTCGTTTCGACGCCTTTGCGATAAGTCGTACTGCGAAGAGCGAGAAGTTTTTTGATAACACAGACCAATTTTTTATTTAACTTGGATTGTATTCCATACATTATGAAGATATTTTTCAAACTCGGGTCCACATGAATAAACTCAAATGATTAATCAGAACTGAGTAAAACAAAAGGAAATATAACTTAATATATATAGGCATTAACAAATGAATGAGTGAATGTTTTTACACAATTTATGTTATGTGTCTTTTTGTTAACCATATTTTAAGTGATCCGTGACACTGTAGTGACTAAATCAACAAAGCGTAATTTCCGTCTTCCATCATCAGGTCACATAGATCTTTTTTTCATAGATATTCCTAGTAAATTAAAACCAGAAATATTACAAACGATTGTAAAAACATTTTGCATTATTTACAGTAACAATTGAAAAATTTATTCTTGTAGAGTTTGACAAAGCGTACTGGTTCATTATCTAATTCTTATTATATTTTTAACATAACACAGAACCCAAATATTAAGGTACACAATTAATATAGAATAAGAAAAATGCAGTCAGAAATATATAATAATGTAGAAAAAGGTGAAAAGAATGTAGATTAAGAAAAAGATAATCAGAAACATATAAGACAATTTAAATGGTGGATTTTAAGCCTGATAGTGCAACAGAAAATAGTTCAAAATCTGGTATGGCTTTCATGGAAATGTGCAACGGCTCAAATGTGCGGGCGACTGGAGCTTCTTGTAAAAGGTTGGAGGGATACAGCGAAGACTTATGCAAGAACATTAATTATATAACTTTTGATACTTCTAGAATGTATGTCTATCAGTTTTTATTTGTGTGTTTTTGTTTTATTGATGTAACTATGCGAATTTATTTATTATCTCTTAGCGACAAAACGGCTCAACCTAATTTTAATCTATAAAATCGTTATATTATCCAGAGTAACATAGATTATTTTTCTTAGAGACAAAGCGACTCGACCAATTTTAATCACTAAAATCATTATATTATCCAGAGTAACGTAGATTATTTTTCTTAGCGACAAAGTGGCTCAACCAATTTTAACAACTAAAATCGTTATATTATCCAGAGTAAAGTAGATTACATGACATTATAATACAATCGAAATGTCTTTTATAATATTTAAATTTGTAGGTTGAAAAATGTACATATTACCAAAAAAATATATATTCTAGTATTATCGTTTAGAAGATTCAAAACCACAAAATAACGTAGGTATATATTACAGCATATTTACGATTTCCCACAAAGAAATAGACTTAAAAGATTATGGTAATAATAATAAACAATAAATTTTCCAATGAAATCAGTAACAACTTACACCCCAGGCTGCCGTTCGCGCATTATTTCACAGGGGACTCGTTATATTGTTTCGAGTGAACGTATCTCAGGTTTCTTTTCAATTCAGAATCTTAATTCTAGGAAAAATGAAATTTCTAGGAAATGCTATTAGGACTGTCTTGTCGCTTTAGTGATTTTGTTGATTTTTGTTGTCTTGTCGTTTATAATAATTCGCTTGAGGGATTGTATTCTACATATTTTTATTATATAATTATTTTCTTTTCCATGAAACCGTTCAAGTTTTTGACATAATTTCTGCGTATCCGTTGTAGACGAAATTAAAAAAATACATCCTAAGAATTGAGAGTAAAATTATATAAATAATCACAAAAATAAAAACGTGACTATGTGAAACAATTTATCCGAAACGCAAAAAACAAGAAGTAACATTAAACTTCTGATCAAGTATACTAATGGCAGACAGTTCTTAACTTTCAATCATAAAGTATTGCATTAATAACAGTGAAATTTACGTTTTTTGATTGAAAGTTGCCCGACACACAAAACTAAATAAAGGATATATTTAATTTTAGCTTTTCTTTTCTTCATCCATATTACAGCCTTATTTATTTTCATTTCACCGTACACTTATTAAATATTAGCATCACAAAATGTGTACATAAAGAAATACATACTCGAAATAATTTATATTTTAGGGTATCTCACAAATTAACGTCTAATAAGACTCTTTTATTGACGGAACTTTAAAACTGTTTTCTTCGATTTCATTTTGGGAGAAAAGATCAGTCCGGGTCTTAAAAAAATTATTGCCACGTCTTTCGCTTGCACCATATGTAATACACATTCCTTCGACAGGAAAAGACATAAAGAATAAAGTTATATTGATAAGATTACCTGGTTGCGCGGACCATTAAAATCTATTGTTTGGTGAAATACACCGAGAATTCTTCAAATAGGCCACGGTCCTATTTCTGCATACATAACTTGATGAAAACGAAATCGTACCCCTTATCGATTTGACAAGGAATTAAATATCATTATGGTCAACTAGAAAGAAAATATGAGAATCTTTTTTTTTGAGAAAAAACAATTATGTTCCATTATTATTTGAAATGTTTTTTTTTGTAAAATCGATATTTTCAGTCCTATAAAAGAATTTTAATTTTAACCCAACAATGTAATTGTTTTTACTCTTTTCATATATATATATATATATATATATATATATATATATATATATATATATATATATATATCTATATATATATATATATAAATATATATATATATATATATATATATATATATATATATATATATATATATATATATATATATATAATTATGTTACCTAAAAATATTGACGTTACAATTTAATTACTTAAATAAAAATGAAAGCTTATCCTTCATGCTGCAAAACATCTCTTTTGCAATATCTTCTACAGAACAGATCTCTTTTACAGAGAACAGCTGGTTCTTCATAGAACCAGCTGTTCTCGAGATTTAGAGTGGAAAGTTGTTTATTAAGATGGCAATTGTCGCCCACATATTCTAATAAATCCCAGTCAAATAACTACGTAGAGTTCTTTGTAAAAAAAAACTCCTGCCGAATGGACTGTAAAGTAAATCGTACGGAATGTAACAGTTGACAGTTCATTTCGTTAATTTAATCGCTGGACAAGAGTCTAAAATGAGCGTAATGCCAGTGACCTTAAAATAATAATTTAAGTAAACTGGTGCCTTCATTGATACCGAGGGATATTTCTTTGTCTCTAATTACATAACGGTCCAAACAGTTTGACATTTGGTCTCTGATCATCATAACGTAGACAATAAATATCAACATGTATCCATAATATTTTTACAAACTTTCGTCATAACTTGTAGAAATGTTTACTTCCAAATGTCAAAAAAATTGTTGATTATTGTGGTCATCTGATCTTTATTGTAGTTTATATAAGTTAATAAGAATTAAATAAAAAATTTTGACCTTATAGAGTCATAACCACAATATTATAGTTATTTTTATTAACGAAATGCTATATAGAACTGAAGCTACCGGGCGTCAAGTACATAAATAGTGAAGTAGGAATGCCCGCTCGCTAGGAAACAACCGGTTCTCTGACCGAAGCGAACAACTGATCTAGGGTTTTACGATCCAGTCCGATAGTTTCGAGTATCGATACAACCTTATACGAAACATCGATGTTTTAAAGCGATAAGCACTTCGATCGATACAAACGTACTAGTATCGGACCGAATCAATCGATTTGAATGTATCGCATCAATCAAGTCGCACAGTCATTAAACTAAATTATTAAATTTGTTTATAATAAATTATTTTATTGTATTGATATGCTAGACTTGGCGATTACCAGAGGGAGTTGGAAGTTGGGGGGGAGGAGGGGGGAGGAATTGAGCGTCGTTCCTGCATTTTGTACAGATTGGAATTTGTAGTAATGTTTTAGTAATTATAAAAAACTAATGCCGAAAAAATTTTCAGAAATAATAAATAAATTATTGCACATATTCAAAAAATTCTTTTAGTTGATAGATCGATGCGATATTTGGAGGATCAGATCGTGATCTGGTCTATAGGAACCCAGTATTGTTACGAACAGGATCGATCCATTATATCGATACAATGGAGTTTATCGTGCATCCCTAAGCTAATCTCTTCACGCGTCCTAAGCACTGTTGGATGATTGATTTTTATTTCGTCTCCTGGAGATCTGATGTGCCCATGTTGTACTCGTTTGAGCGAGACCGGAAAAAATCAACTCGACCGAGACAGCAAAAACTATGTGGGAGCATTTCGTTTATTTTTTTCTTATCAGACGTTTTCCTTTAACCACCAACCGCGTTGACATAAAACATCATTCGGTCAAACGTAAGAAGTTACTTCGTCTTATGGTGTTAGTGTAGTTTATCAAAATTCGTAATGTTATATAATAATGTTAAAACGGAAGGAGCGGTTTTACGTTGTGTTTTTATTTAATAGCAGTGTACGATTCGTGTAAAGACAGACTTGTTATAAAACTAATGGATAAAAGAGTACTAAAAATAATAATGCAATATATCATTATATCAGTCTGTTGCGCATGGCAATATTAAAAAAAAAACGTTGCAAAATTACAAACACGATATCATAATATTAATTTTAAAAGACATTATCTGTAAAATATTCGATATAAAATAAAATCAAGAGTAAGAGTGAATCTCGCAACATAAGGATTCAGTACACACTTAAGTATATACAGAAACATTTAAGAATAAATAGTATTCCAAATAATATTTATTCAATATTATTTTTAACCATGTAAAATGCCTGCTCACTATTCGTTTCACAGACATAAACTCTTCAAAAATATTTTGGTGCCATTATTAAACTCTTTTGTTATTTTAGATTTAGCTTTTTTAATATTTGGTAGTTAAACCGATGATGTGCAGAATATAAGAAACGAATTAAACTTTCCTGCATAATGTCGTTTTTTAAATAGACCCGGTAACGAAATGTTTGCCAAATCTTTTTGTAGTGACAAATAAATTAAAAATTAGATTTCTGTTCCAGTCAAAAGATGTCTTTATTTTAAGTCTTAATTTTAAATCCCTATCTTATTTAGTTTAGAAATTAAGACGGACAGATAATGTTGCCACAATATTGGGGACCTAAGTCTTCGGGCACGAATCTCTAAAAAGTAAATGAGAGGATCTGCCAGATTAAATCGTCGAGATGAAAGGTCCGTCAATCTTATCTTGGCCAGGTGGATGCGATACTGTAGATAGATAGGCAAATAAAATTATAAGTTCCAACTTCTAGATTGTAATATACAGCACAAGGTAACATGGAGTGAATTTGATGATGATGATTGTGCAGTAGTCAACATTTTCTATATCGAGTCCCTAGCAATGCATAAAGGCGATAAAATTTTTGAATGGCTACAATAAATTCGCTGTGTTTGGTAAATGAATTGCAAATAAACAAGCAACGTGGAATAATCACAAAATATATATGTTCTTATCAATAACGACACACAAGTTGCCAAGAAATTATTGTGTAGTCCAGGTATTGTACCGAATCATGATTTTCCACTCTCAAAGGTTTTTCCTATAAAATAGCTCTGGCTTTTATTTGCCTTCTTATGTATGGCTCCTTGTCTAATTTGTTATTACGTCTTTTTTCAGATAAATACTGGGACTATAACATAATCTTGTGCTAGTAAGTTCCAGCACAAAATAACGTACATTTTAGTGCAAATTATTAATAAAAACATTCATTAACTATAATATTTTAGTAGCGTGAACTCTCGGGCAGCAAAACCAACAAGCTGAACAGATACTGTGTTGTTAACATTTAAATCTATTCATCTAATTAGCTTATGTGCACAATAATGGTTTTTATCCATTTAATGGTGAAATTGGTTCATTCTCTAGCGAATATAGGCTTTCTTCTAACTACTCTTTAATATTTCGTAAACAATCCTAAGCGCGTCTTCATGTCGACCACATAGAAGATCGTAAAGTTAAAGCTACCTACCTAACAGTTGATGGGGTAGTGCCGGAATAATGGCTGTCTTTGATCCCAGATGAGTCCATCCCTAATTTCATTTACATATTCAACCTTTTATATCGAGAGTATCTCCAAATTATGTGTCTCTTACCTAGGTCTATGATATAGAGCCTGTCTTCTAGCTTTTTTTTTCTTGTCTTCTAGCTTTTTTCGAGTCCATTCCACTTAATTGTTGCCGACTGTGTTCGTCTTTCTCCTTCTTAAGTTTGACGACGCATTTTTTCCCTTCTTAAATTACATTCTTTCGGATTTCTAATCAAAATGTTGCTGATGGCCGATGGCTTTGCCTTCAGCAAGCTTACGCGCGCTCGCCATAAGTTGACTCTGTCATTCCTCTTCCATATCTATTGTTTAGCCAAAACTGTCGTTTCCCTCTCGTTAATCTCAGTTCTCAACCTAAATTTTTCTACAAGTTTTGTAATAATAACTTAGTTAATAAATATATATTGTTAATAACGTAACAAAAGGCATTGTTGTTTATGTTTTGTCTAGCTAAATATATAATTTAAATAATTGAGAACAATACGCAATTCATGATTACACACTTCTATATTTTTGTAATATTTGTGTATAGTAGCAAACTAATACAGCAATTGACGTGATTTCTTCAGTTGTTTTAACTCAGAAATTGAAATAGTAACTAAATGTAGGAATACATCGGTCAAGGAACAATATTTGACATGCAAAGTATGGAAACCTTTTAAGCAGTACCTTTCCTAACAGTGATTTGACAAGTTGGATATATTAAAAAAAGCAATTGTCAAAATTTGAGAGAAAACCAATTTTGTATTATCACCTAGTATTTAATACTTAACAATAAGTTAATTGATTGATATAACAAGTATAGTAAATGTTAACGAGGATTGCACCGAAAAATTAATTGTTTCACTCCAATATCTCTCTTCTTTTATATCTATACCGAATCTATAGTGAGGACTCGTTGAATGTCTTTTGTATATACTTCGTGAAACAGATTTAAAATAAAAACACAGGCAGTTTTTTAATTTTCAATTTAATTATAACATCAAAATTTCAATTTCATAATTTGTATATATATATATATATATATATATATATATATATACTGTTACTATTAGCATGTCGGTGTCGCGAACCCATAAGGTTTTTCCCTCCCAAAAACGCTTAACGCGCCCAAAGAAGTTTTCACTTCAATAATGCTACTTTTCTCTTTCGAAAAACTACCTTACAAATAAGCGCCATCGCAGTAATCGCGGTAAATGGTGTGTATATATATATATATATATATATATATATATATATATATATATATATTTATATATATTTCTGTTCAGCTATTAGCAACGAAGTTGTTGAAATTTGAGCATATAGGTCCTGTAGGAACATAAATAACGACTGTATATTTTAAATATGTGTCTTGCAGATGGACACGTAGCAGAAGATTATTTGTTTATAATTGATCAATCTGCTCACATACGTACGTATGCATCTACACAGATTTGTACTCCTTCAGATAGAGTACGTATGACTCATTCAGTCACCGTCGCTTCCTTAATGTAGTCATTCATTAACACTATGCTGTTTATATTGGAGTGCAATTTGCAGAAAGCGAACGGTGTGTTTGTCTACTAACGTTACTGTGCGGAATGGATGACACGAAATGTGAGTAACCAATAGCTAATACCGACCACAATCGTCTAATGGATTCTGTATATTTTTCTCATTTTAGTCACCCATTTATCTGAATAGTATAAAGGGATTTATTACATACTTCGAATGGGTGAAATTGATAAGTATTCGAGACTTTCGAAAATTTATCTTCAAATTTTATAAAGCATAAAGTAATAGAAAATATTCTGTATTAGACTTTAATTCGAAACAATCACTTTTAAGGAAAAAAATTACATTAATGCAGAGGGAAGCTGACCAGATTAATCTTTTTTATTTGTTAAGAAAATCTTTCATTAAGTACAAACTTCATATTACTACACTTGATCCAAATATAACTCAATTAATTAAAACTCAGAAATATGTTCATTCTGAGTTAGACTATTCACAAAGTCACATCAAAATCCGTGCTCATAACTTTTTCACTATCACATATTTAGCTCCTCTTAGCTAAACTTTTTGTTAAAGTACAGGATTAATTTGAATATTGGAGCCTAATCATATCCTTCCCATGTAATAGCATTTTTGAGATAGATCTGGTAATAAAATCAGTATGAAAATGATAATTTGGTGGCCCACCAAATAGCCGTATTTTAAGAAAAAAAAATAAAAAACAGATTTGTGCCTTAAATAGTTCTATTCATACTTCCCGGTAATGTCCCACAAGCCTATGGAAATAAAACGTTATTTTCAACTCCCTTATATGTATGGATGAGCTTGCAAAAAAACATTTCAAGGTTTTCTATTTTTTGGAGCAATTAATAATACATAATAATTTCATTTAGAATTTAGAAGTTGGTAATATTTGGACGGACAGACGGACGGGCAAACGACGTGACTACAACAATAGCATTCCACTTGGTAATATCGGGTACGGAATGTAAAAAAGTAAACAACACAAAATTGGTACATAATCATGAAGTGAATTTTTCAACCGGTGCCTTTGAAAGTTTCTTTGACTTTGGATACAATGAAATAAAAATAAGAAAAATCGTTTAAAAGTTTGGTAGTAATAAAAAGAACTATACAAACGAACTCACTTCATTCCTTAGCTCGAGTGCCTTAAATTAACAGCTTTTGAACAAAAAAGTTATTATCAATTTGCTTACTATCTAAATTTATAACTTCAAATTAACCTCCGGAGATATTAATGAATTACAAACGTAACAGAATTAATTAGAAAAATGTCTAGCCGCCGAGAGTGGAAATAAAACAAATTGCTTGCTAACGTAATTAAACAAAGAAAAACAAGAATTTTAGCACAAAAAAATCATTTAAATTTTTATGGCGATTTTATATCAGTCGTATCCTCTAACTTACCTACCAATTTTTAACTTTTGCTCTACATTTATACATAATATTCCGGACGGGCGCACTAAGTAACCTTGGGTTCGTAACCCCTGGCGTAACAATCACCGGCCGCACAAAGGGATCACTTAGCGGCATATAAGAGGGGTCACGACGCTGCCAAATCAGTCATCGTTCGAATAGTCGAAATAGTCATCGATTAGTTCGAGTTCAACTTCTGCATGTAGTAATACTATACTTTGTAATCAGTATATAAATAATAAAGAAATTGTCTTATAACGACGACGAGTGTATATTGGTAATAGATCAAGCAGCTCTCCCCTGACTGGCGTAGTCAATAGCGAAGTAGATCTGGTGAACATCGAATCCTCCAATCCAACAACAGTCAAGTGCGGGGCTTTGACTACTGTCTGTCGTCCCACACACAACCGTTACCGTAAATAAAAGTACCGCTGGAAAAATAATTTATCCATTTATATTTGTATATCGCCTCCTCTCCATTAAAAGTTTAAACAACAAAATTAACAGCAAACATTTGTAAATGCCAGAAACAATGTTTATTTTGGCGTATCTTTGACGAACGAATACATAATCAAATAGTACGAAATGTAACAAAACAAATTAAATATATGTATTTATAAATAGAGTCTGCGGTAAAATTACATTTTGTGTGTATCGGTATATTGAATAAAAAAAAATACAAATAAATGAATTAAAGAAACAAATTCCTTTCGTATTTTCCATATTTGTTAGTATCAAATAGAGATGCTGCGTACGTAGCGGTTAACGCTATTATTCGATATTCAAATTTTTTTCATTACTCGTCGAAGAACTAATAATTGTCTATTATTCGACAATGGTGAATAATTTTCTGAAATAAACTTTGAAAGAAATTCAAAGATTTAGAAAGACTAAAACTATAATTAAGTTTTATTCCGTACGATCAACAAAATAAGTATTGTTGTTTTGTTGAAGTCTTCATCACTGTAAAAAATTAAGAAAAATCAGCAATAAATCAGTGACGTATTTAAGTAAGCCAAGTAATCAATCATGACACGTTTTACAGTTAAATTTCAATTAGTATTCAAAATTCGCAAGGGGCAGATTGTGTTGCTGAAAAACTAGTTTTTCTGCACTATTGCGGTGCAGTCTATTGCGTTTTTTTATATAAATCAAGCTTGTCTCAGAAAGTACTCTTTCTGAATAAAGAGAACTTGCTATAATAGTCAGGTAACGCTTGGCGAGCTTTCTTAAAATAAGAAACTGATACTGATTCGTACTTAAAGACCACAGATTTTATGATTTACATTTCTCTCAGCTTTTACTGAGCTGATGTAGTGGATAACTTTGTCAGCAGTAGCATTCTTGGGTTGCTCTTTAGAAGGCTGCTCTATAGTAGATTTTTCGAAACAGGTCCAGAATAATATACGAGTTTCCTTACCGACGCTCTCACTATATTATAAAAACGAGGCCATTTGGAAGCCACTTCGGAATCTGAATACTCATTATCTTCGTCATCAAAGGAAAGCCTCAGAGTTTCTCTGGGGGTCACTCTACGTACCCCTTCAGCTTAGGCAACATCAAAGGTTCTTGTAGCGGGGACTTAAAAATGTCAACAGGTAATATATCTTTTTAAGATATAATTCCTCCTAGTTAAAACGTGTATCTAGACATTTTATTGAGGACTTTCAAAAGTCATCGACTTATACCGTTTGTTGAATCAACGTGTCTTTAATCAGTTATCTGCATATTGTAACTGCTCTTGGAATCGCATCAGAAATAAGTGTATATGTGGGACTTGTCAATTTTGTTACCTCTTCGAAAGGCTTCAAAAGCATCAAAAGTCGTTCTATGGTTACCCACTGGTTGCTGCCTCTGGTCTGCACACGACTGTAATATAAAAATTAGGAAAAAATATCCTTTTGACGAGAAAATATATTATTAATGACAGTCGGCCTTATGGGTATGATATAGATTTTCATTTACCTGCTTCGTTTATTCTTACTATCTTAATTGTTTAACCTTAAGATGATTGTGAGAGAGAGATGGACCACACAGAGTTATTTAGTTTTATAGACTTTTAAAATATGTTGAAAATTTACGACCTTTGCTCGCGCTGAAATAAACGTGAACTGAAATTAAATGTCAGTGAGTTTTGTTTCGGCGCGTGGTTTTTTGGTAACGAAATATAATGACATCTTATACTGTTGAAATTATTAATTTTTAGACGGTTTTTGGACAAATTAATTTACAAAATAGTGAAAATATGCTGTTGGCACAGACATCCAGCACAGCTCAGTGTTGTTCTAAATCTTGTTTCAAGAAATTCTGAAGCAAGTAAGAAATAGAACAATGGGTCCTAATCTGTTTTATCTTTTTTTTAAATAAGAAAAACTAAAACAATATTTGGTCTATTAGACATTGCAATACATCGTATTAACATTTTAATACGATGTATTGCAGAATACCGATTAAAGATCAGATTAAAGATTAGCTCGTATCCGATTCACGTAGTCATCTTGCACGATACGCTTCATGTAAATCCAATAAATTGGCTTAGCGGCTGGTAAAAAAGTTGCCTGAAGAATAATTACAAAACTACGTCGAATACTTTTGACTTCGTAAAAAGGAAAAATCCCCAATTTTTTCCAAATTGTCTGTCTCAAACAGTTTATCTGTATGTTTACAATTTATATGTATATTTGTAAAAGTTTATTTATGTTTGGCGTCAGTACGCCATGCGGATGTATTTATTATAACGTTTTATACAGTATTCCTTTACTTATGATACAAAGTGAAATCTCACATGTTAACCTTAACGAAATTAATTATCCTAAAGCATCAAGATTATTTTGTCCGCAATGATATTAGAACATAAGCCGACTATACCGATATAATCGATGGCCGCCTATGATTTTGTATGCGATCGGTAACTGCGCCATCTAGCGTCGATATTTACCTTGAAATAAATAATTCCAAGGCAGTGATGGGTTCTTAATTACATTATCGTTCGCCACTTGCTTTTTATTAAGCAGCCTTTTTCAAATGTAGTAAAATGTGGTATAAATACTTTTAGGTTTTGTCAAATGTTCAATAACCCCTATTGTTTACTCCTCTTCGTAATAAATGTTATTGTAATAATTTAATTGTTATCTTTATATTTTTTCTGTCTCTGTGTATGTGACTGAACTCTTTCTAAACGGCTAGACTGATTATTATGAAAATTTGTGTAATTAAGTTGATTCGAGAATGGTTTAGATTCACAGGTTCCGGTAGCAGTGCTGCGATCGCGCTTTAGAATTGTTTTAAAATTTTTGACATCGGGCGAAACGGTCACGCCGTTATTAAAAGAAATTCGGAAAGGACAGCACAACTAGTTATTTAATGAAATTCTTTAATTATTAGGTGTAATGAAAAAAAGGACAACTAGTTATTTAAGGAAATTCTTTAATTATTAGGTATAATGAAAAAAAAGTTAAATATTTACCTAATTGTTTTTATATACTTTTCAAAGATAGTAATGTATCATACCGATTTTTTTACAGAACTATACGTACAGTTTAAGTACTTATTGTAATTATAATTATTTATATTTGGTTTCGATATTATTGCATTATTTTGGTAGCGCATTTAATTTTTCGTTTTGTGCTTTCACGATTTTGCTGAATCGAAGAAAGGTTTTATAGATCAGGTTATTCTGGATGCATTTTAGTTAGATTTATGATTAAACAATTTATATAAGGGATTAATTTTGAAATACTTTTCTTTGTTTTATATTAAATACATAACACGGTTTTGAAATTAAAATAATATAAAATAATAATTGAATTATTTATTAAACAATTTAATTACATTCATTTTCTTTTTCCTTCTATAATATTTTTTTTGGCGATCTTTTAATAAATAATTAATTGGCGATCCTTTTAATAAAATACTGGTGCCATCCTTTTTTTTTTGCTTCTAAATCCGTAAGCCATCCCATTTCTAATCAGCGCCTAATTTTTTGTTCGTGATTTCATTTCGTAGAAGCAGGTCGTAAACAATGCCAGCTGCATATTGACAAGTGTCGCCGCCGAGCGGACAGGTGTAGAAGTGTGCAACCACAACGCCATCTTGCCACGCTCATTTCACTTCATTGCGCGTCGCCCGCGCGGCTCGCTCGCTCGTATGTAACTTCGCGCTCCGTTACTTTCGGCACGATTTTCGCATTTATTTCAAAACACGATTCTTGTTGAAAAGCGCCGAGAAGCTTTAAATTATTACATAAATATTACTTTCCTCATTTGAAAAAATGTCAAAAATTACCACCATATATTTGATTACAGTATAAAGCATATTTCAAATTTATTTCATCCCCGACGCCAATTGTTTTGAACTTTTATGAAAGACTGACCGCTCGTAAAACTTTTGCAAGTGACTTAGTTTATGGAATGTTTTTTAGAGTTTAGAGTGTTTGGAAAAAATATTATCGAGACTGGTGTTTAGTTTTATTTGCTTTTATTGTATGTGCATGTGGTTTTCTTTACATTTTTGTTACAAGTTCATATCCGAGAGTTTTGTTTTAAAGAGAATATAGTTATTTTATATATGATAAATCACTGGAACATTAACTTAACTGGATTCTAAAGGAAGATCTGTTCGTCAAGGTAAATAATGCATGACTTTCTAGCGTACTTTAAGACGTTTCAAACTAGTTTTATGTACTTTTGCTTTCATCGTGAATACACCTTCACAATGAAGTTAGATAATGTTACAAAATATTAGTGGCATTGTTGAATAATTCCATATTGATTAACAATTATAGTTTGAAAAAACCCTTAAAAATAAAAAAAATGTCCACATTTCTCTTGCTTCTCTTTTTGTTATGTTGAATTACTCACACGGCAATAATTTGAATGATCACGTTCCTTAAATTGAATAAACTCATGTAAATAAAACCTGTTCCAGTAGTGATCAGTCGTTTATTCTATAAGAATATTGTTTGGATGGCATTAAACAAATAAGACTATGGTATTCATGCGTCTATAAAAATATAAAGGAATTTATGACTGAATTTAAAATTGACATGATTACAATAAATGTTGAAGCTGTTTTAAATTGTGTCCACCGTTATTGTTACTAACAATATTTGTTTCTAAAATATTTGTTTACCATTATATAACGAAAGCACTGTTTGCTAAACATTGTTGATAAACGGGGGCTAGATTAAATAGTAATTATAACTTCAGAATAGGTATATGTGTAATTAATTAGTAATCAAGCAAGAGTTTTGTGCAATGAAATACTACCTATTATTTACATATGGTTATTGAAGTTGCGGAATTATGTTTATTCCTAATTATTGACAACACATCAATATTTACATTTTTTTTTCCTTTACAACTTACTTACTATTTAGGTTTAATCTTTCATTGAATTATAAATGTTATAATAATATATGTATTTTATTGAGATTTTATAATATGTATTATGAACAATTATTATGCTTAATGAAATTATGAATTTAGATAAAATAAAAACTCATTGTTTAATATACCGCATAAACTATAGATTTCGTATTGGCTGTCGATGAGGCAATTAGTCATAAAAATAATATTATTTATAATATTTTTAAACCTATTCATTGTAAGCAAATATTGATCTTAAAGTTTCAGGATAATTACTTAAAAACATTTGATTTTTTTCAAAATTACAATACTTCTCGTAAAAAATGACCGTCATTTTTCGGCAAACAAAACGTTTTAACGTAGTTACACACGCGCTCAGTTAGACGCTCAACTGGACTTCATAAAAAAAACAAAATTAGCAGCATTTCGTGGACAATGTCAACGCCGCTTACATAAGACCAAAATAATGACCTCTACGCACGGTCTCTAACGCCAACCCACTGACCACAACCTGGTGAATGTCAGACATATTTAACTGGCTCATAAAGATTCATCAACGTTGTAGGTATAGTCAACTCCTTTTGCTGCCCTTTATGCTTTCAGACGCTCCCATTTCCGCTGAGATAATAGGCAACTGATGATTATTTAATTACGTGTCACTAATCAGACTCTTTGTCGCTGTAATTAACAATTTTCTCTTCTCTCTCGTTTATGTAGTTAATTAATTCAAAGGACAGAAGTAACACAATATGCCTTTTAAGAAATTCATTCATTTTCGGATTTACATTTCTTACTATACTTTGTGCCTGGTTTATTGTTTTTAATGCCATTAGTATCATGAATATTGTATTGGCGTCACCTCGAAACGTTTCTATGAAGGAAATAATATCCATATAAGATATTGTTAAAGAAAGAATTGCGTACGTTGAAACTCTCGGAAGAGATGTTACGAAAAGATTGGTAACACTGGATATTGATGATAGATACTATGTGTTCAAATATTTATTGCCTTTATAGCTATTATAAGGAATATCGATAAACCTGTTTAAAACTCCCTTATATCCAATTAATATAAATGAAGCAGCAAGAAAGTGTAGTATTTTATAAGATTTAGAGCTAAAGAAGACAATGTATTAAGCATTCCACATTTTGTGAACCTCAAATGTAGGTACACAAGTAAAAATAAAACTTAAATGTAATCAAGTACAATTTTTTGTTTATCTTCAATCTGTCTATAAAACTAAAACTAAATATCATAGTTGCTATCGAAGAAGCAAAGGGACTTCTTTTAAGCATTCACATAATAATTTCTATAATTAATATTCTTTAATACAAGTTTATAATATTAAAATTTATTTTCAAATTTGTACTATGCGCCAGAACTACAAGGGAGGCTTATTGCTATTATGGAGCAAAATGGCTTTTAAATTTGATTTGATGAATCAATCTATAAGTGATAACATTAATAACTATTGGCATCGTTACAGTCAACATACAGTATATATCGTAATCATTATACTAAGTTGCCTTTAGTAAAGTAAGGAACGAATATACTATATCGCGTACGGTACTACTTGTGTAATTTTAATACCAAATACTTTTGTTATCGTCTACTCAATATTTCCAACTTTTCTTTTGACAAGTTTAGGTAAGATTGTTTGAGTCCCGACCGATATCAAATGTGGTGTGTCAGAAGTTTTAGCTCCTAAATTTTTCATGAAAGTACTTATACATTCCGAAAAAAATGGTTTTGGAACCGGTAACTTTTCTGAATGTGATGATAATTTCAATACAAGCAATACTTTAAATATTGCTTATTTTATACAGTGTTTAGATCTTCGAGAAAACAGATTCTAATTTGTATAACATAAATACCAATAAATAGCTCTCGTTATGTAGTAGACATTCCCAAAGACATTTCGGTTTAGATTCCGGCAAACATGTTAATTTTAGATGATATTTAAGGCAGAAAATGTGTGCCAGATGAAATTTACAGAAAATTGGGATTTTGATAAAAATTGGAAAAAGTACTAAAAATCGGGAAATTAAAAAAGGACACAGTTTTCAATCGTTATGGCCGCCGTCGCATTCGACTTCGACTGGTTTCGTGTACTCGAACATTTATTGTTGATTTTAATACGCGCTAAATTTTAAATTGATGGTAATGTCGAAAAAGTGGTACACTTGGTGTTGAAATTACGTCATACTATAAAACCGGCATATCTGGCAACACTAGTCTTGACGGCCATTTTAAAATAAGTCAAATAGCAATTTTATATGATAATCCCATATATACAAGTTGTATTATAACAATAATGCAATAATAATGTCGATTAGATATTTCAAACTGCACATGAACCCAAATTAAATGTATAGTACTTAATCTATAATATTGCCAAAGATCAATAATACTATAAAAACTTGTAAATAACGATTGTATGTGATATGACTAACTCTTTTCATTATTTCCAGGTCAAATGTTATGCAAAACTGTGTCAGAAACTATTGTACGTATTTCAGCACATTTCCGCAAGAAAATTGATCACAGTGACGTATTGATGTTTCTGTTTTCATCTGATGGATGTTTTAAACGTTAAATCTATATAAATCTTATATTTATTTAATCGATTAAAACCTTTAATTGGCGTCTGATCAAGTTTCTAAAAATAAATAATTATATCGTGAGAATCTTGCATGTATGTGAGAGCATTTATTCTGAGATATACGTTGCGCAACCAACGCCCATATGTACCACAGGGTCAAGACTGTCAGTCGGGCTTACTGACAGTTAAAAACGTATTTCTGTTTCTCATTAACTGTCAGTCGAGTCGGAACAAGAGTCTACTTTACCGACCGTACCCGTTCAGTTTCCAAAGTATCCATACAAATTTTACTGTCAGTAAATCCGACTGAGAGTCCTGATCGTGTGTGGCGCATCGAGCGTAAAGAAGACCTGTAAAAGTATATATAATATTAAGCCCAGTTGTTATAAGAATAAAAGTGATACTTTTAAGTAGAGGAAATGAAAAAATAAGATTCATAAAAGTTTTATTTAAATCATCAATCAGGCAAATGAGAAATCTGATATTTGTTTATTAAAAATCAGGTTATTTGTCCTAATAGTTTGTTAATACAGTATTCTTTCAACCAGTAAGGTGAAAAAAAGTGCAATACTTCCATACACGGATGATACTAAGCCATGAAAATCGTAGATCTGACAGGGTTGTGGAAATAATTTCATAAAACTCGAAAAAAGCTAAAAGATATTTTCTTGGCATGATTTTTGTTATTGACAACAGACCAATTGTCAATGTTAGTTAACAGTATTATTAATTAATTCAGGAATAGTTACACAGTAGGAAAACAATCTGTATTGATTATAATTTCTTGTAAACGTTTCTGAAAACATATGTAGTTCGTTAGATTTTTATTGTTATTTTTATTTCTTATTAACTATTATTGATATGCGCGTTTATCAAATTGATCCCTGAATTGTTTAGTTTGTTTTTATTATAAAAATGTTTTTTTTTTAAATTAATATAACTAAAAGCGGTTGTGCCTGATACGAAATGTAGAAAATAAAGAGTTTACGTTTTCGTTAGAAAAACATGAAAAAGAAGATAATAAAAAAAATTTCGTGAGAAAATAATAAAAAAATGGTAAGGGAAGTCATATTTTAAGTTGTATAAATGATTTAAGTAAAGAAAAAAAAGGAACATAGTGATATATAGTTAGAATGGTACATTGTTTAATAGTAGGTAATGGAAGGATTATAAAATTATATAGTTTTATATAAAGAGAAGTAGAGATAAATTAGAAAAAGTATAAGTCACGTTCCAATGTTAATCGATTTATACGATTAGATTGGAAGCGCAAGTTATTGATCGATTTATAGCCATTACTGCTTCATAAATGTAAAATTTACGCAACGGTTTTCAATTATGAGAAAATCTTTATTGATGCGAATAATATTATATGTAAACTATAATCAATCAATAAAGAACAGTTCTAAGATAAAATTAACATTAACAACTGTATTTACTGTCTATGCATGGATAAGATAGTGTATTCTATAATAAATTTAATGAAGAAAAATCTCATTATAACGAGCTTTCTTAGATGACACCGCGAAATACGGTACTTTTGTTACATGAAGCCGTAAGGAGATATAAGTTATAAGGTGAACAAAATATTTATCGAACAAGTCTGCAATTTACGTCTATATTTTTATCGTAATTTTCGATAAATTATAACAAATATATGGTCCAGTGGTCAGATCTTTTTACGTTATATTTGTTTTTATATTTTTTACGTATATGACATGAAATGAATGAGACATACATACATTACATCAGCTTTTATTTAATATGTAAAACGCTGAGCTTGAACATATTTGACAGTAAATCGTTATAGTTCCTTTCCGCGGGAATAACTTTGGACCGTTAAATCATAACAATTCTGAATTTCAGATTTTTAAACCGAACGGTATAGGATTCTTGAAAGCTGTGACAGGCAGCAAAATGACAAAGGTGAGACCATAAGTATTCCGTTTTTACCTTCGGAATACGAAAGAGTTTTTCTGATCGACATAAGAAAACTCGAACTAATGAAACTTTATTTGATTTTTGACTGTTGATAGTCGAATACGGACTGTAATGTTTTGTTAACATGCTTTATTTAACACTTTAAGGTGAAACCATAAGTATTCCGTTTTCACCTTTGACATAAGAAAACTTTCGAACTAATGAAACTTTATTTGGTTTCTGACTGTTGACAGTTTAATACGGACTGTAATGTTTTGTTAATGTGCTTTATTTAACACTTTCATTCGATTGCCAAGCTTTTACTAGCTATTACCTCACGTGAATATATTTTTTCTCTTAAATTTCTGTTTAAATAGTATAATGCTAAGCACTGTGTATTTTTTTTATTTATCACAACGAATAAATAGCACAACGTAAAGCGAAAGCGAGGAATCCTTATTAGATAATAAGGGGAGGCCATTATGGCGAAATTTTTGACACGTATCGTAATAGTATGGATATAAAACGGAATTCTTATAAAATCATTCACATGCCTATCCGTTTGTCAGAGCCATTTTTCTCCGCTTGACCTTATAACTTCCAATTTTGCATACTAATAAAACATTAATCTGCACAAACCTCAATAGCCAACACCCAAAAATATTTAAACGGAAATTTTTAGTGAGAGCGTGGGTGTCAAATCAGGTACTCGAAAAAAAAGTTAACAGCACATAGTATGGGGTATTGTTTTAAAGGGCTAATAAGAATGGCCTCAAAATATTTTATTAAATTTGTTCATAATTTTAGGTAGTACAATTTCAGTATATATATATATATATATATATATATATATATATATATATATATATATATATATATATATATTCCGAAATTGATATGTTCAAGTGTATGAGTTTCAATGTTAAAGATCGTCCATAATCACACCGAAACCCTTACGTTGCATTTAACTCAAAACTGCAACAGCACGGGTCCACGTTGGCCTGGATACGTAATCTATGTATATTTGCTCACAGTAAATTACGAATCTCGTCACCTGTGTTATATTTAATTGATTACAAGGTACACGGCTTTGACGGAGCGGCGCACTGCGAGGACTCGGATTCGATTTCCGGCCGCTTGTCGAGCGGGGCTGTAAGAGAGTTTTCTTGTAGCAAAAAATCCACCATATGTATAAATCATATATATTAAAGTATGTAAAGAAATAAATAAAATGTAGCTTATTTCTAAGACTCCATTGAAATATTGAGTCGATATTACTTTGAAACTCTCAGGTGTAGGATTCCGTTTCTACCTGAAGAATAGTTTCACATCATCGAGAAGAAACAGAAAGACACAAGAGGATCTAAATTGCTCGATATGAAGTCCGCGTTGACTGACTTCATATAGAGCAAAATATGGCTGTGATTTTAAATTTTCTAGACGTATTACTTTCGAGTGTGAAAGTAATGGAAAAAAAATGAAACGCAGCTACACCTGCGTCGCTTAAGTTTAAGCTGTAAAATCATTTATGGAGAGATTTTTTTTAATTCTTCTGTGATTTCCAAACGTAATACCTCCTGTCCTCTCCTTAATTCCGAAATTACTTAATCTAAATTTATAAAAAAATCAGGGGTTTTAGAAACATATGCAAAAGTTGTAATGATTATCGTAGTTCTTTTAATTTTTGAAATATACAAGGTGTTTTGCGTCCGGTAAAGATGTAGTCTAATAGAATTACTATGTATCTTTAAATGTTCAAAAGTTATGTTTACCCTTAAATGTTCAAAAGTTATGTTTACTCTTAAATGTCTTAAACGTATATTGAACCTCACCGTATTGCTCCCCGTGTTTGACAGATTTTTGAGAAAAAATGAGTGAAAAAACGGTATAATTAAAAAAAAAATATTTTCGATATGGGTAACCGCAAATCGTTATCGTTCACGTACCGGTTAGGGTTAAAATATAGTAGAAGCCACACAATAAACTGAGAGCCGTCGACGAGCCGCACGTAGCGAGTGTCGCCCGACTTCAAGAGACGCTGTCGAAAATAAATAATTGTTTTCGCCTCTTACGATTTAAGAAGCGCGATGTCATCGTCAAAAGAGAATTATTGAATTAAAACCGAACCTCAACGATGTCAAGTCTCAATTAATATTTAGCCAAACATTTCTATTTTACTAATAAATGTCTTTATCGCATTTACTTCGACTGTGGTCCCGTATTTATTGCAATGAAAAAACTTATTAATCTTAAATATTTTAGTAACTTGGTATCTTTTATTACCATTGAAAAAAAGAAGATTTTAATTTAATATTTTTTTATTTAATCTACCTTTTATATATGCATAAGTTCTTTTGTTCACGCAACAAAAAGATATGACTCTTTAAATCAATATTGCATATACGGCGTCCTTATCGTAAAAACAATTTTCACTGCATTTGGAAAAGTTTCTAGGTATAATTAAACCAGAGGACGCAAACAGCGAAGTATAACACGAAGATTTGGTGAAATTTTTTTTTATCTTTGCGTTTAGGGTTTCGTACCTTAAAAAAGAAAAACAAAGAGGAACCTTTATAGGATCAATTGGTTGTCCTTTCGTCCATTGTCTTATCAATGCGGTTTTTCTCAGATATGGCTTGAGATTATCATGTTGAAATTAATATAGTTTACTGATGCCTATAGCGTTACACTACGTATTTTCAAGTTCTTTTGTTCACGCAACAAAAAGATGTCACTCTTTAAAATGTATTCCTTTTACTCATGCAATTGCTTTACTTACTGATCATCAGAAGAGTGGTCTTATAGCACTAGTAAACGGAATCAATAAATTATAATTGTAAGCGAAGTTTTTAATTTTTATAATTAGTTTATTTTTACCCCTGTGAAAGATATATATATATATATATATATATATATATATATATATATATATATATATATATATATATTTATATTTATATGTAGTTTAATACGAAATACTATAATATCGTTAAATGTTTACAACTCCCTAAATGTGTACGCAACCCTTGTAGTGCGAATAGTGTCTATTCGAGCTTTTTTAACCCTTTACACTTGGGCATCGCGATTCCTATTTGGAAAACCGCAGGTATATAACATAAAGTTAGATTAGATCCTCAATGATTTTCTTGTTTAATGATGTCGTTTCGTTTTTATCGTTTATACTAAGAGTGAAATATTTATTGCAGCAGTGCAATAAAATGCGTATTAAGTAGTTAAGTCGTTGAAATTTATTCTCTGATTGAAAATTTGAATGTTCGTTTTATACGTTTTTCATTACACGGCTGTATTATAGAAACACTTGGAGAGGATTCTAATCTTTAAATTTATAATGCAGGATTCAATATAAAAATAAGGACCATTCAGGAAATTTAAATCGGCCACTCGAGATGTCGAAGTTTATTCTCTGAATTTTATAGCGCAAGTATGTAATTAGGCAGAAAATTAATTTTACATTAATCGTATCGGCACATACTGGAATTACTAAAACTCGCATTAAGTAGTTAAGTCGTTGAAATGTATTCTCTGATTGAAAATTTGAATGTTCGTTTTATACGTTTTTCATTACACGGCTGTATTATAGAAACACTTGGAGAGGATTCTAATCTTTAAATTTATAATGCAGGATTCAATATAAAAATGAGGACCATTCAGGAAATTTAAATCAGTTACACGGGTTGTCGAAGTTTATTCTCTGAATTTTATAGCGCAAGTATGTAATTAGGCAGAAAATTAATTTTACATTAACCGTATCGGCACATACTGGAATTACTAAAACTCGCATTAAGTAGTTAAGTCGTTGAAATTTATTCTCTGATTGAAAATTTGAATGTTCGTTTTATACGTTTTTCATTACACGGCTGTATTATAGAAACACTTGGAGAGGATTCTAATCTTTAAATTTATAATGCAGGATTCAATATAAAAATAAGGACCATTCAGGAAATTTAAATCGGCCACTCGAGATGTCGAAGTTTATTCTCTGAATTTTATAGCGCAAGTATGTAATTAGGCAGAAAATTAATTTTACATTAACCGTATCGGCACATACTGGAATTACTAAAACTCGCATTAAGTAGTTAAGTCGTTGAAATGTATTCTCTGATTGAAAATTTGAATGTTCGTTTTATACGTTTTTCATTACACGGCTGTATTATAGAAACACTTGGAGAGGATTCTAATCTTTAAATTTATAATGCAGGATTCAATATAAAAATGAGGACCATTCAGGAAATTTAAATCAGTTACACGGGTTGTCGAAGTTTATTCTCTGAATTTTATAGCGCAAGTATGTAATTAGGCAGAAAATTAATTTTACATTAACCGTATCGGCACATACTGGAATTACTAAAACTCGCATTAAGTAGTTAAGTCGTTGAAATGTATTCTCTGATTGAAAATTTGAATGTTCGTTTTATACGTTTTTCATTACACGGCTGTATTATAGAAACACTTGGAGAGGATTCTAATCTTTAAATTTATAATGCAGGATTCAATATAAAAATAAGGACCATTCAGGCAATTTAAATCGGCCACTCGAGATGTCGAAGTTTATTCTCTGAATTTTATAGCGCAAGTATGTAATTAGGCAGGAAATTAATTTTACATTAACCGTATCGGCACATACTGGAATTACTAAAACTCGCATTAAGTAGTTAAGTCGTTGAAATGTATTCTCTGATTGAAAATTTGAATGTTCGTTTTATACGTTTTTCATTACACGGCTGTATTATAGAAACACTTGGAGAGGATTCTAATCTTTAAATTTATAATGCAGGATTCAATATAAAAATGAGGACCATTCAGGAAATTTAAATCAGTTACACGGGTTGTCGAAGTTTATTCTCTGAATTTTATAGCGCAAGTATGTAATTAGGCAGAAAATTAATTTTACATTAACCGTATCGGCACATACTGGAATTACTAAAACTCGCATTAAGTAGTTAAGTCGTTGAAATGTATTCTCTGATTGAAAATTTGAATGTTCGTTTTATACGTTTTTCATTACACGGCTGTATTATAGAAACACTTGGAGAGGTTTCTAATCTTTAAATTTATAATGCAGGATTCAATATCAAAATAAGGACCATTCAGAAAATTTAAATCGGTTACACGGGTTGTTGAAGTTTATTCTCTCAAATTTTATAGTGCAAGTATGTAATTAGGCAGAAAATTAATTTTACATTAACCGTATCGGCACATGGGTATGTAACCGCATTCTTTCACCGTTGCCCGCGTCTCCTTACTGGAGGTGTGGCAAGAGCTATTTCCTATTTATATATCACGTTACAAAATGGATTCGTCATGATATAAATTTGACAGTATTTATGAATATTCACTAAAAAGACACATTATAAATGAATATGTTTCTTTATGGATCCTTTTTTAGATCTTTGAACTCAGCATTAAAAATACCCTTTTTTGACATTTGGCTATTTCATGGATTGATTTCCCAGACAGTATATAAAGCTGACAAGTTTTAAGGAGAAAATTCACTAAAGAGAACATGAATGATAATCATAAATGAACGTTAAGTCTCTATAGTTCACTTTCTAGATACTTAACATCAACGTTCAAAAATATCCCTTTTTGATGACTTCACTCTACGTCGATTTCACTTAGAGAAACCAAACGCTTACCTTAACATTTGTTTAATATTTGTTTTTTCTTATTATTTTGAATACTAATTCCGCTTTTCGTTCGTTTACTCCGATTTAAATTATTTTATCAACTGTTCGCGAATTTAAATAATTTTAAATGACATCTTTAATAACCTTAAATGATTCCAAAATACATGTGCGAAGGCCAACTTTAATTTAAAGATAAGCCTTACTGTACAGTATTGTTACAGTAAAATATTTTATTTTGCATTGTTATATGTTATAATTGTAACATTGTGTGCCACTATGTTATATGTATGTACCAATTATAATAAATAGTGAATTTAGAATAAATTAAATTTTTCTTATTCACGGTTTTTCGTTACTTTTTAGAGATATTTAGCATTGTATGAAATCGCAGACCGTAAATTAAATTAGGTTTTATTTCAAATTTACGTGTCTGCGCAGTGTTATTGTTCAAAACAAATGGAATAAAGCATTTAACGACTTGAAATATATATGAATCTGAATATTCTCCAACGTCCTGTGAGAAAATCTGAAATATTAGTAGTCAATTAATTTTCTTTGGTGCTGCAACAAGATTAATCAGCTATTAAGCGAAGATACAATTTAATCTAACGAAGGCTTTACTGAACTTTAGTCGTTTTATGATTCTGAGCACATTTCGATCATGCCGCTCTAAAGCTTTCAATTAATTTCAAACATGGTAAAAGCAATTAACACTATTCGTTCACGTATTCTGTAAATCATGTCAAACGTCGTTCTATAAGGAATCGTTAACACATTCCGTCCTTTAAAAGATGTTTAACTAATGCATTCGTATCGGTATTGACAATGTACAGCTGGCAGCGACTGCCGTTTGATAACTATAACCCTTAAAGGGCTGTAAGCTACTTTAATATTTCATGAAGTGGTTCGGTGTCAGTGAGGGGTTGCTGTCGAATATTAACTGTTTCATTCGGTCTAATATGTGGGATTGATTTGTGATGTTGGTAGGGCCTTATGAATAGGTTAAATGGGTGTTCAATTGTTTTAAGTACCTACTATTTGGTATTGCCGCTAAGCAACAATGACTTTATTGTTACCTGCTCTGTTCGCCTTCGAAACGCGAAGGAGAATATGATGAAGACGTTTTTGAGTCGTAGGTGCACATAACTGGGCGATTTCACGGGCTTTAAAGTTTAAGTTTGGTGTAGGTTAGCGAGTAAACAAATTTTATCCGTACTGATTGTTTTTTACGTGTTGACTTAATATCGGCGATGGAAGCGACGAATTTATTTTATTATACTACAAGTCTAAATCTTTTAAATTGTCTTTTTTTATCTTTAACTTCGAATTTTTGTGGACTATGTCTCTTAAACGAAATTATTGTGTACTATATCTCTTAAATGAAGACATTATATTTAAAAAATAAATTAATTCATTTTTATCTTCTAAAATGTTCACGTAAATATTAGGGAATATTACTGAAATATACGCGATGTAATACGCTCTATCACTTTAAATTTCAAGTTTCTATGCTAAGTGGCTTCTGAGAAAAATCGATGCGACAGATGGACAGAAAGACAGGATGGTCTTTAAGTATTACGTTTTTTTTTCTTTCGAGCTTCGCAATCCTAAAAATTGATGTCGAAATGGATAGAAAGAAATGATTTTCACTTTCCTTTTTATTTTCCGAAGTAAATTTATTCACTCTGACACTATAGCTTTGTGTTGTGCTGTCTCCGCGACGTAGGGGAACGGAGAAACAAATCCATTTCGACCTTTATTTTAACAACATTCGTAACGTTTGAATGATTTGCTTTTCGTTTGTAACGATTTATTGTTCGTAAAATTTTAAGGATGTATTTTTTGATACGTACATTTTGATTGTTTAAGCAATTATTGTCTATAAATTATTACAGCACAAATTGTTTCTGTCTCAAGCTCGACAAATTTTTTTCTAATAGATATTGCTCAGTTTCAATTAGTTTTTGAATAAGATGTTAGAACTTAAAATAAACTTTTAACGAAATTTAATATTAATTTGAATACGATATGTTGTGTAATTTTTGAGATATGGGATATTTTCGGTACCGAGCGCAGCAATAACTTTGTTTTTCACAGTATCTATGAGATATACAAACGTATAAGTTTAATATACTTTGGTGCTACGGAACCTTTCTTGCGCGAGTCCGACTCGCAGTAAGGATCTAAGTGCCTTTCAGTGCATTCACACCGGACGGAGCGCAGAGTCGTGAAAGCGACAAGACGAGCACCTAATTCGGCTTTGAATATAGAGTCACACTAGTATTATTTCGCAAAAAGAAAAATTGATTACACTGGTAATTTAGTTTTTTAAGTATTTTTTATGCCGCTTTTGTTAAGATAATGAAACGTTTAAATGTAATTACAATTCAGAAAATATTGTAAAAAAAACATTGCGCTGATAGCTCCGACGCGCCTCTGCAGTTTACTCCTTATTTACTATTGTCTTGAAATGTATAAAATAGATAACATAGTATATAAATATAAATATCAATATCATCTATCAATATATCTCTTACCGTTAAGGCAGGGTTCATAAGAAACGCATTCGCTCGACTGTTTTTTCCTTGACTTCGTTTACGTTTACGTTGCAAAACTGGTATCCATGAAAAAATTGTTTAACGGGATAATATATAATCTATGCCCATCCCGATGGTCCTTTCTAAATATTGGTGAATGAATTTTTCAAATCGGATCAGTAGTTTCGGTAGTAACCTCCTACGTCCAACTTACAAACTGTTACACTTTTTTTAACGCTCTGAACTTCTGATTTTACTTCTCATAAAACTTCATACCGATTCGCTATATATGAAAAGCGACTCTTAAGGAGTAAACTCCAAAAAATATTTTGTTATGAACAATAAATTATAACTCACCAACATACAACAAAATTATGTTATAGACTATTTTCAACTTATAAAATAATAATCTTTGATATCCAAGAGTAATCCGCACGACTCTTCATATACTAATTAAACAATATCTGATCAATATAAAATATATTGTTCAGGATATTTGTGTAAATATATAAATGCTTTGGTTTAAATTAATAAAGTAAAAGTAAGAATGCAGCCAATCTGGCAGTCAATTTTAATAAGCTCCTTTCACACTGTGTCAAGTCCTTTTAAACCACCTATCAGTAGGAAAGTTTTGAGCTTTCAATATAATCTTAATGTGAAATAAATCTTCCACACATCATCGTGTTCTGATATTAAAAGTATATCATTATATTATTAGCCCTTCCTTTAATTAATAAGTAAGGTTACAATATCTTTTGTTTCCGAAATCTCTTGGAAGAGAACCTATTTCATAAATGCATAGATGTTGGCCACCGTCGTCAGGGCTGCAGATGACACCCCTCGGCTAATTCGATCCTTATCTTCAAGCTTTAATCCTTACCCAACTTGACGTTTCCCTTTGTGTTGCCTCAAGGCCGCCAAAATATCATTAACAGACCGCATAACCTCTCCAAGTATCATAAAATGTCCTTAAATTCAACTTAATTCATTTTGATGCTCGTAACCCTTAAAGTTTTGAAGATAAGTAATATATTTTTAACTAAATAAGCAACACGTTAGAGTCAAAGTTTTGTAAGAGTCAAATAAATATGAGCCCAAGGGACGAGTCAAACTTTATTAAGAATCTTTTAAGCGCATTTTGGTAGTAACCGCTTTATGGACTTAATGATGTATACGCATTTTGGAATTGTTATGTAGATGGAAATATACTAAACTCATTAAACATTCTAGAATTATCTGATATATCTAAGCTTGTAGTTAATTGTTGTTTGCGGCTGGCCCTTTCTTTTGGAAGGGCCAGTATTATTACGTAAGCACTGGATTTCCATTAAAAAGTGCAAAAAATTTTCGCAGCGTTTGTACCTGACTATAGAAGCAATAAGAAAACAGGCGTGGAAATTGTTTTAAGCAACGAGAGGATCGAGGTTTCAAAGATATTATTTAAAAATAAAATGTCAATAAAAAAAATTGTGATAACTTGTTATTAAGTGATTAGAAATATAAAAAGTTTTTAAATTCAACTATAGTTTACCTTTAGGCTGCATTCCATTTTGTTTCTTTATTTGTAACAAACGTATTGCTTTAGTTATAATTGTATATCATTCATTACTATTATATGCAATTATAGAAACTTCCTTTTACAAAATTTCAATTTGCATACTTCAAAAAGCGGTGCGTTTGCAACGGGGAAGTTGGAAATTAGTCGGAAAATGTCGTGTCAAAGTGGATAGTTGCGATATAATCATACTCTAGCCATTGATATTAAGGAAATTTTCATGGTGAAGATTCTCAGGCATGAAGGATGATGTTTCATATCTAAAAAAATAAATTAAAGCTAACCAAAGCACCATTAAAAATAAATAATATTGCAGCAAACTGCAATCGATTATGCAGACCGAGAGTATTATGATGACAGGAGTGAAAGTATGAAACGTACAATGCTGTTCTCAGACTCTCTCGTGACAATTCTACTTTGCCAAATTGATTGTCTGACATTTAAAAATATCTTGCTCAAAATATATTTGTGCTTTATTTGTTAATGTTAACAATTCTATATTTATAAATCGAGTAGATATTTATTTAGACGAGTAGTTAGTTAAAAGCGGGCCGATTGAACTGTAGTCTCTTTAGTCGCGCGAGACTGTACTAGCTTCGGTTAAATAGAAATGTTTCCTTCGATTCAAGAACTCGGAATTAATATATCTATATTTCTTTGATTTTAGGACACGTCGTATATTATACTTTTTGACAGATTTTTACGAGTAATTTAAAGTGGGACCGATTGAACTGGTCTCTTAAGTTGCGTGTGCTATAAATAATTCCGGTTAAATTGAAATATTTTCCTTCGATCCAAGACCTCGGAATTAGTATGTCTATATTTCATATATTTTAGGATACTTCGGATATTTTCCGTAAGAAAGGCATTATTTCTTATAAATTTATGTTAATGACAGTATGAAGAATAATTAGGCAAAGATTTAATACTAAACATTACATCTGCTGGACGGTTGTTAATGCTCGTTTTAATATAGTTTCACATATCCATTTATGATTGAGTATGACAAAGTCAATGTTTTTACGTATAGGTATTATAATTCAATACAGTACCGCAACACTGGATTTTCATTTTATGCGGGTCGTGAAAAAAATTGAAATACTCCTGATGTGTGAAATTGAAAAACTTTTCGTGAAACAGTTCGTGCAAATCGCTCTCATGTACTCGTACGGAAGAGAGCGTGTTGTTATGGGCGAACATTTTATCACTTCCTGTGTCGGTTCCTTTTCTTCGGAACGAATTTTGAACAGAAAGCAGTAATTTGAGTTCCTCTTAAAAAATAGTAGACAGAGTAAAATGAAGGCAGTGAAGCTTAACCCGGTGGTGAAACTATCTACTTAGTAGAAACTAATGAGGCTTTAGTTGAAATTTAATTCTATATACATTATTAGAGGTATTTAATTAAATATTTCTATCTTAAATGTGACTATGTATTATTGCTAAAACATAAAGGTAAATTTAGCGAGAAATAGATTGAAAACTCTACATAACTTACATATATTGGCGTTAGCGAAGCGTCTAGTTTAGATACTTTACTCGAAGATGGAGTTTTCGGAAAATATTGGAATGCGAGCGGTTTATGTAATATAGGGTTTTCTATGAGGCCTTGATTTGAATATACAACATGTATTTAACTCGTATGTCTACGTCCAGAATTTATACGAAGTTAATAAAGCAGAAAAGTATTTTAGGACATAACCATTTATTTTAGTATTAGAGTATTGATCTCGTTTCATTTGAAGCAAAAAGTGTTCTCTATAATTTTGAATTTTCTAATCATTTAACAAGGTGGCGCTTTTAAAGATTAGAGTAATGATCTCGTTTCGTTGGAAGCAAAAATATTTCTCTATTATTTTAATTTTCTGATAATTTAATAAGGTAGCGCTTTTAAAGATTAGAGTACTAATCTCGTTTCACTTGAAGCAAAAAAAATTATTCTCTATTATTTTTAATTTTCTAATCATTTAACAAGGTGGCGCTTTTAAAGCGACAGCATCCACAATGATATCCTAAGGTAACGGACAATTATTATGTTGCACCGACCTCTCTTGAGTACAACACTTGCAATTTTGATCACAGCGACTAGTATTTTTTATCTAGTTTAAAAGTTTTGTTTAAACTTTATAATAAATATGTAAAGGTGATACAAATTGTAAATGTTATACGCCTGGTACATCGACCGATCGGGCATGTTTTGCCCGTTATCCGAGAATCGCTCTACGAATACAGATAAGATATGCGTCTAGGCAAATTGCAAAGCGTTATCAAAGGCAGCTTTCTAAGATTGGTGCTGTTTGCAGCAGCATAGTGCATATCGAATAATACATCATTTTTTTCAAGCTCCGTTTGTCGGTAGTTATTATTATTGTTCTTTATAAGCCGCTTAGTATTCACAGTCCAATTTAGTCGCAACTTTTGTAATGTCTGTATTTAAATAAGGCAGTTATAAATGTATTTCCTTAGGTACATCTCTATCATCAGTCCTTAACAGCACTAACGTATTTTCATGTTTGAGGCAAATAATATATCTCGTTTACAATTACAAAATGTTTAGCTCTGTACCCACTAAGGCGGGTGACTATTCATGGTGACAGTTTTTATGGTATCTATCTTCCAGCATGATACTTTATTCCGACATATGGACTACGTTTTCCCAGTACGTGGTCGAATGGTGGCTAGGGCCTGTTGTAGAGTCGATATCTGTACATATAATTTAAACCAAATGTGCAACCTTTTAGCTTGTCCTGTTCAGTATAATGGATACAGACGAAACGAAACAAATACAGGTTATTAATAAATAAAACATTTATTCCTGTTACACGTCCATAGTTTTTCGATCTCTGTTCACGCCTGTTAGATCAGAATGCACCCTAGTAACTTGTTGCATGAGGTAACTGACGGTACGTCTCAAACGCAAATGAGATAAACATTGTAATTATACACTGTGATAACATGACTGAGCTAGTCAACACTAGACAACTGAATAAGAGTGGATTTATCTATAATAGTGATTACATCTATTTTATGATAAATTCTGCGGCGACTTTTGAATTGTGTAGCGGTGGGATTTCTGCCGACTATCCATTTAAAAGTGTAATTAGAGAAAAAAAAAATAAATTACGTAATTAATATTCGTGAGATGTCACCGAAAATGAAGTGCTTTGAGAACTTTATGATGAATTCTGCGGCAAAGCTTTTGAATTGTTCAGTCGCGGAATTTCTCCAAAGTTTTGGATTTAAATGTGTAACTGAAGAAAAAAAAACATTACTTTAGTTGTCACTGAAAATGAAGTACTTTGAGAAACTTATGGGGAATTCTGCGGTAATGATTTTGAGCTGTACAGTCGCGGGGTTTCTCCAAGGTTTCCACTTAAATGTGTAAGTGAAGAAAAAAGATATCACGTGATATTCTTTGGGTTTACCTGAAAATGAAGTGCAGTGAGAAATTTATGGTAAATTCTGATGAAACGCTGTTGAATTATACAGGCGCGTGAATTCTGCAGACTTTTCATTTAAACGTATAACAGGAGAAAAAATATTACGTAACATTCCACAGATGTCATTGAAATTTGGATAGCAGGTGTTTTCTATGAGCTGCTGTATAATCAAATAGTGGAATTATGAAAAAAATATTAGGTGTTGCCCTCTATACTTGTAACTGAAGGATGAAAAAAAATCCAGTTCATATAGGCGTTGTCAGATAGGTCTTAAAATAATATAGATCTTCCAAACTAAGTTTTTAAATTAAGTAAACAGTTGGTGAGTATGCGCTTCTAAAGTCTTAAAAAGTTTGAAAAAATGTAGAAGAAATTAAAATAAACTTTCAACGAAAATTAGTTAGAATAAGATGTTGTGTAGTTTTTGAGATATGGGATATTTTCGGTACCGACCGCAGCAATAAGTTTGTTTTTCACAGTGTCTGAGAAACACAAACTTATAAGTTTAATATAATTTTAGTGCTATGGAACCCTTTGTGCGAGAGTTCGACTTGCGGTTAGCTGGGATTTGCCTTCGTATGTGTTAGTGATTTTTACGTAGGGTAAATGATAATAATGTCAATCAAATAACAGTAATAAAGAAGAACCAAATACGTCTTTCTACTCGATTAGTTATTTATTTATAGACTAAATTAGTTATTTATTTATAGACTAAATTAGTTATTATTTTAAATTTAATTGAACGGTGTGATAATTCTAATTATTAATTGATACACAAATTAGCGGCAAGAAATGCTCATATTTTTTTGTAATAAACACGTGAAGTAAGTTTTGCAATATTATATAATAAATAATTATTAGAAAACGTTGCAAAACTTACGTGTATAATATACATATACGTGTTATTTTTTCTCTAATATAATAATATTTTGGTTTCAAAATTTTAGTTCGACTCTAAGTAAAAAAATGAAAAACATTGCATACTCGTATTTTTACGTATCTCATCAGACTTTCGCTACTTAGTGTATCGATAAAAGCATGTAAATTGCTATTATGGTAATTTCTCCACTTCCTGTAAACACTTATGCAACTCAGCTGCTTGTGCTCTGATGTGTTGATAATTTGCTATCATGAAAGTTCAATATGGTAATGATGTGCATACTTTCATGGTAACAATTTCATTAGTCCTAAAACGTAACACCTTGCTATATAGAGGTAAAAATCAATTCCCTGAAAACACAGAGCGGCAAAGCAAAGCGTCGTTGGTGTTTTAGTTAAATATTAGATGCTTCGAGGAATGTAAATTGGCCATATTTATTAAATTCTGCGCATCAGTTTAATTAATGTAAAGTGACAAGTTTAATAGATCGTACCAGTCACTAGTGGAACATAATGCAAAAAGCCAAAAAACCCAAGCTTCAACTTCAGCAACTTGAATATTATATAAGTATGTGTCGCGCATCTCTGGGTCATCGAACTTTCCAACTAATAACGTACCATAACATTATCCCGCAAGATCGTCTTAGCTAATCCAGCATTAACCGCCGTTCCGCCGCGAGAGTATTGTTACCTCAGTTAGTATTATAATATGAGGTTTAGATTATTAAAAAAGCTTTCAAATTTATGTAAACGCTTCGTACATTGGTTACAAAATGAAAGTCATTATTTAATAAATTTAGTTAATTAATTACTCGGGTTAACGTCGGCTTGGCTTTTCTCGGTTAAATAAAACTTTTATTTCCGAATATCTAAAAAGCTGACAGTTTCGTGCTTTATTACTGTTATGAGAAAATGTTTTGTTAACCACTTGTTAGACATGCTTATTTGGCCTGCTTCTGTTTTCATTGATTTCTCCCGGACTTTGGACAATTTCCACAATGATTGGCTTCGTTTATTATATAAGAGTGTGTAGAAACATATTGTATATTGACAAAGTATTACAAGGGGATAATAGTTTTAGAAAGACTATTGAGGGTTTTTTAACTTATCGCAATCAACATTTAAAGTTTTTCAAATAAAACTTCAAATCTGAAACCCTACGATTTTATTATATCTATTTAAGTTATATTTCTTTACTATATCAAACATTTTTAGTCCACGGTTTCGCCCCTTGGATGTTGTATGTTTCTGTATGCTGTCGGCATGGATTTATGGTTTATAACCTATTTATAAAGTTAGACGCTATGTTGAACACTGAAGTTCATATTAATTCAGTAGTTCTCGAGTTGTAAATAAACGATTACGTTAATATTTACTGTGATGGCAACACTACGAGTGATGGTTCTATATTTATTACAGGCCTGCATCTAAAGTAAAAAAAATAAATCGTAATATCAATTTTTTCCTATTTGTTAACGTTCGATTTTACTATTTAGATACAAATCTTCTCAGGAATAAGTAGTCACCGTCGACAACAATTACGTAATACGTGTAATCCACGCCCTTACGAATCATCTCTACTAATTATGTTAGAGCTTCGACTGCGCCCTAACTCGATTACGCCACAAAACTTTACTTAAAAGCTTCTCCGTACTTTATGGCTTACGTTATCTTTTTGTGGATGCGGGTCTCCCTGGCATTTATTACACGTGTTAGTGACTATGTATATTTGTTAATGGTTAAGTAAAGTAAGTACAACATAATGTATTCATATATTTACATACCGCCTGTTAAATCGTGCCCCGCTTTGTCGAAATATACGTACTTGTAACTCTTTATCTCCAAACGGGATATTGCCAAGGAAATTATAGTAGTTCATATTATTAGGCTCTTAAAGTTATCAGCTATTTTGAAATAATTAGCTTCGGAAGCTTCACATTCGAATAATTTGTGTTGCTTTTGGCCTCTTAAGTTTTTGTTGAAATTTTTTCTAAGATACGGTTGTTTAAACATCAATTTAGTCTGTTAAGTTTTTTTTAATTTGTTGGCAAGAAAGCTAATGCATGCATTTAAAAGCTTTTACTAAAACTTTATTTATTGCAGTTTGTTTTACAAAATCTGAAACTACCTACTGGTTACTTCAAATTATGCATGCATGCTTTACTTATATGTCAACATATTTAAATTTTAAATGCGACAATAAAAATAATTATATGAGCACTTGGCGTTCTATTTTATCCAGCGCGGAAATGAAATTCCTATATTTTCATTTCAATTCTAATTTTTTTTCAATTCTTCTCAGCGTTACGTCATTGATAAAAAAATGTATTAGATTTTATATGCTATTTCTAGGTTTATCCAGAGCTGGCTAAGAAGAGATAAAACGAATTGTTTTATCTCTTCCTCGAACTCGATCATGGACCTAATAATAACTCAATATTCAGCTTGACTTATCTTCGAAGGATTTGTATGCAGATCAGAAAGCTCTCCGTGCAAACGGCTACTGTTTCTATATATGCTACTGTTCATATACGATTACTATTTTTGTAATTAAGTACGGCCACCGTTCATGTACATGCCATTGTTCATATACGGTTACTATTCTTGTAATTACACATTACCCAAAAAAAAATTAATTAATTAACCGACCAGTTTGTTGTGTTATGTCGTTTGTCACGACTTTACCTGCTGTGGTATTAGCATTTATTTTCTACTTCCTAACAATCTTAACAAAATTCTCTTAATTTATTGAATCGCACTTTACTTTATTTCAAAGGCGAATATAAAGGCGCAAATTAATAACATTGCAGGCATTCAAACCGCGCAACTCACAACCGTCATATTAAAAGAATGTTTTTGATATTGAGTTTCTCAACACTCGAGAAAAAACTTTGCGAAATTATTTTAAAGAAGAAAAAAAGCGACTGGTTAATTTAATTTTTTTTTCTCTCGTTTTGTGCTCGAGTAACTTTTCTAAAGCGAAAAGGTGATGTAAAAATATACATTTATGTAAATTCTTTATATTTTCACTCGCGTTGAACTTTTAGTAAGCGGGATCATACATACGTATATTTTTTCTTGTGAATAACTCCGCTGTCGAGAAACATTGAAGGAGTGAGATGAGTGCGGCGCCCGCGATGGCTTGTTTGCGATAGCTCGGAGAAAGTAATACTTCGTTTTTACTTTTCATAATTTACATTTTTATTTCCACTTCCATCCCTCTGTCCGTAATATTTTCTAACTGTCCGAGAAATAGAATTTTCTAATAAACAATTATTTTTGAATTTGGAATTTTGGAGAACTTCTGTAATCTCAAAGTAATTAAAATAGTTTTTTTAAAAAGCTAAAATTTTTCTAAATATTGTTAGTATACTCATTATTAGCTTTTAAACATTTTTGCTTAGCCAAATTACTTATATTTTCATTAACTACTGGGTCGGTGAAAGATTACCAGCTTATCAGGTCACATAATTCGTGGAGAAAAATTATTAGCTTATGAACAATTGTTTTTGTACTAAACGAACGTATTTATAAATGGTTCATCATTTGATATTTTGATATATATTTTGTAGTCCCATGGGGCAATTTTGTAAGTACACAGAGTGTACGTCTATATATATATATATATATATATATATATATATATATATATATATATATATATATATATGTATATGTATGTGTATGTATATATATATATATATATATATACATACATAGTATATAACTACTGAAATTGTGAAAGGGAATGTACTAAATAAGTTTCCCCTAACGCACTGACCGCGTCATCGGTACTGGCAAACCCCCGAGGTTGGATGTTGTAAATGGTATAATAAAATAATTTTCAATCATTACGAGACGCCTCCATCAAGAAGATATTTCTATCGATTGAAATTTTTTTTTTAGGTTTTCGTTTACATATTTTAAAAGCGTCAGAACGAGTTTAGATAATTTATGCTGGTAGTAAAGAACATTGATGCTTAAATATGAACTATCGGTGATAGAGGAACTTTTAAAATTTTGTGATTTTGTGTCTCATTGCTGCAGTAAAGGAAACTCTTGATATCTTGACAAGAAGCAGCTAATTTGAAGATTGAATAAAATTATATATTGCCGTTTAGCCGAATAGTCAAATTCACGAATCTATTTTTTAATACGAGTTAGAGGTAAAATCAGGATAGGTTAATTATTTGAATGTCTTAACCTTTTTAGATTCAAGGCCGCCATCTCAGAGTGATTCCAACAAGAATTATTAATGAGTAGTTTATAAAAATACTAATTCGACAAAAAAAACACCTTATCCCAGCCTTTATGAACGAACGCTTAAGCAGCACACGTTAAAATTTACTTATCAAAAAAATACATATTTAGTGTATAAATATTATAATATGTTTCTGTAGAATGAACTTTTGACAACTAATTGGTAACTTCGAATAAATGTCCGTACAAGATAATATTTTCAAACAACCCAATTAAAAAAAATTTGTACCTACACAATTTCAAAGGTATTCATTAAATTTATTTAAGTAGTTATCTACAGACGCAAAGCGAAATTTTTATTTTAGATAATAAGTTAAATAGTAAAAATTAAAGAATAAATTGAAATAAAAACTATTATGAAATTTTTTTTTATTATATCATCTTATCATAATCTTTGTATGATCTTGTTTTCATGCGAAAACTATATGTACGTAGATAAAAATTGTTCCATATAACCTAGGGAATAATTACAGTATAACGTAACGGTTATATTATAAAATCGTATGCACTAACTTTATTACCGGGGGCTAGCCGATAGGTTCAGTCTTATACGGGTTCGACTATTAATAGAATACAATTGGAGACTGGACACTCGTCGATGCAGTTTTCGCCGTGCATTTCGTTGTATTGCATTCCATTAATGCTATACCGGTTATATGTGTTCGGTTTTTTAAGGTCAGTTGGTGAGTATAACTGATCATAGGGCGATTTTGACAGGAATTGGGTATTTGACTAATTTTTTTTTATTTCATTAATCATAATTTCAAGGTACAAGCTGATGAAATTTTTTTTTTATAATCTTAAAAATGAACCGAGTTATAAAAGTTTAAATTTAACCTTTAGAGAAGGACGGCAATACTGTGTTGTGAGGTCATTTTTAATGTTGCACATTATATTCTACGAGAGGAAAAGAGACAGGGATATACCCAACTCTATCCGTATCTTCAAATTTAGAAGCCTAAAATTGGCTTATTTTTCAATCAATTTTTGAATTTTTGTCGAGATTGGTTTTTAATTAACTTATATTTCACAATATTGTACGAAAAATATCAAAATTTAGAATGAGTCTACTACCGTATTTTACTTTCCAGGAATTTTATTGTGACAGGAATTTTACTTTCCAGATTTTATGAAACCCTGCGGTCGCCTTACGATTTGAACTAAAATCTCATAAATCTTCCAAGCATAAAGCTCTATAAATGTCATTTTATAGTCACATTCTGGGCGAGGGTCATGTAAGTATTAAAAAAAATATTATCGGATCATCCGAAAAGTCAGACGCTTAAAAACACCTTATTGTTCGATCTAAAATCTCATAAGTCTTACATGTATAAAGATAGATGCTAGAACATTTTCAGCATGTAAATACTTATATATGTCATATTAGTCAAATTCTAAGCTACGGTTATTTATATACTTAAAACCTGTCAAACAGGAGTAGGTCTCGCACTACGAGGATTTCATTCATATTTGGACATTTATAAATATTAATTTTTCACAACGTAAATATATCGCCTATTATATATCTTTCACAGGCTAAAAACACAGTACATATTTAAAAAAATTATTTTAAGGTATCGTTTTAGTTTTCGTTTATAATTCTAGTCAGATTTTACCAATCCTGTTTTTTCATGATTTTTGATTCATTAATTTCGAAATTAGGGGCAGGTTATTTTCGCATATTTTTTAAAACAACTCTGGATATTCTTCTTTTTCTTTACAAGCGCAATAGCCCCTTGCAGGCCTTGGCTGCCTCTACTACGCGCTCCTTCCAACTTCTCCTATCAGTTGCGACTCGTTTCCAATTACTAATGTTCAAAGTTTTTGTATCTTTTTCGATGTCATCCATCCATCTAGAGGGTGGTCTACCTCATGGTCGAGTACCCTCGGGTTTTTTATTTGTTAATATTTTTGTAGGATTTTCGTCTGGGCTTCTCTACTCTATCAATCCATTTTAATCTGTTACTTGGGTAATTTGTGGTTGTCCGTAAAGTTGATACAGTTCAAAATTATATCAGCTTCTCCAAGAAGAGGGTAGCTCTTCTTGGACTGGGCCAAAGATGACCCTGAGGACCTTTGTATCGCTGTGTGTCTAAGTTTAGGGTCCATGATTCGCTTGCATAAAGCGGGACTGCTAGAATTAGTGTTTAGACCTCAGTTGTCTTCTCAGTTCAAAGAAACATTTATTTGCTATTTTAATTCTGTTATCAATTTTCGCTCTTAGTTTATTTTTGTCATTAATTGCTGTATCTTTGGATATAGGTACATTAAAAATGTTGTATTCTTCATAAAAACCCTTTCAAATCCACATGATATACAATTTAAAAAAAATTAATTTGAGTACTTTTCTTCACTTCTTACATGCATATTTCAGAAAAATTGGGTAGAGCACAGTATGCACTAAATTTCAAGTTTTTACTCTAGATTAGACTACTACTCATATCATTTATGAATAAAAAAATAAAGAGAATGAAAAAAGACAAAAAGAAATGATTAAAAAGTTTAAATTAACTTTGAATCTCCCAAATATGAACCTCTCTATTTTATTTCCAAAGGGGATCGCAAGCCCGCATTATTTCTTAAATTTCTTGATATCATTAATTCATTTTCGAATACACAACGAACGAATAATCAAATTCAATCATCGGAGATCTTAAATTCTTGAAATCGGCATCACAATTGTGTGACGCGAATACCGTATTGGCTCTGGATTTTTCTTTATTTGAATTCGATCGTAACCAATGAATAAATGTGAGACTGAGCTGGAATCGAACGAGGCCACGTTACGAATTTCATTCTCATCCACTCGACCGAATATTTAAAACGCCTTTATGCAGCTCTACGAAAGAAACCATATTTCTCGAGTTAGCAAATTAATTTGAGCAAGATTATTGTTCATTAAAACGAATGTAACAACGAGCGGCGACGTTTACTGAAAACGACGCTGGATCGCGCTGTGAGAAATGGGAAAATAAAAGTCGGCAACGCTACGGCTACGGAGTACAGCGCAAAGAGAAGGTAAAGAAATTGCTACTTATTTATAATAGCTTTCATATTCAAAGTAACGCAATCTTCAAAGGCCTACTTATGACTTAAGATTGCTTAATTTCCTCGAGAGTATATTCCATATTTCGAGGAACCCATCTGGCGTCGTCTGCGGAAGCGACCAAGGTAAAATATATGTCTTTATATTCTTATTTTATAAAGTTAAAAAAATCTATTACGAAATTGGTTTTTGTGTTTTCTTTTTTACGATGTTATTGAAGTTTTTGCTGTTAGATGTGTATTTATTATGTAATTAAATGAACTGTAATAAAATCATCTAAAAATCTATTACAAATATGTATAAAAAAGTATATCAGCTACATAAAACTTAATTAATTTAACTTAGAAAATTACTATATGAAATAATATTACTCACTAATTAAAATGACAAATAAAAAAAGTTGGCTCAGTTGAAGAAAATAAACTTACCATTCTTAAAATGGCACTTTTCTGTCCACGTCTATCGATAAACGACATCATTTGTTGGTTTTTCTACTCCATGGTGAATTTGAATTTTTTTATTAATCTTATTTAACAGTGATTATGTTGCTGGTTTAGCAGTGATGAAGACGACTTACGTATTGTAGGATCATGTTTACGTTTTGAAATTGTGGATTACTTAAAGGTCTTAAACAATTTTGTTTTATTTCGTATTTGCCATTGATTTTCGACTTAGTTATCTTCGTAATATCAACGTGTTAGCGAAACTTCAATTCGTGTTAGCGAAAATTCTTTCACGTTTATTTGATTGTTTTTAATTTTTTCCTCCAAATAGTGTAAACGTATTCATAATAATTCCAGGTATAACGGGATTGACTCACTTTCTCAAGATAAATTGGAATATTTATTGACATAAACGTGTTAATTCCCGTTATCGTATGACTTCTTCGAAACGATGGCTTTCATGACAATTACGTCAGTTCTCCAATACGAAAGGTAAATATTAATATACTTGATTTAATTGGATGTGGTAAGTTGCCGGACAAGGAATGACGATGTGATTTGTAGTATGGCTGAGGTATCGCCTGGTGTGTTCACGGAAAAGGTGACGTCATGCGTTCGGTATCTTCTAAGTCGCGCAACGGATGCGATGAATCAGCTACGTGGTCCCAAACCCTGTCGCCATGTATAGCCAGAAACTAAAACAAAAATAATTATTATCTGTTATTTATTTGGAGTTTTGGTGTATTTGGGATCGAGGGGATATTAAAAAAGAATATCTGGAAGCATCGTTCAAAAATGTGTTTATGATAATAAAACGTTGAAATGTGATTATGATGAGAAAATGTTAAACAAAGAATATTTTTTTATTATGCAAATTATTTCTTTGTAATGAAGGCCCAAATTAAATAACGTCGGATTACTTTCATATTATGTTTTCAAGAGGAATGTGCAAACAATGTTTACTATACAATTTAAGCAAAATATGTATATTTTAATCAAAATGCAGCTGCCCACATCTATTTTTGTATTTTGTCGTTATTTTGACATATATGAATTAAGGAGAAAAGTTATTCTTTCTTTTTTATTTCATTACTAGCCATGTTTACATGTATTTTCCATTCGATTATCTTGACTGAGTTGATTCGACATGAAGAGCGATGTTTATTTCAACAAAAGGCAATATCAACTGGCCTGTATCACAAGTAAAGACAATGGACAGCGTCTGCAAACTATCGTATTTAAAATCTAGCCTGCTTTGTAGCCCAGTGAAATTAGGTAAAAAAAGGGGTCAGCCTCGGAATGAAAGATAATAAGCTGGAAATTGGTAAAAACCGTTGTTTTGTCGCCCTAAATATTGTCTCAAAAGTCACAAATGCTATCGTGTCCGCGTCTTAAGATATTGAAGGTCAAAGGTCACAAAAAACGATTTTTCGCGAATATCTCGGTTCCTATTGCTTAAATGATATTTTCACCTATCATGAAAGTTGTAGAGTATAAAATTCTCTACAACTTTTGTCTAAACTTTTTTTTTATACGATCAACCGTTTTTGAGGTAGAGCGCGAAGAGTGCGCAGCGTACAGTCATATATGAGCTAATGCAGGGTCAAGCGTGAGTTACGGTTATCAGTACGTTGTATAAAGTCAATTATTGACAAAAAAATTATAATTATTAAGCAATGCCCATTATTTCTGTACTTATTATTAATTATTTATATTTAATTATTCAACTATAGTATATTATTAATTCTGGATTATCTATTTTAGTTATATTTTAAGTTAAAACGACATTATATATGTTTCCTTTAAAACGTGTCAATTTTTAAATACTTATGTAACTGGAAATACTTGTCCCTACCCTATGATCATTTCTATTTATAGCCGGGACGGATGTTCTATTGTATTCAAGGTCACTTTCTCTTTTAAGGGACCACTTTGTATTATAAGAGCCCTACGTATTGTAAGACCCCTAAGTGCGAGTGAGCGCGGTATATACTCGCACGTTTTATGGTTTCGTGTGCAGTGAGATATTGTGTTTAGTATAGCCTAGATTATTCGTTAGTTTGAAATTGTATTTTCACAACGACGGACGTACGGTTTTAAGAGCTATGGCTGATTTCTGTTTTATATGTGATAGGTCACTTTCAGAAGGTGTTTCTGTGAATGTCGTACGTGGTTTACAAACTTTAAGAACTGCAAGTATTGAAAGGAATGATGGACATATAAACTAAAACTATTTAAATACTTTAAGTTCTGTAAATGTGCATTCCGAGTGTCGTAAAGTGTACACTAGCAAAAATGTTATTGCTGCATCGAAACGACGCACAGAAGAGGGTGAACCTTCAACGTCAAGTGCACCTCGTAAAAAAAGAAATGAACCGTTTGATTTTAAAAATTTGTGCTTATTTTGTAGCCATGAGGCTAATGAAGCAGCAGAAAGGAAAAAAAAACATAAGTATAGACGGACAATAAGTAATGTAAGTACTCTTGCATTCAAAGACAACGTAATTAAGAAAGCAGAAGAACGAAACGATTCCTTTGGAGAACTAATAAAGGAACGTATACTTTACGAGTATGATTTGATCGCTGCTGAAGCAAAGTATCATACTATTTGCTATACCAACTTTTTAACCCGTGTACCATCTGCAGATAAGAACCCTTGCCAAGATGATCGAGTCACTCAAGCAATGAAGGAGATTTTTAGTTATATAGAAAATAATGCAGATTCTCAATTTACTTTGAAAGAGCTTAAAGATGTCCCTACAGAGTACATGCCCGACGATAAGACAATTATTAAAAAACTACAACAACAAGTATTTAACTGATATAATAATCACCAAAAAAATAGGATCATTTACAATTATATCCTTCCGTGATACACAGGTTAATGTATTATCAAAAGCTTGGTACGAAAATAAAAAAAGGACTCCTGCAGAAGAGCGTTTACGGATTGTAGAAGCTGCTGCGGCTATTATTAGGGAAGATATTAGATCATCTGTCGTTGAAACTAAGACGTATTTACCTCCGAATAAAATGCTAGATGGTATTAATGAAGAAATACCAAAAACATTATCACATTTTTTGGAAGAAATTATATTAAAAAATAGAAAAGGAGAAGTAGATCATTTCAAAACGAAATGCATATCTATCAGTCACGCAATAATGTCTTTGATACGAGAACGGTCATTTTCGTCACAGCTACTATTAGGCCTTTCTGTACTTCTTCACAGAAGATATGGATCCAAAAAATTATTGGATGTTTTATCAAATTTAGGATTTGCTGCATCATATAGTAATACCTTACAGTATGAAGTTTCAGCAGTTTACCATCCACAGCCTCGTATTTTATCATCAGAGTCAGGTGCGTTGGTACAATATGTTGGAGACAATGCAGATATTAATGTCAGTACTCTTGACGGTAATAATACTCTTCACGTTATGGGAATGATAAAAATAGTTACTCCGAAAGATGCTGTGATTTATGATGATCGCATAAAAAAATGTACAACTAAACCAAGTGCAAAGGAGTTGGCAACAATATCACATGTATCTCTTTTAGCATATGAAAAGCCAGTTGTACTTGGGTATAGCAAGATTCAAGTTCAAAATGTACATGATGATCAAGTACTAATTGAAAAAAAATTAATGCAGTTGATTTTTTGTGGTTATATGGAAAATGGAAGAATTTTTCACCGTTGCCAGGATGGAATGGCTATCTTGAACAACTTACGGAAAATAATAAGAATTTTTCAACTTCTCAGGTTATATTTCTACCTTTCATTGATCATCCTGCCAGTAATTTAGACACAATTTATACCACTTTACATTGTGCTATAAATATTGCCAAGTCACATCAACAAAAAACGTGCATAATTACATTTGATCAACCCCTGTACTCTAAAGCACGTGAAATGGTTGCTGCGTCAGATACAAACTCAGACTTGTCTAAAACAGTTGTCAAACTAGGAGGATTTCATATGCTCATGTCTTTTCTTGGATCGGTAGTGACGGTACCGTAGTGGTCTCAAGGTAGTGGTCTCAAGGAAGCTTTAAGCACAATATATGCTACAAATTCGGTCGACAAAATGTTGAATGGTCACTCTTATGCAAGAAGTATCAGAGGTCATACATTATTACGACTCGCGTTATCAATGAAGATTTTTGAAGAGATGAAGATTGAAGGTTGCGTGTTAGATGAGTTAATTGAACAGATAACTAGTCGCCATGTTTCCTACGAAGATGTTGAAGGATGTATTACTAGCTCGAACTCGTTAATTGATCAATTTGAGGATAAACTTAATGAATTAAAAGCTTCAGGTCCCACAGCACAGTTATGGGCGCAATACTTTGAAATGGTATCAATAGCCCTAGATTTCATTCGCGCTGAAAGACTGGGCCTTTTTAAAGAACATTTGGATGTAGTGCGAAAAATGCTGCCATATTTTCATGCTGGTGGTCATTTCCTATATGCGAAATCAGCTCATTTGTATCTTCAAGATATGATAAAACTGGAGGATACAATGGATGAACAGACTTTTGAGAACTTTAAAAACGGATTCTTTATTGTAAAACGAACTGAAAAATTTAATTCTGGTACATGGACAGACACGGTAATCGAGCAAAGTCTTATGAAATCTATAAAGACAGAAGGAGGAGTATCTCGAGGCCGAAGTACACAAAAAAGTGTTCTATGTAAGTGGGTATATGGTATGTATGCCACGAATACAATTTGTGAAGAAATTGAATGGTTTTGTAAAATTTCCTTCGATTCTGTAGACCAACATGTTGATGCTAGAGATTCACGAATAAAAAGGGATAATACTGATGTAAATAAGCTGGTTGATTGGTTTACGCTTCATAATTCCTTTCCAAATACGAATCAGTTGGTATCCTTAGCTACAGGAATTGTTGGAAATGACCAAATTAATTGTCACAGAGCCCATGAAATCGGATTGCAATCTATGGTAAAGATAACTGGTTTGAACTTTAATGAGATAAAGTTAAAACGCGTCGATAAGGTTTTACCGCTTTCAGCCGTTAACAAATCTTTCAAAATTAATGATTGTAGTCTCTGTAGATCCAGTGTTACTTTTCCAGAGAATAACTGTAAGTAAAAAATTTGAAAGTAATCTACAAGAATATCTTCAATATGAACTAAGCCCGTATCCGACATCTTTATTTGATAGTAATGGCATGAGAAAAACCACGAAAGCGACATTATATGACAATATGGTACCTGTCGATATCGATCTTGATGAAAATAATGTAACATACGTTGTCGATGGTGGATTTCTTCTGCATCGCGTCGTGTGGAGCAAAGACGATACTTTCTCCATTATTTTAGATAAATACATTAAATATTTACAAACACATTATGGCTCGAAAATCGTTGTTGTATTTGACGGATATTCGGACTATAGTAAAAATATTAAAGCAATGGAACAACAAAGAAGAACTGCAGCACTTTCAAAATCATATGAAGTTTGTTTTGACGAAACAATGATTGTGCCAATCAGCCAAGCAAAATTTTTATCAAATAAGTCGAATAAAAAAAAATTATCGACATGCTTGCTGAAAAATTAAAAACTGTTAATGTCACATCAAAACAAGCCACAGATGATGCTGATGTTCTCATCATCAACACAGCTATTGCCTTATCAGAACAACAAAACACTGTCGTCATCATAGGAGAAGATATTGATTTGCTCGTTATTTTAATTGGACGTACTCAATCACATCAACAGGAAATTTATTTTAAAAAAGTTGGCAAAGGCAATGTTAAGACACAAATATACTCTTCTAAAAGTTTTTACCAATATCCTCGTATTAAAAAACACATTTTATTTTTACACGCATTTAGTGGCTGTGACACGACCCACTTCTGTGCTATTTAAAAAAGGAAAAAAAACTGTTACTAGAGCATTGGAGAAAATTACCAATTTGGATAAACTGGTGGAAGTATTTCAACAAGAAAATTGCCCCGTACAAACTTTATTTGAAAATGGAGTGCGCATCTTTTTGGCATTATATAATGCTCCAAAATCTGAGGACAACCTTGATTATTTCCGCTACATGCAATTCATCAAATTAACAAAACTAAATAAACCTGTACAATTGTCAACATTTCCACCAACAAGTGTAGCAGCCCGTCAACATATCAATCGTGTCTACTACCAGATTCAAACGTGGCTAGGGAAGAACTTAGAACCTCAAGAATGGGGCTGGAAGCTTGAAAATGAAATCCTGGAGCCCATAACAACGTTATTACCTCCAGCACCAGCCGAACTACTAAACACAATATTTTGCAATTGCAAAAATGGTTGTGGTTCCCGCTGTGGATGCAGAAAATCAGGGCTACTATGTTCTTTAGCTTGTGGCCAGTGCAATGGACAAGCTTGCCTCAACGCTCCACTATATCCAAGTAATCCCGATGAAGAAAGCACATACGATCCTGAAATTCTAGAAGGTTTGGAAATGAATATGACCGATAATGAGGATGATGACAATGAATTGTATATTTTAGAGCGACAACAAGAAGAAGACGACGAAGAAGAAGATAACTAGCTTCCATTCGCAATTTCATTCGATTCACAAATTATATTAATATTTAAACTCACATTTTAATAAATGTATAACATGCCATATTTAATGATAAATAAAGGTATATCTAAAATATATTTCCTTACTGTCTTTTTATTTTAAAATATAATTAAAATAGATAATCCAGAATTAATAATATACTATAGTTGAATAATTAAATATAAATAATTAATAATAAGTACAGAAATAATGGGCATTGCTTAATAATTATAATTTTTTTTGTCAATAATTGACTTTATACATCGTACTGATAACCGTAACTCACGCTTGACCCTGCATTAGCTCATATATGACTACGCTGCGCACTCTTCGCGCTCTACCTCAAAAACGGTTGATCGTATAAAAAAAAAGTTTAAACAAAAGTTGTAGAGAATTTTATACTCTACAACTTTCATGATAGGTGAAAATATCATTTAAGCAATAGGAACCGTTTTTTGTGACCTTTGACCTTCAATATCTTAAGACGCGGACACAATAGCATTTGTGACTTTTGAGACAATATTTAGGGCGACAAAACAAAGGTTTTTACCAATTTCCAGCTTATTATCTTTCATTCCGAGGTGAAACCCCTAATATGACTGGGCTATTGCCTATGCCTAAAATTTTGCAGTTTTATCAGCTCGTGACTATTTGAAATTCTCTTAGGTGCGCAAATAACTTTTCTATGCTGCTACAATGTAATCGATATTGGGAACGGAAATGGCAATGCAGCCCCGATACTTCCTTTTAGTCGGGGGGAGGGGGGGGGTCAAAAATTATTTAATCGTTTTTCAATTGCAACCACTACATCGGTCGTTGGAGTTTTTTCAAAATTGTTAATTCTGCTTTTTATTGAATTGTAAAGTCGTCCTGAAAAAATTGCTCTAACTCATAGTAGGATGATAAAAGATTTTTTTTAGCTTAGGGCGTACGCGACAAAGTTATAAAAATTATGGTTGCATGATATTGATTACGGTTGGATTATTTATTTCTGTAAATAAAACAATGCTTTTCTAAAACTAAAACAATGCTGTCTTTTGCGATTTGAACTTGATGTGATTTATTACTCTCTATCAGACTGGAAAATAAGAATTACTTTATTAAAATGATGGGACTACGTAGGCTGTTACAAAACTATTTTCTGGTATGGGAGCTTTGTTTAATATCTAATTTAATAGTATTTGCCACTTTGGTTCACGTGACTTAAGCTCCCCAAATTCTACTTGTTGCTAGAATTATGCTGTGGCTGGTGTTTGTTCTTGTTTGACAGCTGATTTGTATATATGGTCTGGGTCAAACGTTCGTCGACCTAGGATTAAGTGTACCTCGCCTAGTAGAATTAGAATGCGAAAACTACTTGACGTACACATATCAAATTCTGATTGTAGCTTTTTGGGGCGTGCCATAAATTTCATAGTGTAAACTGATTTTGAGTTTAAATGAAACGAAAAATATAATTAATGCGTAATTTTTTTTTTCTAACCTCTTTTCTTAGTTGTTTCTTGCTCTCTCCATTATATATATATTTTTTCAGTTACATTATTTATTTTATTGTAACGATGCTCTCTCAACTCTCTTTTACTTTAAACATTTTCTTTCATCTTCATATTTGATTCGATTTTATTAGTAAAACAGCTACTATGTAAAATTTCCATTAATGGAGAAAATTGAAATATGATTATATAACATCTAGATGTTTTTTAATAGACAACATATTGTTTTAATATGATATAGAAACTAAAGTAGGTTGATTTAAATTTTAAAATAGATATGTTATCGAATAATCTAACTGATTAAACCGTTTTGTCATTACATTTACTTTCTATAATTTCATGTATTTGCTCGAAATGAGAAAACAATTTCAAAAGATGTTTCATGAATATTTGAAGCCTAGCTCTTTTCATCTTTAAATATTTGTCTTTCATCCTCATAATTCAGTAGATTTTTGATTCTAATAGCTATTGTCGTGACGTCTTGAAGTTTCAAATAAATATTATTCATAATATTAAAACTACTGTAATTCCAAGTTTTGATGTATTTTTTATTAGATAATGCCTTGATTTTATATGCCATATTTTTTAAATTACAGACATCATCGATTAAAAATAATCCAAGAGGAATGAATTTATAATTGAATCGTGGAAAACTCTTTTAAGTTTTTTCGGTACGAATATAAGTTAGTTAAGTGCAATATTTAAGCAAAGATAAGAAACTCGCAGCTTTTTTTAGAATCTAGGCAAACGTGCTTTGGTAGAAATTGTGGAGATTATTCAAAATCATTTTGGTGGTTCCAGTAAAAAAGTAGTTTCTGTGTCATTAGTAAATAAAGAATAAAAAATTTTAATTTTCTTCGGTAATTCCCGTAATTACGTAGATGAGGGCTGTTGTTACGGTAAAAATATTTTACTTAGATAAAAAAGACTATTTGTGTTTGCCAAATTTAATTACTCAAACGTGAACTAAAAAAAATTATTTCGTTTTCTACTGGCCTGCAAGCTCGTTTTCATGCGATAAATATTATTCAAATAAAAAGTATCACTTCAATTTGGAGCAGCCTAATTGAAAGAACTTACATTACCCGTTTTACTATATTGTATTTTGCGCATATTAAACGAAAAGAAACATCTCGCCGGATATATCAATTCGACTTTAAAAATCAAACAGCAAAATAATTGAGAAGATTTTTAATTTGAAAGCGCGGTATTATGCTATTTGGTCTTCCAGAGTTGCTTAAAACACTTAATGCCTTTTATTTATCAAGTCTGAATTTAATTTTGCCGGAATGGAAATGTCGCAATTTAATTTAATCGCTGTGTTGAAACCAAAAAACAACTATTTGCAAACCATTGAATAACAATTTCTGTACACATTATTCCGCGCTGTAAAGATAGAGTGCCCATCATTTACGAGGATACGTTTATTAGAACTTCTCTTGTTTTTCATAATAAGCCGGCGTCAATGCTCGCTCTCGTTATTCGTTTTATATTCTCCGTCTGCGTTTATTTTCTTCGTAATATTGTTAAATAAATGAAAAATGCCGCGTGGCTTTTCGCCACCAGTAGTCCTCTCCCTGGCAGTGTTTATCGATAAATATTTTATAACCGCGGGCGAATGAAAATTAATTATGCGTTTTAATATCTCGTCAGCCATGTTAACGATTTTAACAGGGACGCAGATAAAAAAGAACACGTCACGTCGTTGTTGTGCCGCCCTTCGTTGTAAACGGGAAGACCATACTACAGGGATAAAGTCAATTAGCGTTAACAAGGTATATTGCGATATAAAGAGAAAACAAGCTTTAGGAAACGTATAAGTATTCTTGAGTAAACCTCATACACGGATGTGATTAAACCACAGACAGTTAATTTCCTTCAAAATACCGATAGGAAGGATAAGGAAGGTATTATGCGTTAAGAAGTAATGACTGATTCAGAGTTAGTAACTACATTTTAATTTTCAGTCAGAATACTAAATATTTAATCCTATATTGTCAACTGATTTATAATAAGAGGTGGAAGTTTTTAAAATTTGCATTCTCGGCAACTGGGATGTATTTCATTACTTAACACGATATTTTACGTAATGTACTTTAATAAAAGTATTGTTATATTCATTCTACAACATATACTACATGACTTAATAAACTGTAATTATATTTGAAAGTATGACTTCTTACTAATAAAATTGGACAAAAAAGTAAACTTTTATAAAAATATATTCGATACATTCGCGAGTACTTACAAAGGCATAAAGCACAATGAAATACCATAAAAATTGTCAGGGTCTAATTACAAGTTTTTATCCAATTGACAAATTGAAGCTTATAGTTTCGTCCTGTCCATCAATCCGTCTGTAAATATGTTCTTGTCTGTCATGCCCTTGCAATTTCTTCATTTTTAGACACATGCGAATAAAATTTTGCAAGTATTTACTTCGTATGGTGATCTTGATTAATATTAAAGATAAGATTAGAAAAAAATCAATGCACGTCTAAACGGAGATTCGGATCGTTAAGTTAGATAGCATTGTGACTTTTCATCCTTGGGTTTAAAAATGTAAAAAAAATTATACGGTGACCTTGCATCAACATTTTAAGGAGGTATGGACAGTTATGAAATCCTAAGTTTTACGCATTCCCACAACCACTTAATCGCTTTTTTATAGCATACACAGTTATGTTAAACATTTTTTAACAGTTTTGTAATCAATTTCACACGCCTTATTTTTATGACACCAACAAATTGTATTCGTATTTAGCCGACATTTACCATCATCAATAATGTTACCAAGATACGTTTACCGCAGATCGAAATATATACCATTAATTAAATTATAGTCGGAATAATTTAATTGTAAATAAAAGAGTAATACATTAATATTAAAATACAAATAGAAAGTAGCTCAAAACACAAGAAAGTTTGCAAAGCATTACTACCTGCACGAGGTGAAGTTATGTGGCATTAAGTATAAGATGCGACTTAGAAGTCTCGTTATATAGTATTCAAATATTGTTGTCTCTTTATTGCTCTTTTGACGTTTCTAATAAGATATACATGTAACAGAGATGACTGTAGAAGAAACATCAATTCGTTCTATTCATGTGTATCCTGTACCCTATATATATATATATATATATGTATATATATATATATATATATATATATATATGTATGTATAACAACTATTTGTTATATATATGTATATATAACAAATAGTTTTTATTCATATTATTTAATACTTTTGGTATATTTATGGTATAATCTTCACGAACCTTCTTTATTTCTGTAGTAGCTTCACCATTATTTATTATGTCTTTCAACAGACCCAAAATGCTGTGAGCAGTAACTACCACAGGATACTGGATGTTTTAGCTTCAATTCTTTTGACTTTGTAGCATAAAACTCAAATTGATATATATCTATTTCCAGTCTGCTTACTTACACTCGTAGTAAAACATTGAATCTATATAATAATGTTTGATTTAGGACTGTTAATTTAATAGTTGACTCGGCATTATTAACAAAATGCCTTGGGGTGTTTCTCTTATCATTGTCACCAGTACCAGATTTAGCTCGTCCGCAATCAACCCTACTTCCTTTTTGAAAGCTTTATATATTTCATTTTATTTAAATCCTGTCTTCACGCTCCTTATATGCCACTTCAGAATTTCTAGTCTGCATACTATGCTAAGAAAAGCCTTAAAATGCCGAATTATCACATACAGACTGAAAATAATTTATGTATTTTGGTGCTAAACCTCTTTGGTGTCAAAATATACTATATTCGATGGCAGTATAACACAATTGACATTTACTCTTTTGGTATTCACTTCAACTTTGGTTGCTACCAGTTGATAGATTAGTTTCTGTATTATGTCATGTTCTTATTTTGTCTCTATACTATATGCTTGGGTGAAGACATTAATTTTTTGGAGATGGCCTTTTTCCAGATTCATGAACACCGAGCTCGATGTGAAAGTAAGATATTCAGTACTTAGATGAATACAAATATCAAAACGTATCAACGACATCAAATAAGTTTATTGATGTGAAATATCGAATGGCGTGTATGGATGGGATTTAAGACGTTCTGATTTTACATCGTGACGTGCCATTTGGACAGCTTCGCTCTCGTCGGCTCTTTCCGACTTCATTAGGTCAGCTCCGCTTCTTGTCGGCTAACAGTATTATAACATTGAAAATAAATTTTCAATAGATTGTTAATACATATTTCTGTGATAAATTATTTCATAAAATAAAATGAATATTTTATTATTAACAATTATCTGAATTTATGTTTTTTAGATTTCAACTCGTTTAAATAAAAATATTTCAATATAAAAAAATGTGTAGATGTTTTACACGTGCCTGGCGTCCCATGACGGCTCACAATTTTTTATTTTTATTTTTTAAATTTTATATAATGTTTAAATGTATCATGGGACTTTGCTTTTATATGCAACGTGAGCCTCGGTAGTGTCGCCCTATTTACAAATATGAATTAGGACTGGGCATAATCCTAGACTGTGGTATTATTTTAAGTCTCTTTACCATAATTGATTTTTTTCTAGCTCTTTCTTATTTTATGGACCAAATACCCGTACATGGATAACAATGAATTGCCGCGTAATGTAGTGTAACATTAGAAGACAAAAGTTGAAAATAAGGCAATAATTTGTTAAAAAATCTCGACTTTGAGTTTTTGCATAATTCTGAAACGCGAATTTTCCAAAAACTTTTTTTTTGTTTATACTGTTCTCCTAGGAATCTTGTTATCAGAAAATATACACGTACGTATTTACTGATTATATAGCAATGATCTTTTGAAATATGGCTACATAGTAAGTAGAGGTTTAAGTTAAAATATTTGGAAGGTAGTTTCGTTACGATTAATATGAAAACAAAATGGAAGTAATGAAGTCGGCGTCCTATTTTTGTGGGATACTGATTATATTAAGTGGTACGTGAAATATAGCCAAATTTCTCGATATCGTTTTAATACACTGTACCTAAAACGTGCTTTATGTGCCATCGTTACAATTATTGCGGCGAGAGTACATTTAATAAAACATCGGCCATTACTGTGGCGAGAACACACTTGCCTCCATTATTGTACTGTAGTTACTGTGGCGAGTATACACGTAATAACATTGACGCCTAACCAAATATCAGGTAGCAGCACTATAGTTAAACGCTGAATAAATGAACGGAGATAATCAAATCACAACTCCTCTAAACGGCTCGTCTTTTGTGGTAGTAACAATTCAGCGGCAGTTCGTCTACATGGCGATAGGGTGGGAAGATAAGATGCGTGTAGATTACAATGTCCGTTGAAAGCACGTGTAAAGTTAATTAATTGTGAGCTACGCGAGAACGAAGGGGGATCCTTGATATATTTTGACGGCAATCACTCACTGCTCACTATAAAACGTCAAACAAAGGCCTAGAAATAATTATAAAACGGCAGCTGTTAGTTGTTTAATTATGTCACGAATTTCAATTATTCTATGAAAGGACGATGGAAAATAATATTCTAGGTACAGTCAAAATGTTGTGCAAATTAATTGTTCATTGCATGAAACACTGATTATGTAATATAGTAGTATAACGTTAAAAAGGCGTATAAGAAGCCCGAAATTAGATTTATAACAGAAGATGTAGTCTTGGATGGGTTGATTATTGAACGAGCGTCGTGGGAGTTACTTAGGCATCATCTTTATTGTTCTGTGTATTTTATTGAAAAATAATTTGTGTTAAGACACGAGGTGATATTGATTTTTAGTGAAGGATTTTTGGATCCAACGATATGGTGTCGCAATGAATACGTTATATGTAGGTTCCAGTATAATTTATCTCATTGAGAATAAAAGTAAATTAAAAAAAAACTAGGTTAGGGCTCAGTTGGTGTTATTATGTCACACCTGTCAGTCCTGGAATTATGTCACGTTACATTAAAATACAATAAAACCATTCTCAAATAATAACCCGTTTTCCGAAGTATTTTCTGTGACTACCACTTTAGTGATCAAATGAAATATAACTACCAAAGTCTCCGGTAACATGTACAATTCTGTCAAGAAAATAAATTAGAAGAGATGCTACGTGACACGTGTTAAAAAAATTACACATAGTTGGTGAAATGGTATTGGATTATCTTGTTTTTCTCCAAGTTTTTTTGAACTGTTTTTGTCCATGACGATTTGTCATAAATCCACATGTCAATCTTAATAGCTATCAATATTGGGAACTTTTAAAGTTTGTGTTAAAACTTTAAAATGTCGAATCTAAGCATTTAAATTTTCACCATGTTAATGTCGATATACAGAGACAGTAAAAGTATCTTACAAATTGTGTTTTGTCTTATAAACGCATTATAAGATTTACTGAACAAAGGTATATTAAGGTATATATATATATATATATATATATATATATATATATATATAAATAAATAAATATATATATATATATATATATATATATATATATATATATATATATATATGATATAATATTCATGTAAGTAGACAAATGCTGCTTACGACAAAGATAGTTTCCTCTAAATCGTTGCACGCCCTGCGCACGCTCGTTATTTATAGACAATATTATAAGTTAACTCAACTAACTTTCCGTCAAAGACTTGCTAACTATGCCAGGCTCTCGCCTTGTCATCGCGCTGTTATGGTTTCATTAAATTCAAGACACGACACCTATTATGCATACAAAGCGCTAATTTAGGCTCTAAATTTCAATGAGTGCATATGACTATTAAATCAAGTTACGTGGCTTAAATTTGTGTTTTTTAGTTGACAGCTCAAACACATAAAATTGCATTTCTTGCACACTCAATGCAATTTTTGTAAGACTATTGGGTAATGAACAATTTTTTTTAGTTTATTGCAAATAAAAAAGTATTTATTAGAGCCATTTCAATTCAGCATATCTCAAGCTTATTGAAAAGCTCTCATATCGCCCATATTTTATCGCTACTTAAACTACCCTCAGAAAGGTGTTGAGACTTTTTGCCGAAAGTGTAAAAAAACTATTCTAGGTTACAACTAGTGCTCTCATTTTGTCATTACGCAATTTCGCAATTACGTTATCATGTACTGACTTTGATATTTTCTAAATCCGTAACTCAAAGGTGAAATTCCGTAATTACGGAAGTATGTATCTTGACTTAAACAACAAAAATAACATACCGATCGCGTGCCTATTTACATTACATTACATTTTAAAAATTCGTTAAATTACGTACCAATGTAGGTTGTAAAGTAACACCTTTGAGAATAATCCGTAGCACTGCTTGTCTGTACTAACTAGTTGCGTTGCGGTAATACCCCGTGATTTATTTTAGACTCGGTTAATTAAAGCACGATACGATGTATATTGAACGAGAATTATTACTTTCAAATTAAGATTAGAGTTTAATATTGTCTAAACAACCTTACTTAAGAAAACCTCTTCAAATTATAATGCACTGCGTGTAATTCTCTTTAGGCAAACCTGTGAGAGCTGCTTTAAAAATGAAAAGAAACTTTCAGTGGTTGCTCGATCGTCAGTCATCCAATTCATATTGACTATAATAAACCAGCTCTAGTCGAATTAAAGATTTTCTTTTAGTGTGATGTATTGTGATTGTGAAGTTATTGGCCATTGTCGCGAATATATAAATAAACTAGCTATGCCGACGACTTCATTTGCGTGTAATTAGGAAAAAAGATTTTGTTTCTTTTTTCTCTTATAAGTTGTTCCTTGGTATACACTATTTACATACAAAATGTCATCAAAATCCGTCCAGTAGATCTTGCATTTTTATGTTTGTGATCGTTTTATTAATGAATTATTAAATTAAATTGAATTTGACAATTAATATCTGTGCTCCTTCAATATAATCAATGTAATATGTAAAGTGTCGAATGCAAACATTGTAAAAATGTATCAAAAACTCCTCGTGGTTCAACACTTTCATTACATTACATACCTACATTCGTTTTAACTATATTGGTGAAATGCCAGAGCAAGACTTCAACTACTGCTAAAAACACTCAGGATCAAGTCAGAAGTATTAGGAACTCCAACAAAGAATACTACCAGAATGGCAGTATTAGATAGAATTCCATTTAACAAATTATTTTACTTATCTGAGATATCTCTTTAAACAGTCTGACTGTAATTTACCAAAATCTTCTGCAACTATAATTAAGATAGTTCTGGAAATTACGTGATCAAAAAAAAACAATTTAAAGAAATGAAATTCCAACTAACAATTTAAAGAAATCAAATATTCACTACTACTTTTGACGAATGGGCCTCCACTCGAAAAAGAAGATATTTAAATATAAACATGCACAATGAAGACTAAGACCAAAGCAAGTACAAACATTTACAACAAGTACATAATTCCTTTCACTACAAACTGACCCAGTGACGATTTTGACGGTCACCATCACCTGTGTTTTGCCCGTAGTATACAACTTGCGGTGATTGATGTATTGTATAAAATTCAAAAAACTTCATGTCTACAATCTGATATCAAACTCGAAGCTACTGTTGATGGATTTTGAATTGATGAACCTAGATTTTTAGAGTTAAACTTTTTATATAAAGATATTATTAAAAAAGTGGTGGTGGTAAAATTTTTCCATAAATCGCCCTTGAAAAATAAATTCCACTTTAGAAAAGTACCAAAAATACCTGGATTCGATATTAGACTATAAAACTAGACGGAGTAGCTTGTCAGATATGATTGGCCAATTTTTAAAATTAAAAACATGTGTCATGAAGACGTTACGATATTTGAACACCAACGTGATATTTACAGATACACAAATTGAAGTCCTTAATAACATTCATCGTAGTTTAGATGTAATTAAATCAACAATAATTTCTTTGTATCGCCGTGATTCAAGTTTATTAAAAGTGGACGTTGCATTGCAGTTTATGCTGAATAAATTAGATCTTCAATCAAACAAACGCAGTGTACAACTTGATTTATCTCGCAGAAAGAGAATAAAAAAAGTCCAATAATTGCATCTCGTGTTTTAAAATATTTGCATAATAATGAAGAATTTTTCTCGAAGAAGAAAGAAATCTACGAAAATATTCGGAAAACCGTCTTACGAAAAAAATATCTGTTTGCAGTTAAATTTACAATTTGTCGATTGAGATTCAAGGCCACTGGCGAGTTGAATATTTCAATATTTTTAAAAACATCCCATAGTTTTGTTGGACACAATGTGGTCGCTGAACTAGCATAATGTAGCAATTCTTTTATAATTTGCGTCTTTTCATCTTGCACTTCCGAAGCAAATGCCGCTTAGGTTAAAGTGGTGGTTTGGTACGTAATTAAATGTTCGTGAGTTCGACCGGGCAGCAGCGCTCTCACTCAACGGCGTCGGACCGCGTCAATTAGGGCCATTAACGTTCGTAGTATCATAAGGGAGTTCGACAGCCAGTTAAACTATTTTATTTTGTGATGACATGATTCAAATTCAGTGGAGTTTCTTAGACACCGATAACTGAAGTTCTTCTTAACTAAGAGACACGTCTAATATAAAGATCCCGATAGAAAAGATGTAAGCATCAAACGATGAAGTATTCATTAATATATTCATTATTTGAATTTATGGGGAAAAAGGCTACATTACGTAATTGATATTCTAAAATGTTTTTTGTATGTGGATGTTATAATGTTTTATGTATGTGGATGTTGTATGTGGATAACGAAATTATGGTTAAAAAGGTTATATTTAAAATATCGAATTATTCGGTTACCAAACGCTCTAGACAGAGTTGAACACATAAAGAGAACAGTTTTAGATTTGTTAAATACCAGAGATTTGATTAATAAAGCGCACGTCAAGTTGCACATGATTTTTTTTCAAATCTCTCGAAAAAAAAACAAATAAAAACAAGTAATTTTATTTCTTTTCCTAAAGTTTACCAAGATGAAGGACATCCTTATTTGCACGTTTTATGATAAATTTCAGAGTCTGCAATTCGATGGTTATAATCTAATTAATGATAAACGAATAGAAGTGAGATCCTGCAAGAGTGCTTTTTAATTTTTATAGCTTGGGGTTCCTGATTGATTATATTTTATTTACATATACTTAATTGACAAAATTTACAGTTTTCATTATGTGCCACCATCTACGTCCACGTTCAGTCTTAATGAAGCCAGGCAACATTATCACCACCTATGAAATGAGTCCCCAACTTTCTGACTTCAAAGTAATTTTTAAAGGCAGTCAAATTACTCACAATTAAATGAAACTACGTGATGTAGTATTATTTCTACTTTCTTTAAGTTCCTTACCACGACCTAGGTTTCGTTGTATTACATCTTCAGGTGGGATATTAGCAAAGAATGGTAATGGCACATGCCTTCTGCATGGCCATTTGCATATTACAGCATGCAGTCAAATTAATAAACTAACAATGGTAAATTTTTAAAACAAACGTAATTGTTTTATAACGCACTCACCGAAACTACGCCATTTAAAAGTTATTATTAAGTTGGTAGAATAGAAGGCATATTAATTTTAATGTAAATATTTCGCATTATTATAACTGCCGAATTCAAATCACCTTAAATTACTGCCATGGTCCTGTTTCAAATCTCCACATCAGACGAGTTGATTAAGTGCCCTTGGACGAGGAAGTGCGTAAGGATATTAAACCGCCGCACGAGCTGCGAGGCGTTCCACGCGAATGGGAGTGGCACATGCCTTCTGCGTGGCCATTTGCATATTACAGCATGCATGGAATATTTATCGCGTGTACGCATGTTGAATACGCAATTAATATGACTAATTAATCAACGTCGCCTAGTGGAGAGAGGGGTGCTCGGCTCACTAGGAGAAACCGTTCGTTTCAGTGTGAAATGCAATTGCAACGCTGACGCAAGGAGACAGGTGTGGTGAATCGAGCTGCCACGATCCATATCCGTCTTTATGAATCTGCCTCTGTTTATGGTTGTTGCAGCGTAATAGCCTGGGGCGAATTAGCCGATTGTAAAACAAAGGAGACTAGTTACATGCCTGCGTGGCAAGTGTGAAGTGCTTTTCACTATTGCAATGTTGCAATCTTTGCAACTTGTGGATGTGTGCATATCGATGAACCAGAAAGTCATATATCAAGTTTTTATTGACGCCATGAATTATTTTACATATGTGTGAGTCGTTTTATTATAGTAATAGTAATACTTCAAGATCGTTTGACAAGAAATTTTACCACATAATTCCCTAAAAATATAAGATATGATGGTTCCCTAAAATAAAAAGATATGGTGCTAAGTTGTAAAATATTGTAAATAAACTTAAGTATGTACGTTTAGCAAATAATTAGACGTAGGGTGTTTTGAACAGAGCGACAGTAAACCTTGCACCTTGATATCTAGATAAAGGTAAAGGCTCAACAATAAATTTCAAATTGTTTATTCACTTCTGTCCTGTGAAGTGAAATACAGTGATGCTGTCTAATATATTTTATTGCACGTTGTATTTCTAGTAACGTGGGAATGTTTGCTGTCTGAAAACTTTTTTTCTAGTTCGAAGAATCAAAGGTCTTCAGAAGGAGTAGGCTGACTGACGCACCTGTGCTTTTAAAATGGTATATAATCATTGTATTAAAAGCAAAAAAATAAATTCTTGGAATGGCTTTTGAATTCCAGTATACATGCTTAGTCAGGGTAACATTTAATATAATGGGACCTTTTTATTCGTGAGAAAGAATGAATGTTGCGTAATTCTTATCGACTTTGGTCACTAAAACGTTGCGGTTATGACTCACTGTAAAGTCGCCTACCTCGCCGTGTCGGTTTGCACAGGTCGCAACTTGAGGCTTGTCTCAACTTGACACTGGATAGAAAAAAAATAATTTTCTGCATTAATATTAAATAAATTGAAGAGGTGAGTGGGAAAAGATGACAAAACGCATTTTTCAAGTTTATTTTTTTTTTGGATAAATAAAACTTTCTCGTCCTATATAATAAATATAGCACATTGAAAATCAAGACATAAGTAAGTAAAATGTTGTCGTTAACTAATATAATAAGTTCTCCATAGCAGTTTTTGCAATTAAAAATAATCTGAATACGATTTTATCGAAACCGTTTTTCTGTAACATTTAATGAGAAATTGATATTTGACGTGCCTGTGTGTTTCACGGATTGCGATAGAGTAGTAGGGCTTTCTGCCTATAATTTAACCGTAAAATCGTCGTTTGGATGAGACAATGTTAATTTCACTCTAAAGCTTCACCGAGTTTCATTTATAATTATTGCCTCTTTTTCTTAGGCAAAGAACAGTCTAAGACTATATTTACGTTTAAATTTTGTTATCAGTTTGTTGTATATTTATTTGCAAGCATTTTAATATGACCAAATTTGTTTGTGAAAAAATCTGAGCTTGAGGTGCTAATATTAGTAATGCTATATATTATATCGAAAAAAATCAAGAAAAATTATATGGAAATTTGGAACTTCATTATGATCTTAACAATCATCAGATTCATATCAACGCACTTACAACCAATGCCTGAATAAGTTGAAGAGGTGCTTTAAGAAGATTATAGTCTCTAGATTTTGATATTTAGGCAGAAAATTGAAGTACAGACAGACAATAGATTTGACACACAGACAGACAATAGATAGACCTTTTATATTTCGTAAGTAAGCAAACGTTTAAGGTTACGAAGAGTGTCTTATGGAAGATTCTAGTGTAGAACCCGACGCAACTAATCGAAGACAATTCAGTCGATGCACAATGAAATGACACGTACTAAAAACGGCGCACATGTTTGCCTTTGTTTTCTAATGACGTACGCTATTTATCTTTTTATGCATAGTGAAACGCCGCCACGTTTGAACGGCCACGTAAAAACGGCGCACATGTGTGCCTTTGTTTTCTAATGACGTACGCTATTTATATTTTTATGCATAGTGAAACGCCGCCACGTTTGAACGGCCAAGTAAAAACGGCGCACATGTTTGCCTTTGTTTTCTAATGACGTACGCTATTTATCTTTTTATGCATAGTGAAACGCCGCCACGTTTGAACGGCCACGTAAAAACGGCGCACATGTTTGCCTTTGTTTTCTAATGACGTACGCTATTTATCTTTTTATGCATAGTGAAACGCCGCCACGTTTGAACGGCCACGTAAAAACGGCGCACATGTTTGCCTTTGTTTTCTAATGACGTACGCTATTTATGTTTTTATGCATAGTGAAACGCCGCCACGTTTGAAGTAAGGTTTTCTATTATTAACTTTCATGTTAAATCTGTGGGTTTAATTATAATTTATAGAGTGACTGTTATGTATATAATTTTCTTTAAAAATCAATGTAAATACTTACATACATATACGAGGAAAACTCAGTTAGAATGTTGATATCTGAAAAATAAATTCAAATGGGTTTCTCTGCTGGGTAGTTTTTTGTAAACAAAAGAAAAAAATAATTTATGGAAATCCATATTGAAAAATAAATCGAATTAAGGGTGTACGAATTTATTTTTGTATTGTTACGTTATTATTTTAAATCATCAATTAATATGCCTTCTCATTTCGATTTCACACTGAGAGTAAGAATGACCAATTACTTATGCCAATTCCTTTTTTTCTTCTCCTGTTAGCGGAAATAGGAAGTTAAATATTATTTCCACGTTATTTTTTGCTTTGAGTCAAATGGGAATCTACGAAAAGCCGTAATCTCATATAAATTACGTTTATTTAATCTATATTCTTTAACTACACTTTATAACTATATTTATGTATTTATTTAGTACGCACGGTTTACTATAAATATGAACAATATTTAAAAAATGCACTTATCGGTATTTGTATATATTGCTATAGATAGACTACGTAATAAAATGAAATTACATGCAAAAAGTATTGTTGTAAGTACCTAAGTATATATTTTTTCTGTTTTTAATGTTAATTACATTAACAACAGAAAAAATATAGAAAGAAATTCGGAATACAATAAATTCTATTCCGAATTTTTTTCTAGTTTTAAGCTTTTTGAATATCTGAATTGATTTCGAAATTATTTATAAAGCTTTAAGTTCGCATTGAATTACGTCATATGGCTATGACAGAGATTTGAAATAAAGCACTATGAAAGAATTAAGTAATTTAATAGAAAGTTTCTTGATATAATATGATGTGTATGTTTTGTATTTTTTGAGAGAAGGAGGCAATATTTAAAGTAACAAGATTTTATTTTTTATAACTGAAATAATTTAATATATGAATGCAACAAAAAATGGTTTGCATTTAATAATACATTATGTTTTAATAACAATATTTGACGTTTAGAACAAGCGTAAAATAAATTTAAATTTATCTTTCATGCCAGTACTTTTCTAAACGCAGCCAAACATTTCCTATTATCTGAGTGCATATAAAACATTTTTTTCTTAATATTTCCATACTGTAATAAAAAGTTTTAGGTGCCTGTTTTTTGCAAAAAAGTTTATTTTACAATTGACTTTTCCCTACGTGGGTGGCTGTGCAGCTAGTTGTGGCGTAAAATTCATAGGTGTCTACGGTATTAATATCACAGGTCTACGATGGTATTTCCCTTTCAGATTTGATGACTGATTTTGATTTGGGGCGCTGATTACAACCAGAACGTTGTACTGCTATCACCTTCATATTTGGTATGAGTGCAAGCTGATGACATGAGCAGTGATGTCGAAGAGGTATCGCAACCTGAAGCTTAATTGGAACACAGTTATTTTCACAATTAGAACTGAACGACTTAACAAGAGATCTAAGCTTGCCAAAAGATGTAGCTGAACTCCTCGGATCAAGACTATCGGGAAGAATATGCTTGCTCCTAGCACCTCATTTTCTTGGTATGGCAACAGAGAAAAAGACTTTGTACCACATTTTGCTGAAGATTTGGATCTAATATATTGCGAAGACATTCTTGGCTTCGTGAAAATGTTTAACGTCGAATATGACGCGAACGACTGGAGATTGTTCATAGACTCATCGAAGCGAAGTTTGAAAGCAGTTCTTTTGCATAATGTAAATAAGTACACTTCACTGCCAGTCGCCCACTCTGTACATTTGAAAGAATGCTACGACAATTTGAAAAATGTGTTGGATAAAATAAAGTACCTGCAACAGGGGTGGATGGTCTGTGGATAGCGGAAAGTTATAAGTATATTGCTCTGTCATGGTGGCTATACAAAATATCCTTGCTTTCTCTGCGAGTGGAATAGTCGAGACAGAGGACAACAATGGACGAAGAAAGAGTGGCCATTAAAAATTAAGTGAAATTGAATTAGAAACCTGGAAATCTTTTAAGGAAGTAGTAACCAATTTCCTATGTAACTATAAAAGTCCAAATTACAAGGAAATTTTGAAGAAAATTATTGAAAATTTCGTAAAAATGAGATGCTTGATGAGAATTTTCTAATAACTTGGGAGCTGTAATTGAAGAGCAAGGCGAAAGATTTAATCAGGATTTGAAAGAAATAGAACGTCGCTATTAGGGAAGGTGGAATACAAAGGTGATGGCAGACTACGGTTGGTTGCTAAAGCGAGATGATCCAAATCGGGACTTTTAAGCGAAAATCTCGCAATCGAAGCTTTAGTGAAAAAAAAACTAGATGCCAGAAAAGTATTTAATATTTCTAATTTGTTTATTAATGTCATTTAAGTGTATTTATAATATTTTAATGTCGTTTGATTTTTTTTTATTGTAATATGAAATTTTTACTTAGTAAAGTTGGCTTTTTTTTGCGATTTCATACGTAGGGCTTCTCCAAAAATCATCGCAAAATACCCTAAGACCAGCTATCAAATCCAAAAAGGGAAAATAAAAGTTAAAATTTACAGACCTGTATACTATATATGTTTAACACGGTTTTGATGGCAAGCAGTCACGATGAACTTCAACAATTAATTAATAGATTTACCGAAGCTTATAATAGATATGGATTAAAGTTAAACGATGTAAAGACAAAGGTTGTAATCAACAGGTGAATAAAAATACATCAGATTGCAGCAGATGAATAAAAATACTGAGCTAATAAGAACAATAAAAGAATCTATTAAATCCATACTTACACAATTAGCGTTTTGCCATCAGCCTCCCTCTTAAATATTAATAGTAATGCACTCCAACTTAAAAGATGACCTCTGCCGCGCTACCAGCCGCCGATCACACCAATACCCTTATCAAAGAGCATATGGTGTGGAGCTGAATGAGAAGCGTTTTAAAAGAGCCAAATTAACAATTTTGAAAAACGTGTAATCACAAAGTTTTTTCTTAGATTGTGAGAAATATTTGTTGTCGAAATTTTGGTTTTTCTAGACAATTCAGCAGTTACAACTAAATAAACAATTACTTTGTTTGTAGACATTAGTCGGGCTGTAATTTGCCAACCTTAATAATTTCTTTAGTCTTTACCTAATTCAAAATGCTCATGATTTTTTAGATTTTTCTGAACGATCCTTGTAGTGATGAGGGTAGATGACAGAGATATTTAAGCTTTTTTCCCGAAAAATGTTCAAAACATTTATAAAAAATATATCCTATACGTGGTTGAATAAGAATTTTTGTTAATTACCCTATTTGCCCCTGAAATTACTCCACCCCCTCAGCATCAAAATTGAACTGTTTATATTTCACACCTGTAATTGGACCCATTTAATCTGCCTTTGTGCTAAGTGTAAAATTTTTACGTCGAAAAATTTCCGAGAAAATCGCCTGTGACAGATGAACTGACGGACACCGAAGTGATTTCATTAGTATTCCGTTTTGGCATTTTTGCCACGAAAAACTAAAAATGGAAATTTTAATACTCTGAGCATGTAATTAGAAGTATATTTTATCTATAGAACAAGACTAAACAATTGAAAAAAACACGAGTCGAGAAGAAAGTAATGGCTCTGAAACCTGAGGGAATCTTCGGTATTCCTTTTCATATTACCATATTGGCTATAATAACTTTATTGGTAGTCACCACAGGTGTTACCAACAATATTGTAGCTAATACGATAGCCAACGCACGATAATCGGCCAGGGTACAGAAGGAAAACTCAATGATAGGTTTTGAGAAGTATTTTCTCACATATTTTAGCGTTCTGTTTTAAAACTGGATAAAGGAGCTACTTATGGAATCAGATTTAATTTAAATATAACGGAGAGAGCTCCTCGTCTGTATTTTATGTTAAATTAAGTGACGAATTCAAATGCGGATTTTACAAGTCGCAAAAATGCTGATTAGGTATTTTAGTGATACTTGAAGGCGAAGCAGGATTTTAGCTATGGAAGGCTTAAGACTGTGCAATGATGCAGCAAACCAATTTTTTCGTTCCTTGTTAAAAGGCGAACGTTCCTTACTAGCTTGATAACAATCCGTTCGCCTTTTGAGCTATATAACAATATACATGGACTTGTTCACAGTGCATCCCAGAAATACAGGAGAGTAGTTGGCTCAGCAGGATAATAAAATATGTCTAAAATACGCGATGTCTCCTAAAAGACGGAGCCTCTTTTAACCCTACTGGTAAGTATACGTTGAGAATTGCTATATGAGTGAGAATTGCTATATGTTAATTACAATCGCCACGTATAAAATAGTACTAAGGGATCCACACAAGCTGGTTTTACATGCCAATTTAACTAAAATGTGTGAAATTTTACAGAAATTCAATAGTGTAATTTCTTCCTTATCTCATTTGTTTCTATTCAAAGGTTTTTTTTTCATTTTCTTAAGTATTCGTTGAGTAATTTCATTTTATTAGCAATTTCTACTTTAGGTTTGTTCATGCTTCTTGTGGAATTTATATTAAAGTAATTTATTAGTACTTCAAGGTGAAAAAGGACTTTATTTTAAGTGGCAGTAGGTCGTGTTATGCAAGATTCCTATATTTTATGGCGTCGGTTCAATGAAATAACAATCCAACTGCATTGAAATTTCATTTTTCTGAAATGAACATTTTTGTTCAGAAAACGAAATTTTGATCCCTTTTGCTCTTTTGCTATAATAAAACAAAAGTTTGAATTGTTCCCAACGAATATTTTGGTTTTCATTCGCACATGTATGGATATAGCTAATTTTAACTGACTTACAATAAATAACGCAGTCGTACAAATTATACGTTAGGATTATGTATATATATAATAAAAAAATATTTTTTACTTATCATAGAGTTGAGTAAAAAGATTCACCCGAGGTCACCAAACTCATAACATTGTACAATGCTTACTCATGCACCGGTTTATTGGAAATAATTGAAACGATTTTGATCGGTTAGCGACTATAATGGTTAACATTTTTTATTCGATTTTAGGTAAATCGGTCATTTTACTGCCAAATTACTGTATTCTTTTATTAATATTTTTTACAAAATATGGAAGTTGCCTGTGATATAAACCCAATGACGTCGTCTTTTGTATTATAAACTTTGGTAATAGATACACTAAATATTATACTTGTAAATATTTTACTTTATCATTGTTTCTCGTTAATTACAGCGAATGGTGACAATTAAATAAATAATGAAATAAATATATTAGTTTATGAAGTGTGCAATGATATTGAAACTCAAAAGAGCCCGGTGAAAATTGAAAAATGACGTTACAGAAATAGAATATAATTTATAAAGCTGATATTTTTTAGAATATAAAAACAATCAGGAATGAATAAAATTAAAACAAAATTTGTTATAATAGAAAACAAAAAAGCTATCTTCTAACGAGAAATAAAAATAATAAAGGAAATCGAATAAAATACATAATAGAGTCTTAGCTATTGCCTAAATTAATTACAAATAAACTGTAGACTGACATTGACAATGATTCTGTTTTGTCAAAATGAATGTCTTTTTCGCTCTTTTCGAGTTTGACCTGACTTTTTTGACGATCCTGTCGAGCCTGCGAGTTTTGTAGATAACCATGGTACACCTATATATAGAGGATACAACGAGACACAATCTGTACTTTGTTTCATCTCGCTTGTTCCAAGTGTTCCGTGAAAATAATATTTAGAAATTATTATGAAAAATGACCGGAGAAAAACACTAAAAATATTTAAAATTTCTCATTCGTCTGATTGACGACTTAGATAAAGTTTTTAAAGAACTTTTTTATTTTTTCTATATAATATTGTCATTTTTATTCTTGTAATACTTGGGCTTAATGTGGTATGGATTTTTGCCAGCAAAAGATTCTCCATTCATCCATCAAGGAAACTTTTCCACCATCGATGAATAAATCCAATTGATTGGTGAAAAATCTTTTACAAAATGAGAAAAGATAGTATTACAAGGTTTAGTTAAAAGAAAATTGTATATAGTATGACATGGTATACAATATACAGTACTATACTCTGTACAGTATTGAGTCAACAATTATCATTAAATGTGACCAGCATGAACACACATAGTCCTGTAGCTATCCATACCTCTGAATGAAAGTTTAGAGGGGGAACGCTTTAAAACAAAAAACGCCATACGGAGATATTAATGGTATTGTAATGAATAATATACTGCATATGTAAAGATCCATGTACGACTTACGATATATCACATTCTTACAGCGTCCTATTTTTGTTACTGTTTCATGTCTTTGAGCCATTTTTAATTCTAATTACTACTTTAATACAGGTGGCCCATTTACAGTAGTTCAAACTTTTTTTTAGGTACAAGTGTATATAAAGTATGTCGGTCTCTTTCTTATACGTGCATAACAAAAGCGCTATGTCTAGCAGTCATTTTACCTGAACACATTTTGTGCGTGTTATGGCTAGCAAACATTGATTTGCGAATAATTTAGCTAAATGCTGAGTTGAATTAATGCTTTTATTAAAAGAAACACAAGGAAAAGCAAATCTCTAGTTGTACAATTTTACTACAGTGAACTTTTTAAAAGTACATTTTTTAAAAGTACATTTTTTTAAAACTACATTTTCTTTTCTTTCTTTTCAAATCGGAAAAAATTAACAAAAAGTTTCAAACAACAGCAGAAGCTAATAATAAATAAAAAAAAATTGCTCATTAAATACTCGCTACATGAATCCTTTACTTCCATAACATATTTCATGTGATTTAGTGGAATAGTTTTCGAACAAAAGTGATTTATGTGACTGGAGTAGAGATTTTTTTAAAAAGTGCGGAATAAATATCATAACTTCTAAACTATTGATTTTCGCGGAACTAATGTTTTTTTAAATGATTTATCACGATGTTCTTTACCTAACAAAAAATGTTGAACCTCTGTAAATGGGTCACCTATATGAGAATTTATATTGAGTAGTGCTACAAACTTTCATGTAAGTTCGTGTACAAAATAGAATCAGATTTATATTGCTGTAGAAGGCAATATTCTAAACGCAGACACGATAAATGAAAATGTAAGGTACACAGGCATAGGTTGTTTTCAATATTATGACAGTGAGCAAGCATCGGGTCATTTAAGCCGGGTTTGACGGCGCAGCTGGGAACTTCGGGAAGATCATCTCAGATTAGTCGTCTCCAATATCTGCGTTATCTTCATCTTCCTTAATGGACCGGCTTCGAGATTGGTGTACTAAATGACAATTTCTTTTTTATTGTTACGTCGGTATTCTCATTATTATTATTTGTGGCGATCGTTAGTTTATAAATCTGGTTTGTAAGTGTTTATCTGTTACATCATTTAGTTAACATTTGTTTTTTATAGACCAATAAGTTTTACAAATATGCTCTGTTGTTTAGACTTATTGTATTTTCTTTTTCATTGAATCTCATATTTTATTTATCGTTTACGGTGGTATCAATAAACAGCTATTACACAAATGTAGTTTGTTACTAAAATACAAATGTAGTTTGTTATTATATTTCGAAATCCCGTTAACAAATTTTTTTCCTTTTCGCTCCAAATTCTTTTAGCATATTTTGTACTTTAATGATTAAATTTTTTTCTTTCTGTACGACTTTCATATACTGTATTACTGTTTCGTGACATCCTAGATTGCACAGACAAACGGTATAAACGGCGATTATGAAAATTAATACCTTTACCGTTTAATTCTTGTCATATTTTTTTTATCTCTGTTTAATTCTTAAATATTTAAATTTTTTAAAATAGTTTCGACTACACGAAGTGGTAGGAGTCTCCGAAAAGGGTGCGGCTCGGGTTGATTGGGTTTCGGCCACTATTGGGTTAGGACACCAAAGACAATGGACACATCCACAGTGGATTGAAATGGCTATGTTGGGGACATTCAAGTTTTTACCATAAAACTTTATTTCCGATCGCGTTAATAAATAGATTATAGTTCTCTAAATAAACACTTTTAAGTGACGTTTTTCGCTAAACTTCATGGTTTTCCAGGAAAAAAAAACAAGAAGTTTAGACCAATTTCTATATGTTAAATATATGAGCGCTCTTCAACTACTCGACTCGAATAGATCACTTCCCCACATGCAACTTGTCGGCTATATGGAATCATAAATTGAAAGAAATTGTAATTTAAAAAAATATTTTTAAAAACATGTTTACTACGTTTTAAAGAGGGAAACTTATTACCACATTCCTTTATATTTTCAAAACTGATCAATGTTTTTAGGCTTGATTTAATAGAGTACAGCCTAAATCAATACTTATTTACCACTGAAGCTCCTGGAATTTTAATTACCCCTATTGTTCGTATATTTATGATATGTTCGTATATTTATTATTTATATATATATATATATATATATATATATATATATATATATATATATATATATATATATATATATATATATACATATCAAAAATTAAAGACATGCTTGTTTGGAAAATTATATTTTTCAATAAATTAGTAATAATAAATTATTTATAATTAGTAATAATAAACGCCTCGTTTCTTCTTAAAAGGATGTCTTACAAAGTCATTTTTGTTATTAATATCTGAGTTAGAACGGTGCGGACAAAATATGCTCAGACGCCAGTTAGACAATGAGTTAGTATGTAAAATGTTCTTTTGATTACAAAATAAAATATTTTCTGTTTATTAGACCAATGACACGCTCAATGAATCTGGCTCATATATCGCAGTATATTGTTATTTCTATATACGATGCTATAGTCCTAAAATGTTTTAAATTTAGTTTGACCATTTTACTCTTAAAAAATTCAATATGATGAAAACAATTTATGTGTTTTATAATCGTTCTTCTATTTCCGCATTTTAAAAGCTGCACAAATTTCCTAAATCTACTAAAAAGCTAAAGATGCAACATTTTGAAGTGAAAGCTCTCTCTCGTTATATTTTTAATTTGTTTTTATAATATTTATCTGTCCTACAACAACATCCCACAATTACATTCCATAGGGTATTATTATCCTTAATGGCTTTCATTATTTATGACGCTTCCATTATCCACGTCTTTATAAAAGTGCCAAACTTATATTAATTCAATCACGTAAATATTCCCGCCTCGAGTATAAAATATCGGTTTGAGCAGGTAAGTGCACGCAAGGTGCCAGTTTGCGTTTTACAATGCGCATGGAAGTAAGAAATATTTAGAATATTCAACCCACAAGTTGAGTTTTATGCCTCCACAACCAGTTCTCGCTGTGACCGCTGCGGACTAATAAAAAAAAACTCCACCCGTCGAACGGTGCTTTTGAGCTTATATAAATTTAAGGTTGTAGGGACTGCAGCTGTGTGGATGCGTGAAGGTGTGTAAATACAAGAAAAAACCGGACCCGCGACTATGCACGTTATGTAAGTTTAAATATCACTAACATATTGATGGGTTTGAATTGGTCGTCGGCTTATTGATGTGGAATGTAAGACGATTGAAGCTCACTCTCCTCACGATAATGTGTCAGTTCTCAATATAAATAATAAGCAACTCGTCAGTAATAAGACTTGAAGGTAAATTTTTTATCATTATATAATATATCTTTTTATTCATTTACTACAATGTCGGTAATTGTATATAAGTCAGATATGAAAAAAAATCAGATTGGAGAGATTACGATTCGGATAATCAATACCTTGGTGCGCAGCGAGTGACAGAAAATAAATCTTGAAATTATTCTTAAGGAGATGCATAGAAGACTTTATTAAAACATGTATGAATCGAATCCAGAATATATTAAAATAAGGTAATGTTGATAACTGGTGTGTAAAACCATCTTATACTTAAAGTATAAATGCAAAATAATGAACTAATGGTGGCATTGAAACAGGACTATGGAAATAAATGCGGCAAAACCTCGAAATATTCATAAACGCCGTAACAGTGGTGCAAAAACATTTAAAAAAGTATACGAAAATTTTACATTTCGTACACTTCTTTAGGTAATTGGGATTAAAAATCAACTTCTAAGAAAAGAAACATTTTAGCGGCGGTTTCGTTATGACTATAATATAGAAAATTTTTCAAGTGGAAGTTGGACTCTCACATATACTGGAATTATCTGTTTTGTAACTTAAATTAGCATGAAGCGAAAGCATTATTTCGTTTAAACTTTATGAGATATCTACACTGATTTGTGATTGTGAAAATTAACTTGGGATATTTATGTGAATTTATGTGGGCAATTTACATTCTAGTAAATGCAGGGATGGGTGAAAAAAAAACTCTGTAGTTTCAGGAGTTTTCAAATGTATTAATAATTTTGTATCGATTATTAGTTAGATAACAGCAAAATGACTTATCTAATTAAATTAGAGAATTGAATAAATATTTAAAAACCGTTTATGTCTTGGCTGAGCATAAAGTTAGTCAGGATTTTTTTTATAAATATTTACGTTACATTTAAAAAACTAAATCAGGAAGTAAAATATATAACCATTTTTTTATATTAATTTTCTGTTTAAAAATATACCAAGCTCATTTGTATCCCCAAAAGTACTCATTTGAATATTTTGAAAATGTCGATTTTAAGCTTTTATGAAACAACAATATTAATAATGCATTAATAGAATTAATAGAACCTTATATTATAATTTTTTTTTCATCAAGAAGCACTGGCTTTTGGAACTTTTGGTAAAACTAACAATGGCCAAATATTATGTCAAAAGTCTTTCAAGAATTTACATTTGAAATCGAAAATTAATCTGCCTTGCAAGGTTAGATATAAAATTTAAGGCTTTCGAAAATCATGTTTCCAAAGCCGCAAACGTGTAAAGTTTTTGTGTTGAATAAAGTTAATTTTTTTTAAATAAAATTCATTAAAAAAATAATTAAAAAAAAAAGGAAATATATATATATATATATATATATATATATATATATATATATATATATATATATATATATATATATATATATATATATATATACACAGACTAAAGTTACCTTTAAAATTTTTTCTGTTCTATCTAGAGAGGTTGGTCATAAGCAGACAGACGGACAACTGTGCGATTGCAGTAGAGTTTCTGTGAATTCTCCGAAATTTAAAGACGATGATAATATATGTCGTAAAAACCCATTTGTTTTTTCGTTTCAAAATAAATAACATAAAAATTCATTCGCGTGGGAGAGGGAAAAATCTGTTGTGCTAGTTAAAAAAATAAAAATAGTTTACTCAATTACTGCGACAATTTGCGCGACTGCTTGATTTGTTTTAATATATTGAAGGGACAAAGGTAAATTGCCAGACCAGGGAGCCATATCTGATACGGCCTTTTGAAAATTAACTATAACGATCTAACATTACCCGCATTTCTTCGATTTTCAATAAGCCAGTTGAAGGAACTAACCGGAGTTTATTAACTTCAGGGGCTGTGAAATTTTCATGGCTGCTAGTGAATGGATATGGGTTTCACTTTTTTACCAGAGTCTCCGTGATCACATCCATTTAAGAAGTAACGTTACTGCGATATGGAATCTTTGCAACCTGCAACGGTAATGAAGTATCAAAAATATCCACAGTTACGAGTAAGCCATTCCCAAAAATCATTATACGATATTGCTTGTACAACCCCTAATAACATCACTCCAATTACTGTTACATCTAAACGACTGAGATTTTTGCTTTCTGTTCGAAATAAGTATTGTGTCTTTTGTGCCCTGAGGTCACCTTCGATATTAAATAACGTAGAACTATTTCGGCCGAAACAATGAAGATGAACCTTGTGAGTTTTTTGGATCCGTTTATTCATATCGAGGTTACAATGACAATAATATAAAAAAGTTCGTCTTGGCGGGATCGTATTTCAAACGAATAAATCTTTGGAAAACTAAAATAAATATTATTGAAAATCCACCATTTTCTTAATCATTTTTAGCAGAGTATCTGTAGTAAAAGAAGAAACATTCTAGGTAAAAGGACAATGAGAAAAAAAGAAAACGTTTGTCCGTCTATTCATCTGTCTGTCTGTCATAATACCACAGTGTCTACAATTTTCAACTTATATGCATACAATTTTGCAATTTATGTTAAAATATAAAAAAAATAATGTATCTCTTTATTAGGGTTTGCCAGTTTTTCTTCTCCAAGGGACAGATGGTGAAAAAGCGAAATGAATACATAATTTAATAAGGGTCAAAAAGATATAAAGGAAAATTATGGTAATTATTTATTCAAATAGTAATTTGTTGTGTTACGTAATTATATTATAATTTGTGTGATGACAAAAATCCATCTGCAAAAATCATACCTTCCCTAACTTTGCTTTCCACGTTCCATTTCCTTCCACATTCCTCTAATCCTTTACCGTTCTTTTTCTATCCCCAATCCTGCTCCAAAACCCCTTGAAGATGTATCAAAATTATATTATTTTTGTTTTTTTTTCACTTTTCCTTCCCCTTGTAGATGTATTAAAATTATATTATTTTTGTTTTTCTTTTCGCTTTTTCCTCCCCTTGTTTAAAAAAAATTATATTATTTTTGTTTTTTTGCGCTTTTTCCTCCCCTTGTAGATGTATCAAAATTATATTATTTTTTTTCGCTTTTTCCTCAGAAATTTATTTATCATATTTTATATATACTTGCTTTAGAACTTTATAAACGCTTTGGAAAACATTATTCTCGTAGCCATAAGTTCACCAGATGTACATATTCATCGAAGAAATGAATAAATACGTAAACATTTTTAGTTAGAACAACGCTGGTTGCGACTGATTATACGAACACTATCAGCTCGCTTCGTGTGCGTCTCATTATGGGGCAGTTGCCCCATGTATCTGTAACTTGTAGCGAATACTACCTAAAATATGGCTAAAAATACATGTCTACCGATGCTTTTTAATTTTTTTTAATGATAGATGCTAGAAGCATCTTGTATTGCCAAATCATCCATATATTTTTTAAATTATTAGTAATTTTGAGACAGTGCTTTGCTGTATATCATTGTCATTATTTTTTATGCCATTTGTCCAATTTTAACTTTATTCAGTAACGTATAGTCTCACTTTTCGACTTTGATATCAATTAATCTTACGAAGTCACTATGATTTTCGCATCAATTAATCTTTTTTATATTTCTTACATATATATGATTGCAATCAGAATATCCTGTTTTCAGTATCACAATTACAGTATTACAGTAATTAATAATTATTTTCTATTATACTGAGCAATGCATCACTTGCTGTATCGATCCATAGAATATGTTTATTTTTACACCAACTTCAAGATTCTTTTTGTGCAATTGACGTACACGGTTGCCTCATCATCTTTCCCCGTCTTCAAGAATTATCCTTTCTCCGTTTAAAGTTACCAAACCATATAAAAAGTGAAGTATCAGAAAAACATGTCTTTTTTAAAGTTAATTAAAATCACTGAAAGCTTAGAAATAGAAAAGAAACTTGATATGTGGAATTATATCGACCATTGTTCCGTGTTATGAGAAATATTCAAATGTTATTGTCATGTTTAAAAAACCGTAAGGTTCCGTAGTTGTCTATGTCTTCCTATAGAAAATGGTAAACAAAACCTTGATTTCGTTTTGTAAAATCTATCCGAAGATAGCTAACTTAATAATGTGTGTAGTTCATAGTAGTTATTCTTAGCATTTTCCTACATTACTTATCTATGTTAGTAATTTATCTATATCTGCTTGAAAAATTATGTATACGTAGATATAAAACTGTTGAAATTACAAGGTGTGATAAACGTAACCGGAAAGACAGACGGAAGGGCATAAAAAAATATAAGGGTGCTGTTTTTGTCATTTGGCTACGGAACCCTTCAAACAATAAATTCCTTTCTTGCGTTTGGCGTCCAATAAATTTTCAATAAAAAAAAGGTTTAAAATTGTACGCATCGTTTTTTAAATATTGTCTCACACAAAAGTTTTGCATCGACCTTCTGACATGTGGTAAATTACCCGATTATTATATAATTGAAAAATATTTTCAACTAGATAGCCGAAATAACTTTCGATAGCTATATTTTATAACGCTTGTTATAAGGTTATTACAATAATAATATTTCCAGCCAATTAACTCATTTTCACTAGAAATATCCGAAGGTAATATTTTTTTTAAATATTTAGTGGAAAGCAATCCAAATTTTATAAATACTTTGATTAATGATGAAAAAGGTGTGTTCACATTATTTAACATTAAAAATTATTACAAAGTATTTTCTATCCTTCACATCTTATAAGACGACGCTTAAGTACGAAGGACATTCGAATATAAATTGATTTCTTTTACTGCTGCTGAATTAACTAACGATCGGCGCCATATGAGGTAGTCTTCGAACACGTCGTAACCTGTCTCTTATCGTGGCGAGATCATTAGTAGCTCTCGTCAGTTTAGTAGCTAACGCAATGAGCGTGGACGCTGTGTCGAGTGTCATTTTGCGACGCATTGTTGTCAAGTTTATGATGAATAAAAACGTTAAGCCTCCTTCGGTAATGTGAAGACGTTACGCATTCATTTTCATGATGACACTTAGTAGTAAATAGTTAGCGACAAAAAAGTCTGATCCTACCGCCCCAATCCCTTGTTAACATAAGAGCAAAAGAATCCACTTTTTTAGGAACAATATGTACAATTCTTCCAAGGATATTAAATGTGGGTTAGAAATTTGCTTGCTTTAGATAAGATATTATGTAAAAAGGAGACTGGTGGGCATTTTGAAAAGCCTTTTTATTAGTGATAAATCATTGGTGTGAGTATAAATATATATGTTTTTAATCCAGAAATTGATGGCACTAGAGAAATGAGTCGAGTATGGACTGGCATTGAAAAATATATGTAGGATCAGTGAAACCAAAGCCTCGCTGATCTGTAAACAAGATCCTTGTTAGTATTTATTATTCCTGTATTTAATTTGGCTGATTATATTTACCTCTATATAACAGCACTAGAATTAACAGCTCCTTCAGAATTAAGGATAAATTGGCTGAATTGCACTGGATTAGTGTTGAACTTCCTTAAGATCCGTCTTACTACGACGTGATTTCTGTTTACTGATAAGATAAACATGGAAAAAATGATCACAGTATTTTAAAATCTAGGAATACCACAAGTGATCTCATGAAGTGCCTAAAGAGTTTGTTTGATTTCATTTTCTTTCAAAAATATATGTCTGCTATATCAAAGCTATCAGCTGAATTTTTTGTTCTTTTACTTATTCTAACTTTATTATTGTAAATGCGAAAATTAATCGCTTTATAGGTTTCTTTTGCTTTCTACTATTCAGCCGATCTCCGAGAAATTTGTGGAGATGATCATAATATCTTGGAATATAATTATTTTTAATAATTGAAAAATTACGCCACAAAAGTGTGCACTTAATTATTTTTTCGTTTAATTTTAATCGTTTTAATTTTATAAAATAACCGCTACGAGTTAAAGAGTATTTTTTAGAAGAACCACAAAATATTTATTAATTTAACAAAAAAATAATGTGTCCTTAATATTAATGTGATAAACGGTAAAGATAGTTTATACATGTAAAACCTAACCATTTCTAATGCCAAAATCCAATTTGTGTAAGAAAATTATTTTTAAATCACGCTATTTTTCTCTTTTCCGGGTGAAATATGCCACGAGCTAAAGACAATAACTTATAAAACTGTTTTTAAATATTGAATATATTTGGCGTTAATTTTGTAGAAATTCATTCTTCACAATTAAATGAAACTACGTGATGTAGTATTATTTCTACTTTCTTTAGGTTCTTTACCACGACCTAGGTTTCGTTGTATTACAACATCTTCAGGTGGGCTATTAGCAAAGATCTTTGCTAGGTCGTGGAAAAGAACTTAAAGAAAGTAGAAATAATACTACATCACCTAGTTCATTTAATTGTGAAAACTGTTTTTATGAAACCTTGTTATAAATATATAATACCACTAAAAAAAAATAACAGTTTTTCAGAACATCGTTCATTAATTTTAACTGCATCGCCTTTAACTTTTGGATATTTTTATCAACATGATAGATATAATTAAAAATATTGAAAAATTTCATCATGTTTGGTTTTTTTGCTATCTTTTAATATCCTTTATAATACTTAGATCCTTGTGTTAATTTATCTATTCACTTCTAGAGATATTTCCAGAATCGTCATCGTAGGCAGATATAAATATCTTATTATAATCATAGTATCCTACGGACCTGAATGACATTGTCTGTCAGCGTTTCAAGTCTAAGGTAGATCGAAAGCATATTTTCCAACTAAATTAAAATACAAATTAAAAGACGCTCGAAGATGGTTCTTTGATCAAATTAATAAGTTCATTGAGAATGAACTGGATTTGAAAAACCGTTTCATGCTTCAAATGTTTTATTACTCAATATAAATTTACCAATACGTAAGGTATTGGTAAAATACGTAGACTGGCAAACGTTTTATTTACACGCCACTGCTAATGCGACAGACGCGATAGACGCCGTCTGCAAAATGTATTAGAAATCACGTTTTGTATTGTTTCAGACAAATTGAACAGCGCACCCAAATGTCAGGCAGTATACTTTTCAACGCACGGCAATCGAAGTATTGAATTTATTGTGTGCGATGTACACGTTATTTACATGAACGAACGATTTTTTTATTTCTTTGCCAGAATGTAGAGACGCTTATCTTCGAAACTACTAGACCGATTTTGATAAAATTTTGACTGATTTGTACTAGGGCTCTAACCTTGAAGCTCGTTTGTAATCTCGGTCTTTGCCATATATATATATTTTATATCAGAAAGAATCACCATATATCATCAGAAGATATATCGAGTATCGGAAAAATACCGCGTATCTAAATGAAAAAAAAATGCCGATAATTTTTATTAAGCGATGAGGAACTGATTTTTATTTATTTGTTAGCTGTACTGATGCGACTTCGTTCGTGTGGAATTTTATGAAAAGTTTACTAGAATTTTTTTAAAATTTTTATTCTCTCAGAACTCTATGAGCATAAAGCTTACTGAAAACGCTATTAGATGGCGTTGGTAGTATTAATATCCATGATATTCACCAAGTCAAGTGTTTTTTTAAATATATGTCTGTCATATATAAAAAGTATACTATATTTTGCTCGCGGGTTATAAACTATTACCATATTAAATTTTATCAAAATCCGCGCAGTAGGTTTTCCGTGATTGAAGAACAAATTAATACACAGACGTAGAGCAAAAAAATTTAAACACGTTCTGGTCTTCGCTTTTCTGGCTACTATTATCATTGTATACGCTAAATCGATTACTCTTTTTAAAATATTTTCCATGGACGGAATTCTTTCTGTTACAATTCGTATATCTATGTATATACTTGTACTTAATTTATGAAAGCGAAAATAAAAATCTGCGTAAAATATAGAACTTTTATTGCTAGTTTATTATAAACACGTATAAAAAGAAACTAATCAATAATCTGAAAGTAAACTGAGCCAACTTTTTTGAAAATTGTGTATGGGGAAAACACATTGTGTGTTGCGATCATCTAACCAACTGCTACAAATATTAAGACACTGCAGCAGAAAAAGCCTTTTAGGCTTAGACGTTCGTGGATGGCACATTTTTAAGAGCATCCGAATCCCGCGAGATTCTGCACACATAATTTAATTTCAAGTGAGATTACAAAAACGTGTGAGATTTTGGTTTGAAGAGATCTCGCTAAACAGAGATTTTAAGCCCTGACGTAAACCGTGGTACTTTGATATAGTTACAGGCTATTATCTACCTTTCTAAAGGAAGCTGAGTAAAAAATGAAAAAAAAAATCAGAAAAGTAACTGCCTTTTTTGCTTCCATGATTATGACAAAAAAAGTCGATGTAAAGTTACTCATTTATTTTTATAATGAGAAAGTTAGTATACCCTGCATCCTAATCATTTCACGATACTTCCCATTTCAATTTAAGTTCCCAGTAAAAAAACTGTTTTACCCTGGCTATTAACAAGGTTCAAGGCTAAACATTTAATTGTCTCTTGATTGAAGATTTGATCATTTCCGACTTGGTTTGTGTTACTGTTTCTCGAGTGGGTAGGAAGGGTGCAATTTTTTGACAAAGTGGAAACGAAAGAGCTACCTTTTATTTTATTTAGTTACTGTCAGGTAAAGACTGTGAATTAATTTATGGAAAATAATAATATATTATTATAATAATAATATATTAATAATAATAATATATAATAATAATAATATATAATAATAATAATATATTATTATAATCTTATATCACAAACGAGAAACACCTATCTTACTCCGCTTTATTCATTTATTACATTTATTACCTATTTTCTATATTTAACACTGAACTGAAATTAATCTGGGTAGCGCCCGTTGCTATTATACATGTAGCAGATATGGATACGACAAAGCCGCGGAGTGTATATTCCTCAAAATTCCAATGAGAACAGTAAATTTCTTTTTTCAAAATTCTATATTAAATAGTTTCAAAATTCTATATTACATAGTCTCAAAATTCTATATTAGATAGGTTAAAAAATTCTATATTACATAGTTTCAAAATTCTATATTACATAGTTTCAAAATTCTACATTACTATAAGAAGTTTCAAATGTTTCAGAATCTGACATTTTTTTAATTGTCCGCCAGAAGTCTAAGTACGTAATCTTACACTGTCAGCTAATTTATTGAATAAAATTTTGAAGAACTAATAACGACACATTTTCGGCAAGCACAACATTTTTCATTATGAAAAATAATATTATATTTATGTAATATAGTTTAATAAGAAATCTTTTTAAATTCATAGCAAAGAAATTAACAACAATTACAAATCAAAATAAGATTTATTAACTAGGATACTAATGATTTATTAACTATAAAAATATTAAGTTTAAAAAAGGTTTATACAAAAATGTTTAAAACATGTTTTACCTTTTGTAAAAAAGCATTTGATGCACTGTTTTTGCAAATCCAAAATGTAAAAATACCGTTTATATGACATGGATAACAATACAACAAAAATCAACTTTGTTTGTACTCACAATTAAATGAAACTACGTGATGCATTATTATTTCTACTTTCTTTAAGTTTTTTACCACGACCTATCTACTAATATTTGCTAATAGCCCACCTGAAGATGTTGTAATACAACGAAACCTAGGTCGTGGTGAAGAACCTAAAGAAAGTAGAAATAATACTACATCACGTAGTTTCATTTAATTGTGAATAATGAATTTCTACAAAATTAACGCCAAATATATTCAATATTTGTTTGTACTCATGAGTGTCCTTCATCCTGTCATCTGTCCCGACGTGTCAGAAAGAAATAAATAGATAAGGGCTTTAAAGTAAATTTCAGTCACAGTGGTGACATCGACTTGCAAATATCAGGTATGAGAAATGGCCACAAAATTACACCACCCGTTAATAATTCACGTCGTGTCGCTTTTGAAAGGCTATGAAACAATTCATGCCGCAGATGTGTTACATTTTTACATATTGTACATACATACGTCAACATAAATATTTAAGATATAACAGCACATATTAGTTACTTTTAGTATCATAGAGGTCTTATTATATATTTGTGACGTTACACGTCACAAATAATAGTATGTTTACGTTCGTGGCAGACGAAATGCTTAACACAAAATAGATTTGGGACAGGAGGTTTTATTGTTTTATTTTAAAGTAGCATTTCCAGATTTAAATTTAATTGTGTATTTGAAAATGAATAAATAGAAGAAATAAAAACGTTAACAATCACACTATTGTTTGTATTTATTCGTAACTGCATTTTTTTATTCGCAAAAAGTTTATTAGGGTACTTTATGTATCCATAGAAATTATTTTTTATATTTTTTTCCGCGATCCAAACGTATTTTTCCAAAAGAATATTTCCGACTTTCACGAACACACATTATCACAGAAATTTTATGCGAGAATAAAAATGAATATTTTGCCTGTACTAATCTAAAAGTTCTCCGACGAGATGATACTTCGACTTCCAGCTACAGCTGAACTTCTATTATTTCTTGATACTTTTTTGTTTTTTAATTGAAACATAATCTCCTTATAATAATAAGAAAATATTAATTATTTATACATTACCTCTTAACCTTGAAAAGTTCAAATAATACAAATATTATTTGAAGAAACTCTGACTTGCGAGTCATTCAATTGTTAGCCTAGGCACATAATAAACACCGCCATAAACACAACGCCTATTCTATAGACACATAAATAAACGACTTCATAGATAACCAATCCTTTCCGGGTGATTCAATTTTAATTAAGCGGTGTATGCGTGTGACCCGACTCGTTTTTTCAATAGCCCCACCTTTTTCTTTATCAATACGATGATATCAAATACCCCATTGTGACAGATGGCGGTTCTACGATAGCGGCGTAAATCACCGGCAGATTGTTCAGAATGATTTTTTGCTACTCCTCTGGGAAAGAAATTAGTTGTGCGACGGCAACTTTGAAATATCTAGCTTCAAATATAAGTGACTCGATGTATCGGCCACTTCCACAATTTGATTCCAGCATTGAAAACGTTGAGTTTTATGCATCCATACTTGTAACATATACAGGATAGGCCAGGGCTATCACTTGTTGAATTAATTAAATAATGTTGATAGATTTTGTTTCTAAATCTATTTTCGAATTAATTTGTTTTCTCGATATATTGTCGTATTTTATAGGAACAATCGTACATTTTTATTAGTAATAATGCATTGTTGCTCTATACATTTTTGAAATTGCCAAAAAGCACTTTTCGGAAATTCCATTGTACTCGGCTTTCACTATTCTCACTGGAATTTTATTTACTTTATTCAGCTATGATCCAACATGACTTTCGTAAAATTGCACTTATTACACAGGCGTGGTTACGAAAGCTGAACGAAGGAAGTTAATAAAAGTTAAAAGCTCAAGCGTTGAAGTTCAGTAAACCCGTTGAATGCAGCACTTTGCATTGTTTCCGCGGTTCGTGCACTTAAAACGTAGCATTGAAAAGTACACCAAAGTGCATTGTTCTTTGCGGTTTATTTACTTTTCGCAAGCAGCTAATTCGCTTCAATGTAAATGCCTTGCGAATGGTTGCCACGTATCAAAGGCGCGCTTTGCAATTGAATAGGTTCGAAGTTTTGTTGTGGCTTTTGAGTGCTTTATAAATTTCCGTGTTTAATCAAGTTTGTTTCCGCCAGTCGCCCACTTGAAGTGATTTGGATGTGACTTATTCTATTCATATTTAACACGTTACTGCTATAAAAATTGCCAAGTTCAAATGGCTTTTCGAGCAACTGGCTTTTAAGAAGAAATGTATATTATACTCGTTTTTGTTTTATATTTTTGGAGTTTACTCCTTAAGATTCGATTTTCATATATAGCGCCCGGTATGAAGTTTTATGAGGGGTAAAATCAAAAGTTCAAAACGTTAAAAAAAGTAAGAAAGGAACACAAAAGTGTGGGGAAGTGTCAGCAGCATTAGGCATAGTATGGCAGACTGTGATGGCATTGGTTTCGTGAAATAGCATGTCGAAATGTTTCTAAGTAGGAAACTGTGTTATTTAAAATAATTGGACTATTGACAATTTTAAGTAGAGCTGAGAGCAGACCTAGTATGATGTATGTATGGCACTAGAGACCCTGATGGAGGGCCTTGTATTATATACATGATACATGAAACTATTGGCGAGAATGCCTAGGAGTATATAAACACAATGAACGCTAGGAATGTATAATTGCGAAGAAAAAATCTAGTATCTCTTTTTTCGGTTATTTTGGATACAGATGTACTACGCCAATTTCACAAGTTTTGTTTTTTTTTGTTATTGCTTTTAAAATGTAACAAAAGTTTAGAATTATTATAGTATTCTTTTTTCTTATTTTCATTAGACAATTTTCTTTCTTTAAATTAAAAAAAAACTCAATATGTATGTAAATGTATACATATATATATATATATATATGTGTGTGTGTGTGTGTGTGTGTGTGTGTGTGCGTACGTGCGTGCGTGCGTGCGTGCGTGCGTGCGGTCGTGCGTGCGTGCGTGCGTGCGTGCGTGCGTGCGTGTGTGTAACTAAACATAATTTTATTTTATTAAATGTCCCTGAAGTAGTTTAAGAAGTAAATACCTTTTTGTCATACTTAAAGTAATACCTGTAATACAAATAACTTCCAAAATATTACGTTCTAGGCATTTAGGGACCGGCTAGAATTGGTGGGCTATTGTGAAGAGATCTTCAAGAAGAACGCAGATCTTTTTGTATTGTTTTGTCACTGAACAAAAAAACTATTTGGTCGATTATCAAATTTGCAAATAAAAATCGAAGTACAAAAATTGTAAACAACTTACGGGTAATAAAAATACTCTTCAATAAGATTACAAATGACAAGACTTCCTATATATTAGTAAAGTCAAACTGTCACATAAATAGGTACCTAGATAACATTCCATTGTACGGTACTATTAGTGCGCTAACCCGCTCGCACTTGACCAATTTTTATTTTTCTCCATCGCTCACGGCTTCGCAGTCATGAAATAATTCTTTAAATACTTGTGCCATGGAAGGTCTTTTGTTTATATTTTGATTGTTTACGCGATTAGTATCCTACAGACAGGGGTATTATTGCAGACTTATAATAACAAGCACGGCGACGTTTGTACAACACAGCAGCGTTCGTGCTAGACTAAGAAATCAGGTTAGTAAACTGGCACGTGTGTTGTGTTTATAGACAATATGTATAAAGCGCGCCAGTTACCAGTACGGCCGGACCGGACGCCATTTGCCAGACACTTTCTGACCCATGTAACGGCCAGTAAGAATAAGAAAAGTGAATGGATAAGTAACGCAATCCGAATGTCATTTGCAATCCAGACAAACCGACCGGACTCCCGGTCCGGTAACAACTGGCATGTATGTGGTAATGTTTAATAATACACTTTATTTGCTAAAACAAGATAATAGTTTTGATGTGAATACGTCTTTACATTTGCTCCGAAACAACGGGTGCGGTTCACAAAATTCGATGATGAAAGAAACGGGAGATGCTATTAGGCTACGCAGTTCTGTATTTATAATTTGTTTACAAAATATAATTACACCACTGAAAATTTAAATTATTTTTATTTAATTGGATTAAATAATTTTTTGTGTCGAATGAAAAGCGTGACGTTTTGCAGACTGTACGCTCATAGCTATTTTGAATTCGTTTCGCCACGTGTGGAAACCACACAGTCTGGAAGCCAGGAAACTTTCACAGCTTCTAACTCGGCGAAGCTACGCTCCTTATCTCAATTGACAGCTCTCATTAAGATCTATTAATTTCGTATAAAATATCTGTTCCGTGATTATGGAGATGTTGTACGGAGTTTAAGGTTTAAGTTTAAGAAAACTCAACAAAATGTTGCCCTATACTCATTACAAATCGATACGGTTGGAAAGAAAATCTCACAGGCAATCTTGTAAGACATATGGAACTCCTTATGAGCTGGTTGAACAGCGTTGGGAATGCAAGGATGAAACCGCGACATCAGACGAGTAGAAATGTTCTCTTGGCGGACAAGTATGTGTTTACGTTGTCCGCCTTTCCTTCCAACACATACACACTCAATTCTTTAACTTAATTATTGAATATAGCGTCTGTGTTAAATTTTCATATACACTAGTAAATATACTTTTAAAATAAATTAAACTTCTCTATTAGATTTTGTAAATAGTAATAAATCACAAATACAATTTTTGTATATTTTGTGGATTAAAAATGGTGCATTTCTCACTCGTTTGCTAAATATACGTTTTTTGAGAATGCAAAAGCCAACTAGTTTTGATAGTTAGCTGTGATATTATATATTTGAGAATAGGAAGAATGGGGAACTTATGGATTGGAAATTAAATTGAAACACATATAAATATGTGACTTTAAAACTAAGGTATCCCATCTTCACTCTAGAACTTTTTAATATATGGGAAGGAAGAGAATATAATGATCGCGCTTGTTGTTATGTACGGTGATTAAGTGCAATGAAATAATAAAATTTTAAATTAAATACTGGTGGTTAGAAATACTGGTGGTTCATAGAAACGCATATTAATATATAACTCATTTAAAGTGTTAGTGTCCCGCAATATTTATAGTAAGAGTTATTTGACGCGATCGGATCACTCTCCACTAATTAAACATTTTGTATAGCATTCAGTTATATCCCGCACATAATTAAGTACTTAGTCCAAAAAAATTCAAGGAAATTTTTTTTTACATCCAACAGATTTTACGAGTCAATGCTTTATTCTACTCCACGGTCATTTACTAGTTTACCAAAATTTGTACTTATTGAGTATATGCTTAAAGGAAAAGCAATGACAGGTGCCAGCAAGGAAGCAAATAATAAATAAAACGTCATAGAAAATTGGCATTGGCCGTGTTGTTTCACCATGATAACGCTCCGGCTCATCAATCCAAAGTTGCACTCAACACCAACGCAGGCTTTGGCGATTGCCGTGAGTAAAATCCGTTCAGTAGTTTCCGAGGTTAGTGCGCACAGACAAGCGCGGAGGGCGGGAAGGTGCTTTGTTTTGTACTATGTGATCAAGTTAGAAGACTATGTAAAAAAGTAAAACGTTTTTGTTTTGATATCTTTATATTTCAACGGCAATACCAACAATTTTTGATTCACCATGGTTAATTAATGCAAATTAAGGTAACATAACCATTTAATTGAACTGTTACGTGATGTCATTAACATAGCATTTTAATAATGTCGCACTTTAATCGATCCTCATACCAAGAGCGCTGCCTTGCAAAATAAAAAGAATATTTTAGAAATTTCTTATTGTGAAAAACGTCTATATCGCAAATTGTATAAAGAATTGTAGGCTACGCACCCTTTGCTTTTATATCAAAATATAGACGAAGCATGAAAATTATGAAATATTTATATATTATTAATATTTACGGAATTATTCTGTTCTGCTTAACCAGACTCCTTAAGGATGTACTAAACATTCCTATATTCCAGCTATTAACACATTTGAACACGCCCTGAAAGAAACCGATTTGTTCATGCAATTCTATGTGTGTTATTATGTTGCAAAAGTGGATAGCACAGGTGTATCTATGTATGTATGTAATACTTATTCGCTTGTTTTATAGCAGCCTCTGTAATTTACTTAGATACCAAGCTGTCTGTAGGTTTTTAGTACAGGACGCGATCGTCATCTCTAGTTACCAGGCGACTCGGTGTAGTATTACAAAATATACTGTGACCATGCTTTAGGCGTTTGGTTGGTCAGGCAGCGTTGTATATGACTTTCAATGTAAATATAAATATATATATATATATATATATATATATATATATATATATATATATATATATATATATAATATGTTGCTTACCATATCTTTCGTAGGTTTAATAATATGTTGCATATTTAAAAATTTATAACATCTAGTCTTTTTCATGAATCAGCAGTATCGGAAATAAAAGGAGGGGATGGGAGCTTTATTTTTCGCATATTTTTTAGAATCTCCTTTTAAATATGACATTTTAAATTACAAAAAAATATTATTTATTCCTCCTAAATTTTTTTTCAAATGGTTCTCCACATGAGATATAACATTTAAGTGGTACTTTACCCCGTCTTTAACTCTTATCTAAATGTTTTAAAAAACAATGTTCATACACACACACATATGATATATATATATATATATGTATATATATATATATATTAATTTATAACATGATTGAGTTAATAACATGTATTGCTATGCTAAATTTGTACGTTTGCACGTCGCATATTTTCTTAGAAAATCATTTACAATATTTTTTTAGACGTCAGACACGTAAGTGATTTCTACGGGTTCCGTTTTTGTTTTTGATGTATGGATTCCAAAAATCGAATATACATCACAAAATATATTAGGTACATATATTGCACAATTAAAATACACAAAATAAACGTATTTTATATATCTATGCATAATTATTTTTTGATTTTTGTTTTTGTTTCTTTAAACAATTTAAAATGTTAACATTTGGAAACCTTTCGAGGCCGTTATAAGGAAAAAACTCAGTAAATGCTTTCATTTTGCACTACGTTTATGCGAAAATAGTTTATCAGTGTGATAGTAATATTATTATAGTTATCAAATTAATGTTTCTAGTCACAATTGTAACTTTTCTTTTTAAACTTTAATAACCTTTATAAACCTGCTTAAACATTAAAAAAGCTTTATAAACTTGCTTAAACATAAGACTTTGTAACTCCAATTAAGTAAAATTCTTTTAAGGAACTTTTGATTCGACAGTTGAGCTTCGTTGAGTCAATTGAAACAATTGGTACATGCATCATAATATTACATCACGCCATCGCCTTCAATTGGCCAGAAAAATATGTGCTGTGCGAGGTAGTTGAGATAGTGGACGCATAGTTGCGTTACATACAAAAAGTGAAATTGATGGGGCTCCGTAATGAGAGTCTCAGTTTTTATGAATCAAGTAATTTTATGGTACATATATACTTTCCTTATATATCTGACGTAGAAAATATAATGCGTATATCATATAGTTAATCAAGTAAAAGCCAATTTCTACATTGATTCACGCTTGCCCAATTAGGTCAAGCGTAAATGAAGAAATTTTCAAGAGGCTATTATTAAACATTGCAAAATTAATCAATTGATTATTTGTAACATTTCTCGGAACAAAAAATATGTCTTTCTATATGTACATTATTCTTATTATTACCTATAAAAGTTATTTAACATTTAATAAACAGTTTTTAATGATTATAGCTAACAAAGAATTGGAATTAGATGCTTTCTTTATAATTTTATTTACTTACTACCAGATAAATGAGTAACAGTGATGTTTTTAATCTCGCACTATTCTTTGAAAAATAGGTTAAGTTTTTATATTAAATTAAACGTCTAACCATCTCGTCACTGCAGAGCATGCAAGTTTTCGGAATCTATGAGAAGCTAAGTTATTTAAATAATATAACTTAGTTTTTCATTTAACTTAGGTTTTCGTTTATAACTTAGATTCCGAAAACTTGCATGTTCTACAATGATGAAATAGTAGGTTTGCAATATTTAGGTCCATAATTTAAATAATATACATAAACGTTTAATTAAATTATTAACAATTTGTAATAAATCTTAGGTTGAATTGACTGTGATTGTAAACATATTGCATGTTTGTCGCAAAGGGCCTATATATAAAATGAGTTCAAATAAATAGTAGATTATAAAACCAAATATAAAAAGTTATTTAATGTTACATAACAAATAGAAAGACACATAATTTAAACACATCGTGATGTCTTCATATATTCTATAAGTAAATGACTAGTAAAATATATTGTAGAAAATTTTCTTACGGTTATCCGCCGGGTTCAAGTCTAGGCCATGTATATACATATTATTCACCCAAAATAGTCTTCGAAAATTATTACCATATCGTGCATCTATGGCACGTGTATGCTAGTAATAAAAAATAGAATTTTATTAACATCGTTTCGTATATCCTCGTGGCTAAGATTTCAAAACGACCAAGGATTAACTTGGGAAATATGCGGTAGCGCCACACGTGAAGTAATAGATTTATTTTTTTCTATTTCTTTCACGATTTCGTACGCGTGGGTATTTTCATTTACTGTGTCATCTCTTTAAGCAGCAAAACTATTTTAGTGACGTTCACAAAGAAATAATAGAGCTAGTTATAAGTATTTTTGATATTAAAAGTTTCTCATACGAAGTTTGTTTTCTCACGCAATGTTGTGATTGTTTGGTTAAGCTACGTTTAGACTACGACACTTGGTGTATACACTCAGTGTATACATCGAGTGTCTGTGTGTGAACACCACTGTCTGCGCTTGCGACATTTATTGCGACACTTGGTTTTGTGTCGCGACACCGAAACTGCGTTATATGTGAACGGCCAGACGATAGTGTCAGACATTTGTGTCGCAATTAGTGTCGTAGTCTATACGGGCCTTTAGAGAAATCAAACTTTGTTCTAAGTGCAACATTATTTGATAAATCGATTGTTTTTAATTTACAACACTGATTTATTAGATACATAGATATATAATATACAAGCGATACACATATTTTTTGTTACACCAACCGGTATAATCCATAACCATACTAGTTCTGAATATAAAACGAAACGGTCAAGGTCAATTGTTGTTATAATTACATTGCTTGAATGGTTACCTGTTTGACTGTACGAGATGTCTAGAGTTAAACATAATAATATATGGACGGTCTTTTGACGAAGAAACTTACTTTTATAATAATATATGAATGATTTTGGATGTAGGAATTTACTTTTATATTTTAGAGCATTAATTATTCTCAATATAGATAAAATGTTATTCTTTTATTAGAAATAATTTGATTAATATTATTTTATAACTTCCGATTTTCTTATCCATATACGCACTCGTCAAAGCGACAGATACATCTAATTAATTACCAAATAAAAGTGAGAATTTTAACTTAAATTGTTCTAATGGTCAAACTTTACAAGTCAATAAATTAGTTCGTCAGATACTTATACAACCGAATAAATAAGAATAGTAAAACGACTACAAAATACTGAAACGTAATGACTTCATTTAATTTTAACTTTGTTATTAAAATACGCAGTTAATTTGATTGTTTTGTATGCGTTGCGTGTGCGTTTGTGTACATGTGTGAGCATCCCTGTTCGTGCTTGCCTATGCATGCTTGTATCACACGAACAAATATTAACCAAGTTTGATACTCCTTTTTCGCCCCTTATAACAGTAAGGTTACACAATTCTGTACTATTTGAAAGTTCACTAGAAAAACCACATCTTCTCCAAGCTAATCTCAATGACTTTCTCAGCTATTTCTAATTTTAAAAATTGAAACCTTCTATTTAGATTCTGGACTGCGGTTGGGAAATTTTTAAGAAAAGGTTCAAAATTTAAGTTTTTCAGAAGAAGCATTCTCAATTCTTACATTTGTTTTATCAAATGTATACCTAGAATTACTTTACTTCAACGACTTCATAAAACATGATGCAGTACTACATCTACCCATGTAATGTAAATGGATTATCCATCTTTGATTAATTTATTATAAGCTTAAAGGCAAATTCTACTTGCTAACGACAATTGTTATCCTTTAGTTCAATTAGTTCATATTGCATAATATTAATAAGGCAATAAAAAGGTAGGCTCTATTTAGGTAGGTCTATTTCTTGAAAATAAAAGAAAGTCGTGTATAGTTCTTGATATCATGTGCCGACATTTTTCCGGATATAAAAAGAAGTATTCATTTTCTATACTCATATCTGGACTCCGTCCTAGAAAATGTGGGTACTGTGTCGAATGAGGTAATAAACAGCTATCCATTAAATCCACAATATATTTCTTAATCATCACAAGGAAGTGTCAAAATCGGAACCTCGTATCACAGAAGAATGCTGCTGCATATTAATTTGTGTTTAAGAGACACAAAATGGTAGATGCATTCTAATACGGAAATGAGATTTTAGGGTATAAAACAATCTCTGCTAAAGGGTTATTGATATGATTGTTGAGCAATTTTGTGAAATATTCTATTAATTTTTAGCGAAAAGGGTGAAACAGTGGTTAAAAATAACCAGAAACAACTACAATACAAATAACTAATTTATCTGTTTGTTCTGTTGTGCCCTTAGTGATGTTAATCTGAATTAGATTAGAAGTTCTCTGTTATTTTAGGAAAGAACCATTTTTTTATTTATCTTTTCAAAATATTTTACATGACTTCTTGGCTGTAAAGCTCGAGAACATTCAACGTTCAGCTGAATTACATGTCTATATCTTAGCAAGTGAAAATAAAGATACCTAGAGTCGACTTTCAATCAAATAAATGGGTTTATTATGCCCCGTAGATAAGGCTTCGAATCTTTATGTCTTGCCTCGACTGGTTTCCCAATATCTGAGAGGCCTTTTACTGCAGACATGTTTGTTATTCGCACTTTTCTTCACTCCACCGAATCCATACATCCATATTGTTTTGTGTCAGTCAGTTATGTTATTCTTAGAGACGTCTTTTTTGTCAATGTCAATTATAGGTGACATTTTTGTAGGCACACAATGTTAAAGAATTGCTGTGATCGCTGAGAATTTATTTTATATTTCAATTTTACTTTCTGACAGCAAATATTAATGAAATTTTGCCGATAATAAAAATGAAACCTTAACGTGAATCATTTTTATGTGTGAGTATCGTTTTCACGGGTTATTGAATGGAATTATTTTTGACAGGCTTTTCTTAACTTCGCTTGTGTGTATGTATCTAACGGAATCTTTCAATTCAATTTTCACATCTTCCCCGAGCTCAGAATTATTTAAAATTTTGCATGCGAATCAAGAATAGATGATTAAAAAAATAAATTGTAAGAAAATGAACCTAAAAAACCTATTTTTAGTCTTAGGACAAACATTTTAAATATAAAATTTTTTTTAAGACTAAAAAAATAAATCATAGTTAACAAAAATATAAAAAACACGGTTTTGTAGCATATGAACTAAAAAGTAAAAAATAATCTTTAAATATAAACATTTTGGTCAGTAGCGAAATACTGTCTCTGATGACAACAAATTACTTTAACTTTTATTGAAAAAAAAATGCGGGGTGCTTGGTACTTATAGTTGTCGTAAATTTGCTTATTGATAGCTATTTTTAAAGATATAAGATTATTGTTTACTTTTTAGTTCATATTGCTAAAAAAAACCACATATGCGGAATGTTCATTGAAAGCAACATATAGGGTAATTTCTACTTATAATTAAAAATACCATCATTTTGATATTAAAGAATTTAAGTTTTAGGTTTGCCATTGTTGCTATTATATTACTGTGTATAAATATATATTACTTTACTTTTCTTTTTAGTTTTTTTTAACTATAATTTTATTTCTAACAAGATAGATTTTTGAAGGGCTCGATTCGTGTTAGTAGTATTCAAAGATAGTATATTTATAGTTCTTAATAGACTTGAGTTACACACTATTTACATATCTTTATTGCTATATATTTTTTAATTATGCTCATAAGTACGTACGAGTGAATTATAAAAAAGTACATTTGGACCAAAGTAGATATCATATTTAAATATATTAGTGTAATAATTACAATATTTTATTGGTGTGAGCAGAAAAAACTACTATAAAGTTTTTTTGTTAGTAGTCGATTGAAATTTATATTTTTCTTCCATTTATATTTTTCTTCCATTTATATCAGTATCCGGTTTTTAAAAATATATTTCATTTTTCTAAACCAATTTTTTTTTATTTATTACACATCCACAGTTGTAAATCTTGTAACAACCATAGCCGCTGTCACATTTGTTTGCTACTTCACGATTCATATTCCCACAGTCTGACAAAATTGAATAAGTTTTCTACCAAATTACAAGGTTATTTGAGCAATCTCGCAGTGCCAAGCTTTGTCTTAGACCAATTTGTCGTCTCGTTGCCTCACTTCAGAAAGCATGTCCCCTTATTTAATTGTTTTAAGAAATGTCTTCTTACTAATTTTAGACACTAAATTCGCAGACGAATTTCTAATCAAATTTATTTATTAAGCCTCTGATTTATGTTAAATGCTCCATATTGTCGAGCGTAATTAAATGGGGGTTTTTCCAGTTGACAAATCCCTCTAGTCATTGTTCAGGTGGTTTGTTTTTCGGTGTATGAAATATTTACTTTCAGTGGATGATGATTGAAATATGCTTATAACATATAGACAGGAATATAGACAGGGACGCACACAATTAGTTTTCTTGAAATTTGTGGCCCAAAAATTATTAATTCTGCATTCTTTTGATGTTTTATAGATTAATCTGACAGGTTTCTCTTATATTTTATAGGTTAATCTCTTATTGAATATATTTGGCGTTAATTTTGTAGAAATTTATTATTCACAATGAAATGAAACTACGTGATGTAATATAAGTTGCTCGAAATTGAGTTGCTAAAAAGACAATCTTTGCTAATAGCCCACCTAGGTCGTGGTAAATAACTTAAAGAAAGTAGAAATAATACTACATCACGAAGTTTCATTTAATTGCGAGGTTAATCTCTTATAATCAAATTATATTTTGTACCTAATTTCTTATTTTGTTATATGTTTACATGATTTCAAAGTGACACTGAGGGGTGATGGAAAACTTGTCGGGCTTGAATATATCTAAGTAAAACTTCCTGTGGGTTCATAGGTGTCTTGGACAAAATATAACATAAAATATATTTTTTTCGCAACCTAGATATATTACTTTAACAGATATAATATTATCACAAATTATAGAACTGGGAGATATAACATATCTCATGAAAGGTAGTTAGGCCGTGCCCAGGTATTGCCTAAATTGTTTACTGCTATTCATGCGAAGAGTAAATGTAACCCCTGCCTGCCACATTGGACACACTCATTAAACATGTATGATCATTGGCGCTTTATATACGAGCATCTTATCTTAATATAATGTCTTCGTTTACTACTACATCAACATATCTACACAGACGCAATGCCTAGGGGCTGGAAAACATTACCGATAGTTATTATCGATAATTCGGAAATATTATCGGTAAGTTATTGCTATAATTGTGGAATGTTCATTGAAAGCAATATATAGCGTAAGAATATACTACTTATAATTAAAAATACTATTTATTTAGTTTTGATACCAATGATCTTAAGTTTTGCTATACACATAACACTATAACACTTTGTATAAATGTGTATTACTTTAATTTTTCATTATATTAATTTTACTTCATGTAAATATATATTCGACAAATCGCTTTAAAGTTTTACTTAGAAATTGAGTTATTGACTTTGCTTTCAGTCAATATTTCGGACAAAATTGAAATGAGATTCGAGGCGGGAAAACGTCTTACATAAGATTGTCATCTAAAACCAAAGCTTCTAAAATATTATTCATAGCAGATATTTTTGATGAGAAATATCTAATAGCGCGTTAAGATTCACATTCATTGCGCGCGTTGACATTCAGCTATCTTCGTGAATTGTCGGCTTTTTCCGGTCTACATAATCCCCATTCTGCCAGCTTCGTTGTATTGTCGGCTCTTTCCGAGTTAATTCGGCCAGCTTCGCGTTTTATCGGTTCATTCCGACTTAATTCGGTGTATTGCATTAAACCGTCTTAAAACGTTAAAAGAGTTACATAAATATACATTATATATATATATATATATATATATATATATATATATATATATATATATATATATATTTGGTTTCGTCCAGGATTTGAACCCGAACCTGTCGCACCTTAAGCGAAAATCATATCCTTACACAAACGAGCCGTTGTTTGTGTTCTTGAAATTTTCTAAATACATTCTTAAGTTTATTTTTATTAAATAAAATTATTTTTAAGTATAAAATATTTTTGGACAAACGGCGCATAACTGAATGAATGTTTTTAATCTATGTTTGCACTATTTTCTATCTTAAAACGTTAAGACTTAGGAAGAGTTACATAAATATAGTTGGGTGCGTCCGGGATTTCAACCCGGCACCTCTCGCACCCTAAGCGAAAATCATACCCCTAGACCAACGAGCCGTTGTTTGTGTTCTTGAAATTTTCGATATACATCGCTAAGCTTATTTTTTTTACATCAAGTAATTTGTTAACTATAGAATATTTGTGGCAGTATTTTTAGATAAATGGCGCTTTACTGAATTCATGGTTCAAATCTGTTTTTGGCTATTTTTTGTCTTAAAACGTTAGAAGTTTTGCATAAAAATAGTTGGGTTCGTCCGTGATTGAGAACCCGGGACCTCTCGCACCCTAAGCGAAAATCATACTTCTAGACTAACAAGCCTTTGTTGAGTTTGTTGACATTTTTAAATTACATGGCTAAGCTTATTTTGTTTAAATACAATTATTTTTGGCATTATTTTTCTATAGATGGCGCTGTACTGATAGAATGGTTTAAATCTATGTTTGCGCAATTTTTTATCTCTTAAAGCGATAAAAGAGTTACAGAAATACAGTTGGATTCGTCCGATATTTGAATTTGGGTTCTCTCGTACGCTAAGCAAAAATGAAATCCCTAGACCAACAAACCATTGTTACGGTTCATGAAATTTTTAATGTATATGGCTAAGCTTATTTTTTTAAATAAAATTATTTTTGAAGTAAAGTTCTTTAGAGTTTTTTTAGAGTTTACACATATATACTGAATTTATTTCTATTCTATATTTATAAAGTTCGACACTTATTATTAATTTGTTTGAAAGTGTACTAGCTAGGTGGTCCTTTATAAATATTGAGATGATTTGATGATGAGACTCCGAAATGAAAAATTGAACTCCTTAACGGATGTTAGTAAATCAACTGTGATTCGAGATATTTGCTACTGGAACTTGTTACTTTGCAAAAGAACTTCACCATCGACCAGGTCAGTGCCTGATGACATGTTTTGGAGATGAATCATGGGACTCATTAAGATATGGTAGTAAGTCAACCGTTATTCAAGATTTTTGTTACTGGTAGTTATTATTTTGCAAAATAATTACACCATCGACTAGGTCAGGATCTTATGATAAGTTTTAAAGGTGAACAAAGAAACTCCTTAACTGATGAAAGTAAATCAACCGAGATTCAAGATATTTGCTACTGGTAGTTGTTACCTTGCAAAATAACTGCACCCGTCGACCCGGTCATTGTCTATGCTTAAATTTATTTCTATTAACGAACATATCAACGAACTCAAATTTCACTGTTATTTGGGGCGTTACCCATCTTAACATCTTTTCAACAATTCGTCTCTTGATAGATCTTCATAAAGTGGCTTCAACGATTTCCTTAAAAACTCTAATGCCGTTACCTTCGATACAAATCTTAACATCTTTTCAGCAATTCGTCTCTTGATAGATCTTCATAAAGTGGCTTCAACGATTTCCTTAAAAACTCTAATGCCGTTACCTTCGATACAAATCTTAACATCTTTTCAGCAATTCGTCTCTTGATAGATCTTCATAAAGTGGCTTCAACGATTTCCTTAAAAACTCTAATGCCGTTACCTTCGATACAAATCTTAACATCTTTTCAGCAATTCGTCTCTTGATAGATCTTCATAAAGTGGCTTCAACGATTTCCTTAAAAACTCTAATGCCGTTACCTTCGATACAAATCTTAACATCTTTTCAGCAATTCGTCTCTTGATAGATCTTCATAAAGTGGCTTCAACGATTTCCTTAAAAACTCTAATGCCGTTACCTTCGATACAAATCTTAACATCTTTTCAACAATTCGTCTCTTGATAGATCTTCATAAAGTGGCTACAACGATTTACTTAAAAACTCTAATGTCGTTACCTTCGGTACAAATCTTAATATCTTTTCAGCAATTCGTTTCTTGATAGATCTTCATAAAGTGGCTTCAACGATTTACTTAAAAACTCTAATGTCGTTACCTTCGGTACAAATCTTAATATTTTTTCAGCAATTCGTCTCTTGAGAGATCTTCATAAAGTGGCTTCAACGATTTACTTAAAAACTCTAATGTCGTTACCTTCGATATTTGTAGTGTATTTTACATAATTTTTTAAAATTGTTTTAGTAACTCCATTCCATTCCACTCCATTTCAACTCCAACTTTCCATTTTTCGAGAATTTATTCTAAAAAGATCATAGATTAATTATAATAAAAAGGGAATACCCTCTGAAACTTATATTTCTATCAATTATTTTTTTCTTTTTTTTTTATTTTTCTGGGCATACACTGATAAATGAGGACATAGTAGGCTGTAAAAGTGAACTTGACTTTGATAGCGAATTATTCGGTTATATGTTCAGTTGACAGATTTAAATTTAACATAACTAAAACATACTAGATAGTTTGTCAACAAAGAAAACTACATAGTTTTCGAATGTAAATAATAAACTTTCCTTTTCTAAATAAGCAGTTTCGCTTCTTTTTTCTTTTATGGTGTTATGGGTGGCTGAAATTGAGGGTTAAAAAGTAGAAATTTAAGTTATTATGCGCCATGTAAGAACATAAAATTCAAGATTCCTTAAAAAAATAAAACTTAAATGAACTAGAGTTAATTTGAAACCTTGTACTATCTATCTTTTAATATATAATAGCTATTATTGTACTTGAATGAAAATGTTTATTTTATTGCCTTTCACTTTAATGTTTCAAATGTTTAGAATTAGAAAAATTATCTATCAATATTTCCTAAATTTTAACAGCGTCCATGGAATACAAATATTTTTTCAAGCAATTGAATAAAAGCATTTAGAAACTGGGTTTTTATTTAAAATTGAGTATCCCCTGCAAAATAATTCAATAGAAAAAACAATTTCTACTGTAATTTCGGTTTGGAGAAAAAGTGGCGAAGTATGAAATGTTAACTTCTTTAGATATGTTACAAATGATAATATCGACATTAATCCATCACGTACATCACTAGCGCTGGCGTGTGGTAACTAAACGAGATCGATTGACAATAATTTTAAAAATTTTCAAAGCAAGCAGGCGTATAGGAATTGCTTTTCTATATAAAGTATGAAAATAAATTAATTCGATTACAGTATATTTTACTTTAAAAAAATTATGAAAAACTAGATCAATTACAAAAGTTTTAAATAAGCCTCGATCTAATTTCAAAAAACATAAATTGTGTCTAAATTCACCCTTGCGCCGCTCTGTACACTCGACCGTACAACGAACTAAACAAACATACAAATTTGTAGCAATCAACTCCTCTGCGCTTCATATAAGTATAATCAATTTCCTATTTTAGTTAGTAATTAAAGAGTAGGCGAAGAAGGAGCGGGCAAGCGGCGCGACTTGTAGTGATAGATAGGGTTTGGGGAGAGGGGCGAATGCGAGGCGAAGGCGGCCGATTATTTCGTCACGTGGCCCCTTTCAAAGCCACACAATTACTTCCCGCGACTGAGAATGGACCAATTAAAAGTTGTGCCTAATTCCGACAGACAGACGGACGGATAAATGGAAGATATATGCGAGTCTATTCCTTTGTTGAGTTTGTTTTTCGATAATGTTGCGGCTAATGTTGGCGGCAAAAGTTTTACTTTTAATGCGGCTTCGGTTGTGGTTCGTTACGAAGAGGTAAATGAGGATAACGGCTGCGCCGAAGGCTGGACTAACAAACGGAAGACTTACATTAATCATTGAAGTAGCATTCTAGGTGAGGTAATTGTTCAAACCGTGATGATGCGGTTATTTGAGGTAGCGCGGATTTCAATTTCGACTAGATGAAAAGGTACTTCCTGTGTTAGATATTTTCTATATAAATGTAACATTTATATAGGGATTTCATATCAGAGTATATATTATATTTCCTGACTTTCACAACTGTTTTAAAAGTATGTGTTTAAATAGAAGTAACTTATTTTCAGAATATGCGGATAATCAGCTTATTCTTATCCAGCTGCTATTGTACAATAATTCAAATAAGCGTTTTAGCTTTAACGAACCGAAACCAAGAAAAAACTCATATCTTATTCAGATCGATACCACATTTCCCTATTAACTTGAATATTACATTCGTTTGTCGTTAAATTGAAATTGACTGAGACGACTGCAGTTATATTTTCGTCATTGGATTATTCCGAAATCCGTCTAAAAATGTTCTTCCAAATTCGTGCTGTTAAAGCGGCGGAATTAAAATAACTGACGTTCGTAACACAAAGTTGGTTATCAGAACAAACTTATACCAATTGTTCTGAAAACACAAAGCTTTTTCGATTACTTATTTTTGGGTAATTATTCAACGAGCCTGTATTTGCCTTTTGAATTGTCTTAGCCTTATTTGACCCGTTGTGTGAAAAATTATGTCATAATATTTTTGTTATAAATAATCCTGTATATAATATTCTGCTTTTTCCCTAAAATCTGCTATGGTTCTCATAACAAAGAGAATACCTACATTTTAAATTTAGCTTTCGCTAAGCAGAACTGGATAGTTCTCTGTATGTGATAAAAAAATTTAATAATAATTTATTGTCTATCCTTGAAAATATCAAAATACATTGAAGTTTCGCCATTATTAAAATAAAACAATGTTGAAATTATTATCGTTACGTACATACATTTCGACGTACAGCGTATACTAATTTCAGCTCGCCCACTCGTCTGTATATACATATACATTGTACACGGAAACATGGTATTTTCGCAAAGTAGTCGAATTATTTTAATAAGGCTCTTGCGTGCGGACAACGTCGCCAGGAGCTGGCTTGTGGGGAGACGTGCGGACGGTGAAAGTGTGCAGTCTTGCAATTTCTGCAATATTCACACGAGCGCCTTTTCGTAACGTGCCGAGTTCGGCGTATCGGCTAGGATTGTTAGAGCAATGTGCTTCGTATAAATGGCGGCGTTACCATTGACAAATAGCCCCACATTAACTGGGGATGAAATCATTGCACGGGCAGTTTCTTAAATTGCCGCCGGTTTGGGCGATGTGAAACGGCTTTTACTGCTTTCGAAGATGAATGGATATGTTCGAGCAGCTCGTTGGTCTGTTTATCACTGTATAAACTTTATTGACTCCAGCGTGGCCAGTGTAACTGTCGGGTCGTACAACGCTGTAACACAATAATCAAATACTGTAAGCGGCTATACATAAATTATGTCATATTTTGACGGTGCCCACAAGGTGTGACCAGTGTAACTATCGCGTCGTACAATGCTGTAATACAATAACGAATATACATAATAATCGTTACATCAAATGCTGTAAGCGGCTAAACATAAATTATGTCACATTTTGACGGTGGAGGAAGGTACCCACAACGTGTGATCAGTGTAACTATCGGGTCGTACAATATCGTAATAGAATAAGGAGTATACATAATAATCGTTACAACAAATGCTGCATGTAAGCGACTATACATAAATTATGACACATTTTGAAGCTTGAGGAGGACGCCCACAAGGTGTTGTCAGTGTAACTATCGGGTCGTACAACGCTGTAATAGAATAAAGAGTATACATAATAATCGTTTCATAAAATGAACCGCCCTCCTCCAAGGTGTCATATTGTGTGGTCCGGTGGAGGGGGAGAGTTAAGTTTTGTTACATAACAAATAAAATAAGAAAACCATTATGTACATCGATGTTGCTAGCCGTATGGGTATAATAAAAAAATATTACGAAAAGTATGACGGGGATGAGGATGAGGGGGTCAGGAGGCGAAGGGGGCGTAATCTATGTCATAAGGGGTCTAAAACCACGATATTTGAATAACGTAACTTATGGGCGGTCTTTAATGGAACGTGGAATATGTATAACTATTTTAATACTGGAAAATATATTTCAGCAACTGTTTGTAGCATTATGTTTCACAACCTTACTTGTCATATGTCTTTCTGTCTGCTGAAGACAGAAATACATATAATAAGTAAAGTTGAAAAGAAGCAAAATGTTTAAATTACGCTGATTTTTTTGAAGTAAAACTTCTTTATGCACGCTTGACTTGGGGAGTAAGCTGGTGAATGCGTGACGAGAGCGTTACGAAAAGTGTGATCGGGCGAGGCGAACGGAAGTTGAGAGGGAGATATAAGTTAGTGCAGACAGAAACAGAGAGAGTTACGTTTCGTATATTACTGTAGGGACAAGAGAGAGAGGTGCGAGCACACATTTTCTTTCTCTCTTTCTCTCATAGCCAGTTATGTTTCGTATATCTAAGACATAGTGCAAGCCTATTGTCTGTATCACACTGTAGGAGCAATAGAGAGCAGTGCGCGCGCACCTTTTGTTTCTCATTTCCTCTCATAGCCAGTGCATGAAATATATATATATATATATATATATATATATATATATATATATATATATATATATATATATATATATATATATATATATGCGAGTTTACTAGCGTTACGCGAACGGTGATTTTTTGATTATTTTGTAATTTCATTTCGTTCTTGAACAATTTTATAAATTATTATTTTGTTCAATACATTAAATATTCTACGTTTAAAGTGAATAAAATTGTAAATTCATTTTAAAGTTCATATGTTGTGAATTTGAAGTTTTACTTCAGTCGTGTGGTCTAAAGCACACTCATTTTTTTGTTTATAGACTCGTTACGTTTTATTTCGTATTTTTTACTTGCGAGTATGTAACAGATTAGATGTTGATAATCATAGTTATCTGATGTTTACTGAATGTCTGCTGTTGCGTCAATACATTTGAGAGGATCTTTTATTGTGTATTGTTCCAAGTTTTAATGTGTCGTCAAGTTATTTGACCATGAAAATACAGCGTCCGCTCCAATAGCTTAATTTAAGTGGTTTGTATCTTTATGCAAACCACTTAAATTAAGCTTGAGTTATTTATTATATTAGAAAAATGTTTACCTGTTCATATTCCTGTTTCACGTTCCAATGTCTTATTATACATTATATTGAGATTCCTGTTGTCTAACTTAAGTAAGGCATTATGAAGTCCAAGCTCATGACGTCACTATTCTGTATACGTTTAGAAAACAAACGCTGAATTCTTCTTGAAATTTTATTTCTAAATATTTAGACACGTTAAATTCTTCCTCGATTGTGTTTTTAGATATAATTATTTTTGTTTTTAAGGAAGATTTAAATTTTATTTTTTTTAATCACGATAGTTGAAATCATAGTATAATGTTGTAAAATTATATTTTGTAACGTCATTTAATCAATCAAGAGTCAAGAGACATTTGTTAGTTAATTTAGTTCATGATATATTATTAGTTATATATTTTATTTTTAACACTTTGACTAGCGGGTGTTATGACATTTGAATTTTGTTTATTTCGCGTAGTATAGTAATTTTATAATTTTGTAGGGTATTCCAGATAAAACATTTGCTTGACATGTTATATTAATGAGTTGTTTCAGTGCTAATCACATAAATTAGATCATCTTAATTATAGTTATAAATAATAAATGAAGGTTAGTTAAGTTAGATATTATTCAATTTCATGCTTATCTTCGGAGTGAACTTTTAGAGTATGTCCAAAAAAAACAATTTGGTTGTAAGGCTAAATCTTTTGTTTTTCTCCTTTGAGACCAAGGGAGCGAAAATATATCAAACTGTTTTTACGAGGAATATGATACTATTGATGCAATATTGAAGATTAGGTTAGGGATTTGTCACGTTTAACGATACACTTACAACTGAATCTGGATACTAGGAATTCTGCTTTAATAATTGTCTTTAAATGTTCTCAATAATCATTACTTCCGCAATCATGCCTCTTTTCACATATGACTCGTTAATTCTTTATTTGCTTTAATTTTCTCCTTATACATGTTTTTTTTCTTTCTTTTCTGACATGTTTTTCGCTCGTTTGGTTTTTTTTCTTTGGCAGATCGTTTACCAGATTGTTAAGTCGCGTAATAACAAGCGTTTTTTAGCGCTAAGTTTATGTAAAATCTATTTGCATATTGATGTACAAATAAAAACATAGAGGACATTTTTTCAAGATTGTTATTATATATGTATATAAAATTCACGGTTTTTATATGTTGGATTAAGAATTTAATTTATTTTTAACTGTGGTACGCGGATGTCCCTAATGATTTAAGACTCTTTGACAACGCTGTCCACTAATAAACCTTAACGAGGTATCGTTGCAAACATATTATGATGCTCGTTTTAACTTTAATACAGACAACGTTTAGAAATGTTTAGACTATTAAGAATACTGGTAACTCGTAAACAATTAAGATAGATAAACACAAATATTAAAAGGCCTTAATGTGCATATGCTGAGTTGCGTTAAAACCCAAAACAATGTAGGCAAATGTTATGTTTTTTAATATTTTTACGAGCAGTCGATACGTCTTGTTTGTGTCGATTTGCCGTATGTACGTCGGATTGGTTAATGGTTTAAAATAAACGAGAAAACACGCCCACATACACAAGCGAAAAGAAAAAAAGAATAGCTAGCTATGTAGACTGTGCAAATATTTAAAATCTACCATGCGCCGTCATGTTCCGAGTTGCGCTACTAGACACTACACCAATTAATTACCTGAAGGGCTTCGCAGCTATTTTAGTTTTGTGTACGTGAAATAATTTACTGAATGTGAATCAGTAATCGGTTGACCTTATTGGCTTTGTGATAATGAATAAAAAAAAGAATGGCGATCGATCTAAATTGCAATTCACTTGATTCAGAATCAAATGGTTTTTGTTTTACTTTAGACATATTTGTAGAGTGAAAAATTGATTGCAAGTAGTCGATTTTCCTTGTCGACTCCCCAGGCTTAGGACTGTCAATCAAATGCACGCGTGTATTTGTTTGGTTAATATACTTTTATTATTCACAATTATCAACTTTTATTATTACTGAAATTGTGTATTTTGTGAAAACCTAACTAAAACAAAGGCTTTTTTAAAAATACAGTAATTGTATGGACAACTTTTACTTTTTCATATTTTGATTAAGAAATAGTTTTAGCCAACTTTTGAACATGCTATGGTGAATATTCCTTCGCAGGGTGCTGATGTTGCTATATTGATAGTCTCTAATTTTCTCCATATTCAACTCTGATTGTTAAAGCAATAAATATCTGAAAACTACTCACCGCGGTAAATTTCAATGTTATGACAGATATAGAATTAATTTCAATGTCATGACAGATGCAGAATTAAATAAGTGTAGACGCAAAGCTCTAACTCACTCATTTGCACTTCTCTAGGAAAGTTTTGCAAGAACTTTACTGCTTTTATCTTCTTACTTCTTTGGATATCATTTTAAAGAGGAACTTGGACTTTGTACCATAATGTTTTTGAAGGTGATTTGTTTCAATTTTTAATAAGTATGTTGTAATGATTCATTAACCCCATACAATACGATACTTCATTTGATTAGAGTAGTGTTGTTGTTGCAGATGTATTTCTTGAATCCAGAGGTTATACTGAAAATCTTTGAAGAAATGTTTCATGAAACCTAGAGGTTATGTTGAAAATCTTTGAAGAAGTGTTTCACTCGATTTGTATAAATTACGTAATTCGATATTTCGCCTGAAATTATTGAGCTTTAGTATAATGTCGCACAAGTGTTCACATCGAGGCACATAGAAATTGAAGAAGTCGAAGAAATGGATATTATATTGTGGAATGTTAGATTATGAAGTACTGTAAATCACTTCGATAGCTAATGTTTGTTTTGTATATAATTATAATAAAGACAAGCTTGTTGTGAAACGCAGTTAATAAATTATTTATTTATCTACTTTAATGTATTTAATTGATATATATGGCGGACTTATTGCTACGAGAGCAATCTCTTACAGCTAACCATGACACCCGTCCAGCCCCGCTCGACGAACGGCCGGGAATCGAACCCGGGCCTCCGCGGTGCGCCGCGTCGTCACAGGCCGTATGCCTTGTGATCAACCCAACACACCAGAGCGACGAATTAATAAATTATGACGTAATCATCTGTCGTTAGAGTTACCATTCGGCGCATACACGTCTTTGTTATGTCGCTATTAGTGAATCATAAATACGAAACTTTAATATCTTGTTGTTGTCACGTCGGAAAGCATTTGAGCTTTAATAACTATAATTTTAGCTTTAATATATCATTCAGTCTCATTAATTTTGAAAATACATTTTATTTTTGGATAAAACGTTCTGTGTTCATCTCCACGATGTAGGCTACATGCACACTACCTTTTAACGAGGTTTTTTATGCACATGAGATATGAAGGCGAAAAAAACAAACAAATTGGCTTTCATATTTATAATAATGGACTATGTTTGTAATTTTTCTATACATGTTAAATAAAAATTTATAAATGTTGAATTGGTCATAGATTAAGTATTAAAAAAAAACTGTTCTGCGACCACTGATTCTTCGGCCATCGGGATAATAAAGCTGACTGTTAATTAAATTTTTTTTTCATTGTATCCTTGAAATATACAAGGACTTCAATAGAATATAAATAAGTATTTCTTTAGATAGATTTTTTTTAAGAAAAATGAATTTTAAAACTATTATTTTTTAAAAATTGTTTATAACGATTAATTTGTATTCGTATTAAAAGGAAACGATTATAATAAGCTTCAATTAAATCACTATTAACTTATTATGATTATATTACATTAATGTCAAACCAACTGAAGTGTAGGTGTTTGTAATTATTGCTAATGATAGTTAAATTAAATGGTCAATCGTAAACCTTTTGAATAGAATACAGTTATGATGTGTATCTATGGATAAATTTTATTATTTGCAATTAAACTTACATCTTGGTGACTGACTCAAGTTTAAAATGCACTTGGTATTCAGAATGGAGGTTTTCCGTTTTAACAATTATATATCAGGAAAATTCTAAGCTACGAAAACGAAAGTCAGTTTATAACAAGGATTACTGGAATCTGGACGTCGAGTTATGATATAGTATGTGTCATTTCGCTCTGTAATTGCTGAACATGTAATGTATAATTTCTTTACGTCATGAATGTGCCGTGCCGAGAGTAACGAGTTTTAATTTAAGCTTTGTATTCAAAACTGCATTCTCTTATCTCTATTATATATAGAATTCCCTATCGATTGTGACTTGTCTGAGATTTAAGAGAAGTAACAATGTGCGATGTGAAATAAAATCATATGTATATGGCCTTTCGGCAAACGTTATTCGTAGTTGTCTAGTGCTATCTGGAAATCAGATAACCTCATAATCTCCGAGTTCTCTTATAGAACGTAATACGACGGTTTACGTAGCATCTCTTGTGCAGATTCTAATTAGCGCGAACACGCTTGGTTGATAGTTCAATTGAGTAATGTGTCTGCGTTGTGGATCGCGGTTATTTTGTAACGGGTAACCCTAGGTGTCGTCTCGCCGAGCGAACGCCTTGTATATTGCTAACAATATTACGAATATCTGATGATCGTTGATGGGAGTTGACGTCTTAAGTTTAGTATGTTGATTGATTTATCTGCGCCACCTGTTTACGGCACGGTGCTATTGCCTAAGGGTGTTGGTTTAGGTTAGTAGTCTGTACATATTTAAAGTGTCTACGAACGTTAATGTTTCGCTATGTTAAGCCAGTAATATTGCACCAATTGTAAATGTTTTACCTTAAATGATTTTACTGACTTAATCTGACATATCTGTCAGTCTTTCGTAGGGAGTGAGCAGTAAACGAAGATAACGAGAGAATTTCCATTTAAAACTGGTTCACTGATTTGTTACATATTTATTGATTGATATGTGACGTAATTTGGAGCGTTTTATTAGTTTTATCGGGAATAAGTAATGACGTCGGTGTGCACCACTTACGTGATCAGTATGTAGATGATTACCTAAATAGTTTTGAAGACCAACATTATCGTTTGTGAAGCAGTGGACGAAAATTAGTTGTTTTATGAAGCTGGCCATTTACATATGATGATAGAATCAGTTGTGTACATTAGCTTCGTCGTGGCTGTGAGATGAAGTCACTAAAGCAAATTTGTCTTTGCATCCTCATATTTCTAATCATGTTGCCAACGGCAGCTCGTGTAGAGTTTTTTACACCTTTCTTTAATTTTTTTGTCAAATCATCTGACACCATCTAAATGTGCGTAATAGTTCGTAACTTGGAAGCGAACGCAGTCATCTCAAGACCAAAATGCTATTTTACTTAGGAGGTGAAAACGCGTAGTTTACGATCGATCTTTGTACATGTCAGTTTTAGGACGTACTTCTGAATCAATTCGAGTAAATTTATCCTGAGATTTTCTCACCAATTCACATATTTACAGTTTCTTACGGGCAAGCGGTTCTGTAGGCCAAGGGACCCTCATAAAGTTGTTCTTATAATAAAACTCATTACCAACGTTTGTTCGAATAACTGATGTTATTTTTTTAAAACCCTGACGTCTATGAAGATATGGTTTCTGAAAATAAACTAAATTTATATATAGAAAATAAACTAATTTATTCATTTTTCGAATAAGTTTTTATTTGCTGCGGATAATGGCATGGAATAATATCTTGCATGCAATTTAATTATAATAGTACCACAGGAGTCGCAGTCACACCAAGTATCATAGTCAGCTCCTTGTATTGTTTTTATGTGTTTTATGGACCTCTTGATAGTATCAAAAGATATATATATATATATATATATATATATATATATATATATATATATATACATATACATATATAGATATACATATATGTATATATATATATATATATATATATATATATATATATATATATATATATATATATATATATATATATATATATTAGAGACCCAATTTTCATAGCTTTATTCGTTCTTAATCAAGTTTCAATTTTAAGGTTCATAAGTTTTGTTTTAGTTACTTGTTGTATATTGTTAAATTGAATATATTTTTACGGTGCCGTCTTTAATACACTAAATTTATAAACAGCTATATCGAATAATGTAGCACGATATAAATAAATTATTTTTTGACCGGTTGAACTTTATTTGTGTGCTATTTAATTGATACTGTTTGCCCTGAATATGAAAATTAATAGGTTTGACGAAAGGTATTTGAAAAAAAAAACTATATTGTTTTCATTTATGGTTACGTATATACTGTGCGAACTTGAATTCAAATAAAACTTCTACTTTAATAAGATTTTAAGTCTTTCAAAGACCTTATTATTTTGTGCAGTCTGTTAGTGATCAAAGTTTACAACTTGTTGTCACAAAACATAGTGTGGTCTACACAATATGATGCTTGTGGTGTTAGTGTATCCAGAGTGAGGAAAGATATCGGTTGATAGACATCGGTATGCCTTGAATATGAAAATTACTACGTTTGACGAAAGGTATTTGGAAAAAAACCATATTGTTCTCGTTAATGGTTATATATATATATATATATATATATATATATATATATATATATATACATATATATATATACGGAGCGAAATTGAATTCAAATAAAAAAAAATCTTCTACTTTAATATTATTTAAAGTTTTTCAAAGACATTATTATTTTGTGTCTGTTATATATGTGTGACTTGTTTGTGTAGTGATCAAAGTTTACAATTTGTTGTTAAAAAACGTAGTGTTGTCTACACAATATGATGCTTATGGTTTTAGTGTATCTAAAGTGAGGACAGATATCGATCGATAGACGTTTGTGAGGAGCTCTTTGGCATTTGTTTATTCGCAAAGTGATGTCTCTAATATACATGTCGTCTAACTTATCGGAGTAAAGAGATGAAATAAGGTTTATCATACGCGTCAGATTTTGATGAATAAGCATCCGTTTTTATTCTAGAATATGATGTATATAATTGGAAAATAAGTATAAATTATATTTATTTTAGTTTTTGTATATAATTTGAGAAAAATGTCAGAACAGCTTATTATCTATCATACCAGACACAATTATTTTATTGTTGTTAAATTAAACCTTTAAAAGTTATGCAATTTAAACTGTTTCTTTTTGATGCAGTTATTTTAAAAGTGTTTTCTGTTAATGTTTATTTTATTCTTAAACTAGTTTTTTGTCAGCAATTTCGCTCACGTGGACCATTTCTTTTGTCCACTTTTAAGCGACAGTGAGATATGTAACCAATGTTTAATTATATATTATGTTTAATTATATAAATGCATAATTAATTACACCTATAAAGGTCTTTCTGTATTTCAGTAGCATATAGATATATCAGTCCGCTAAAACAGCAGACTGATATATTTATATGCTACTAAAATACCAAAAGACCTTTATTTGTAATATATACTCTAGATTAACAAGTGATTTTGTCGTCACTTCTCGTTTAAAAACCGTTCGTAATATTTAACATTTGCGTTATGTTCTAAGAAACCGTTCGTAAAATGTAATATGTGAACATTAGCGTTATGTTCTCTATTAGAAATGCATATATAGCTAGTATATATATAATTTTCTAAAGATTTAGTCCACAATTCTTTTCTTCATATTCTCTTGTCTCTTTCGTTCTCTTGTTCTAATTTCAGTATTGTTTTCAATTGTTCATGTGGCTATTTAGTTTGTTATCAAAATCCACTCTGTTTCGCTTTTAATTTCATTAGCAAGCTTATCAAACTCTTATGCAGTTGCATGACTGGAATAACTACTCTTGCAAAAGAAGAAGACGATAATTCGGCTTTGACATACTACTTCCGCTTCTTTTCTCTGCGTCTTTATAATTACCACGTATTTAAGGATGAAGATACCTAACATTACCCAGCTAGCTTAAGTTACTGTGAAATTTCGAATGTTAATTTATTTACAGTAAAATACGGGTAAATTTCGATTGCCATCCCATCGATTGCTATCATATTTCAGCGACCCTGGTTTAATCTGGTAATCTTAAGTTTACTCGGGGAACTCATATTCATCCAAGCTCCTTACTTTATTCATAATATCATGTATACAATTTTATTGCCAATTATTTTTTTATATTTTGTTTTGATACATTCTGTTTCGATTTACTACCCTTTTGCCGCCACCCTTCCTCCTTCCAGATAAATCCTGATGACATTTAATTTAGGTTGCTATCGAAACTACGTACAATATATAAGTATGCGCCACAATTGAAAAAGCATTTTTTTAATAAAAGTTATATGTAAACATAAAAGGTTTCCCACTTTATTACATATTATTACCTATATCAAAAAATCAGTGATGAAGTGTCATTTTGCCGTCATTAGATGTCAATCAACTAATATGCTTAAGAGTATCTAAAGACTCTAAGGATACCTGATTTTCCAATATTTCCACGTCCATAAATTAGATTTTTATGGATATAAAAAACGTGTTGTGTATTTATAAATACCTCAATAACTATCATGAATATAGCATCCGTCACTACACACATGTAAATATATGTTTAGTGAGCAACTTCATCCTGTCGAATTTTGTTGACTCATGAACGCACATCGTAAAATATTTCTCTTATTATTTTTTCCATAACACGACAAATTCTAAACGTCGAATACTGACAGCCTGTAAAAGAATAAGGTATTTAAAAGAATTGAAAATGACCAACTATTATTGACGTAGATTTTTTTATTTAAATTCAATTTCGTAACCATTAATGCAAACAATTTGGCTTTTTCCAAATAATTTTCGTCAACCGCTGTAATTTTCATATTTAGGACAGAAAGTCAAGATTGATAATTTTGTAGTCGATATACAATTGAATACTTGAATTTATTTTACTTATATCAATACGCTTCGGTGTACCATATTAAATATAACATAATTGTAAATCGATATACAAATGAATACTTGTGTTTGTTTTCTTTATATCAATACGCTTCCATATATCATACTAAATATAACACAACCAATTCCCTTTGTCGTAGAGACAAAGGGAATTGATGGTGTCAGATAAAGAGGGTGTAAACGGGAATTACTCGCTATATATAATTAATTTATATTATAACACTGTTATTATATTAACTCCCTCCTCGTTATTGTAAATCTTCTTCGTAAATCTTTGTATATCTTTTGTCTTCGTAGAATGCCACATTGGACACTTAAGTGAAAAAGGATCGACAAATAAGGAAAGTATTGGATGTATATAATTTTTTTAACGATTTTCTTTTTATCCCATCAGCCTTGCTTTTTGTGTGTCTGTACTTAATTATTTCATTTGAGAGCCACTCGAGCGATTGATTTGATTTCAAACAGGTATGCCAAGTTCTTTGTAATGATCCTCGTGGAAAAATAAATTCGAAGTATAATGAAGTGCTGTTCTACTGTCTCGTTAGGCGATTTAATTTACGTGAACTAAATTGTGTATTCAGTTCGGGTCCACTGAACGAATTGAGGAGAGTAAGCAAAATACGAAAATGCTTAGTGACATGTCAAAAGTAATAATAATATAGTGCCTAATAATGAATGGAATAAAGTAAAATATATTTACGAGGTTTATCATTCAACAGTCTCTTTTCTCCTCTTTTTTTAATTGTGTTTATCATTGAAAATTTTCTTTTTTAAGTCGCATGTATCTTTTTCAAGTTTACCAAACTAAAGAAAAAAAAGATCAGTTATCTTTACAACCGCATAAAATGTGAAACATAAGCAAAATTATGTTTCACAGAATTTTTGAAACAAAAAATATAAATGAAGAGGCGAAGATACGAGGGAAGAGTTAATTCAAAAGCTGTAAGTAACAAACAAACGAAAAAAAGATTATGTTAACTCAGTATGACTTATAAAAGCCGAATACTATCCACTGTTTGATTTATTACATAATCTCCAGTGCTATAAAGCCTACAAACTTGACATTTGGCACATTTGCTTCTCTTGGCTATCAGGTACTCGATGCGAAGATTTCCAAATTCAACCCCAAAAGGTATGAAAATGGACAATGACTTAAAACATTTCTTTTTCTGATATCGTTGAAAAAATTCTTTGAGTAGATTAAAAATCAGCTTTTTTGACTAAAAAAATGACTGTCAACCAATTTGATATTAATTTTTTTATCTATCTATCTTCAAAGCGTCATTTTGTAGGAAGCTCTATTTCATCATTAATATCTCCCACGTCATTTACTTAACTACTAATGTAAAAAGGATTTTAAATATGTAATAGTAAAAAAGTTATGAGTAATCAAATCAAAATATTTTTGAGAGATTGATGGTATTTATACGACTGTGAACAGTTTAAAATACTTATATGCAAAACGTGACCCTCGTATTCGAGTTCTTTTCGTTCTTAACAAGTTTATTTCTGTTTCTTCAAATAACAATACCATCTTGCCAAACGTTTGATTTTTTAGGTTACATTTATCGGTATTAGGTAAATGCATTGCTATTAATTAGATCTTTATTTGGTTTGATAGTGTGACCATGTAATGGTACATAAATGCAAAACCGCCTTCAAACTAATCCGATGTTAGCCACGATTGTGAATGCTTACTACAATTCATTCTACTACTCTACGTCTACAATGTGCTATACTACCATACTACCATTTTAAGCAGACATCAGTTTTTATTTATTTTGTATCTTATCTCTTACGAATGTTAATATATATCGGTGTATGCGAGATATCGATATTTTAAAGTGCATTTATAATAGTATTTTTAAACGCATTATATATGTACAAACGTTATCTCTAATTTCGTCGTATGTAGACAATAAGACAGATTCTCAAAATTTTTTTTGTTCTTGCAAATGTTTATGCATATGTTTTTTGTGATTAGAAATGTATAACACTTGTACTGTACAGACTAGAATTGTACAAATAGCATGTTATAGTTATAATGTAATAATATTATTTAGGCACTTGTACTTGAGCTAAGAACTTGAATTTTCATTTGGATTTTGCATTTGGATTACTAGTTTTTTTCCTATTTAGAATAAATAAGTGAAAATGTACGTAGCATGTGTACCTTTATGTCGTCGTTTCTCTTAATGACTTATTGGCGTAATGACTTTGAACTAGGAAATACTGGGTTTTGATCTTGGAAAGAATTTTTCTTTTTCAAATTATTAAATAAAATAAAAAAAATCCGTCGATCTAAATAATTACGTTAAGTACGCATAAACAAAACATCGATTGTTTTTCTTTAGAACTATTCAGATAAGTACAGACGCCTAAATATTCCGCAATTTTTAGGTAATAGTTCGAATATGAAGAGAGAAAAATAACTATTTCCTAACGTTTCCAATGTCAATAAACGGGTCCAAAAAGCTCCATTTTTTTATTCGAGATTTAAACAACCGGAAGTACAGTATCGCCGTTTATTTACAAATCTACCTAGTTGGATTCAGTAACATAATGACACCCCCTTCCCACCCCCAGAAAAAAAGCATGGGTATCAATACAATATTCGAAGTGATAAATAATATTTTGTGAAAAGTCCGCGTTTGATTTTGAGTGCTATTTTGTAAAAGCAGAAAATGGTTAAATTTTTAATTCTTTTTTTCAATGCATATTTGTTATAATAAATAGTAGAAATATGTTTTAAATATACTTAACTTGAGATCGATTTATTCTGTCATTTCACGTATCACCTTTTTTGTCGTTATAAAAAATTAAAAGGCTTTCAGCTTTCGGACCCGCGTAATTTTCTTATATATTTAGCGTTGACTGGCACGACATTAAACGTTCCATTTTCACGATTGCTTTAAGAATTTCGCTTCCACGATACCATTCGGGAAACGAAAAATAATCTTTGGACCGTGAACTTATGCCGTAAAGCGTCCGTAAGTACACACATTTCCATATTACAACTTGGAGTTTTATAAAGTTTGAGCCGAGTTCTTGGTAATTGTTCTTTTCGTAATTTGTAGCTTATGACTAAATGGGTCCAAATTTACGTCGCGCCCGATACGGCAGGCGAAGTCTTAGCGCATATATTGTTTCGCTTTTGAAGACCAAAAGGTCTTTGATCTTAATTACTTGTTTGGCTAAACAGGTTTTGAATATGGCTTGAAATGGATTGCATGTTTCCTTTGTGTCATTAGGTAGATGATTTCTTTCCTTTTAGCACTGTATGTAATTGAGTTTGTTGTTACACGACCATTATATGATTATTGTATAAATAAATGAAATAATCTTCGTAGTGTCAAATAGTAATATTGTAAAAAAAGTAATATTGCCTATAGATATAGGATCCGTCGCAGATGAATCCTAAGTAGATCTCTACACGAAATAGAATATTATTAACGCTGTATTGTAACCTTATTCGTCATAGCACAGGCATACAGAGTTAGACTTTAACGGCGTATTTCTGCACATGTCTCTAACTTGCAGTCTCTCGTGGCTTTGCTCGCGTGCAATTAGCATTATTTAAAATAAAAGGTGTTTTATGTAAATCTTTATGAAACATTTTATTTGAAGCAAAATTTCATGGAAATCGATTTAATAGTTGAGCCATAAATGTGAAATAAAGAAACTTATTAGACATTTATTACATTAGTTGGGATAAGTTAGAAAGAAGTTATATTCAATTTTAACTACGTAAACTCCCGTACAAATTTTCATTCAAGCAAACAACAAAATTTCATTTTATACAAATCAGGTAGTATTTTTTACATGATTGACAGTCAAATATCCAAACAAACAAATGAACAAAGACACAAATATACAAACTTTCACATTTATAGTATTAGTAACCTATGTCTCTTCCAGATCATTGTTTATCTGTATATGAAATTCCATACAAATCCAGGCAGTATTTTTTACGTGATTGACAGTCAGACATCCAAACAAACAAATGAACAAAGACACAAATATACAAACTTTCACATTTATAGTATTAGTAACCTATGTCTCTTCCAGATCATTGTTTATTCGTATATGAAAATCCATACAAATCCAGTCAGTACTTTTTACGTGATTGACAGTCAGACATCCAAACAAACAAACGAACAAATATAAAAACGTTCACACATATAATATTAGTAGGATAGTATTTTAGAACAAGGATTAAACAAGTGACGTCCTTCACATTTTTTATCTACATTCTCGTTCATTATCGTTTAGTCATCACACCCCACATTTGCTTTTAGATGTATTAAGCAATTAAAATTGGAGCTCAAGTAGTCTTAATCCAAGTTTGACTTAAACTCAGGAAACATTCATATAACTACTTGTACTGAACTGTACTTTGTATAGCTGTGGCGCAGCATCCGTGCGCCTAAAGGGTAGATTAGAACTTAGCTGACTTGTTGCTCCATGATCCCTCTCAGGGACCATTGCTTTGTGATTAATAGTCGCAACGTGAAGTAGTTGCTAAAATGTTCAACAAGAAACAAGGAGCTTGTAGTTAACTTATCGTAAGGAATAAGCAAATTGTTCGAAGGGAGTATGGGGGTAAGGTAGACTTCTTTAATAGCCGTTTTTGCGCATGACTCGATAATGGTTAAAGCTACGTCGCTGTTTTCGTTAAATAATTTGTCTGTTTCCAAAAACAACTATTTTTGTTCCAAACGTATTTTGCTCATTTTTTAAGTCACCGCCAAATAATTTATTTCTAAAAGGACCATAGATGTGGGACTGAAATGTGTCATTTTAAACGAGTTGATCGAAAGCTAAAATATTTGAGCCTTTGTATGTTAAGCTTTATTTGGTAAGAGTTTAGTTGGCAAATCTCATTGAAAGTTGCAATTGTTCGTCTGTTACGGACCACTGTCATTTCAAAAATATTATATCCAAGGTGGTAGATATGATATTTTATAAATAATTGACTTTGCAAGAATACTGTATTTTAATACTTCTTTATACGTATGGACATTATTAAAAATAGCTTACAAATAAGACGATTAGACAGTCTTGCAAAGAAAAGAAAAATAAATATTATTAATATAATTACACGGGGATGTTCAAAATAAACGTGAGGAAGGAGAAGGAGGAATAGCTGAGCTGTCTTTGTATGTACTAATTAGGAACTTATTAGAGATTATATGGATGTCAAGGATCAACCATAAAATATGATTAGTTTACTGTATATTTTCCTATAAAGAAGTATATTCGAAGAATGCTGCAACGAGGGATCTTTATAAACTTCCTTATCGAGTAATGAAAAAAAAAGTTACAAATTTCTTGTATAAGACTTGAATTATAAATGGCATGACACTTTTAAATATGGCTAAAAGTCAATTGAAGACAACCCCTGGCTTGAAAGGTCAACTGAAGACACCACGTCTGACATTGTTAAAACAGTAAAGAAAATTGTATTGGAAAATACCCGTCTAAAAAAGAAACGCCTTCTGAATTAGTAGTAGTATCAGATACCACCATTTTGAGGATCCTGCATGATATATGAAGAGTTCACTATCCCTAGAAGGGCAGGTTGTTAGAAACTCTCGGAAAGTTAATGGCTACAATTTTTTGGGAATCAGAACGAATTTTAATGATCACACGACTACAAGGATCGGTTCATGCAATGTTGCGATTACTGCTCTAATTAGGTGTGGTTTTGAATCTCTGATGTATCCACTCTACTGTTCGGACTTGGACCTCATTGATTTTTTCCCAAATTTAAAAAAGGAGCAAATAGGAAAGAAATTTCATGATTTCAAAGATGTGAAGGCGGCAATTTCGGTTCATTTTGAGGGGAAAGAAAATTATATTTTTGACGGTTTAAAATCTAATAAATATATTAAGCTCAAGTGAAATTATATTGAAAAGGAAAAATAGTTTCTTTATTTTATTTAAGTTTATTCCTATATAACCGTTTTATTCCTTCAGACTTTTCGACCTCCCCTCGTATGACCCAAGACCATCAAAATGTGGGTTGCAATTTTTCTCCTTGAGGATGCTGATATATTTTGAATTTTTCAAAGCGAGTTACAGAGTTGTTTGTGTACAGATGTTATTATTTGTCAAAAAGTTAATTTTAACGTAACCAAAGGTAAGACATTTTTTTAACTGTTTTAAAACGTGTGTATTACACGTTCCGTAATCTGCATTTTATGGTACCTTCATCTGCATTTTACGGTATCTTCATCGTAGAGAAGATTCTCTACGATCAAATTATTACGTATCAGAGGTCGACTTACGTTTGATATGTTGCTGCTAGACTGTCCGTCGTCATAAAAAACTCAAGTATTTCCTTTCGTAATGCTTGAGAGTAGCTCGGAAATAGCAAATATTAGGATTTTTTAAAAATGAGTTATAATTGTGCTTAATAACTGTGTACAACATGGCACTCAAAATGATAGTTATTCGAAATTTATTTGCAAATTTTCTTTCTGTTTTCTGTATCCTGTTTAAGAATTGTTATAAAAAATTAACCTATTAAATTTCCACTTAAATTGTAATAAAAAATCCCAAATGCGTACTTTTTTTGATTGTAAAATATATTTTCTCTGTAATTTATATGAAACCATTTGCATATAGGATAATTGTTTCTGCGACGCTATGGCCGTTGCTGCTTAAAGAAAAAAAACCATGCTCTGAACATGTTTTTACGACTTTAACTCGGCATAACTTTACGGAATCCAAATGAAAACGCAGAAACTTGCCCCGCTCAGGGCCTACAATAAGCAAACATTAGTCTCAAAGGACGACGCTAGGAGATGCCTGCGTGGAAATCAGGAAAGGCGCGGACTTGGTCTCGCATTGTTATTTCTTTGCGCATCGTTTCAACTTATTGTTGGCATTAAAAAGTTTTCTCATCACGTTAACGTTTTGGGATTTGGCCGAGGGACATTTTTAGCTTTCACTAGGATAATAATTACTCGACTCGTAACTTTAGTGCTGGGGTCTGGACAAACAAGCAGGCGGCAGCTGCGATTACCTTCATTAATCTGGTGGAATCTTCAACGTGTAAAGAAAATATCACAAATTATTGGTTTTCAGTTGTATATGGTATTTCGATCGATTTGCAATTTCGGTTACTTTGGAAAACGAATTTATATCAAAATACGTTTATTACATCGAGATGTGTTAAACATTCTATTTATATACCTCCGTCTTTTCGTATATGAATACAATCACCCGGTATTGTAGTCATTCCACACTCGTTTGCGTTTAAATAGAGTAAAACGTATACAACACTGTGGTACGGTGATAAAATAATCGGTTACGCCTCCCACAATGGAGCGACTCCTAAAAAGAAACCAGATCTGGTTATAAAAAGAAGCAAACGCTCCTCCTTTACAGACGAGATCAATCGGTGGTCAGTGATAACCGCACAACCGATCTGTGCTGCGTCACAAGGAATGAAGTTCCCGGTAGCGCCGTGCATTGACCCAGCCTCCGCTCTCCGCCTGGGATCTATCGGAGCAAGAATGGGAAAACATACAAAGTATAATAAAGTAGCGTGATAACTTTGTTTTTAGTGATAGCTAATGCATTCCAGTATAAGTGTATTAAACGATTGAATTTATGGTTTTTAAACGTAAATATCTACATTATTCCTATCGTGTTGGAATTAGAAATATTGTTTTTTCTCCTCCAATGTAAAAACCAAAGTGACTTTTTTTAAATATCATAATTTTGATCTGACTTTAGATTCCATCAATAGTCTATGTCAGCATCCATCAATCATATTATGCATAATAGATGTAAGTTAATGTTAATCGAGTACACGAAAATTACGTTAACATGAAAACGTAAACAATTGTTACATAAAAATAAAGGATAACGTTTTAAGTTATTTTTAGTAAATTTATCACTCCCTTTTATTCCAACATTAAATATAGTCCCTACTCGAAATTAAGTTTAAATAGGTTCAGAAATTATCTTATGTATATTTAAAAACGTTTAGTGAAAATTTATTAGCTACCTTACATTTTCTACTGTCTTCGTTCTTTATTACTTTTAAAATATTTTCGTCCTGAAACAAAATACAACTTAATTTTTCCAGGAAAATTCAAGATTAAATCACTTGTATTTTTGTAAATTATAAGTTTTCCTAGAGAAAATAAATAAAAGTTGCAGTCAAAGTAAAATGTAAGTGCGGTTGCATGTTAAATAAATAAAGACATAAAATAAATTTAAAAAAAAACATTAAGAAATGAAATAAAAACATTTAGAAAGGAATAAACTTAATTGTTATTTGAGACATTACTAGGTTTCTCAGATATTTGTTTTATCTACAAGTGAATAATAATTACTTTAATTTGCGGTATCTTCATCGGAAGTACATCGTCCACTTATGTTCGGGCTTTTGTGATGTTTTCTTTATGTTGAAGGCGATAACCTGTAAACATTCAAACATATTATAAAATGAAATAACAGTCCTGATTCTATTAGTATATCTGTCGTCGGGTCGACCTTATATCTCCATATGCAGCGTTCTGAAAACGCGAAAGATGTATTGATGGCAGTAATAGCTTTGTATTCAATATTCTAGTTCCTTTTTTTGAGTTACTTTAAAAGTAATCATCCTCAACTTAACATTAATAAGAGAAATATTTTTTTGTTTGTGAAAAGAAAAAAGAAGTGGAGACCTAAGTTTTTCCTTTTTTAATAAGTGAGAAAAAATAAGTAGATACGTGAGTAAAAAAATAAAACAAGAAATACCCCTAGGGTGTCCGTGATGTCTTTTATTTGGTGGAAGTTGTTTATGTAATTTTTGTGTCGCATTAATTTAGGAATATTATTTGTTCTTTCTTCGACAAAAAGAACTTTGATTGTCTTCAACAGACCTGTGATGGAAATTTTCTAAATAAATATAACCATATATTTCTATCTGATACTTTTCTTCAAACTTTTTTTTTTCAATTTTACATATAAGTGTCCGATATATTTTGTCGAAGACAATCAATTAAGCAATTAATGTATTGTTATTATTATTGTTTGTTTTTTTATTATTTTGTTTGATTCAAGATAAATAAATTTCGCACGTATTGTTAGAGAAGCTAATTTTAAATATTGCTTCACTACCTTACTAAATTGGGGAATCCTATTCCTTTCTTTAAACAATGATATTAAGAAATAAATGGCAAATGTAAATGGCATTACTATAATGGTTTTTTAAAAGCATTAAATTATAAATTATATTCACCCGAACCAGAAAGCAACAACGTGTGGTGAAACTTGGGTTCGGTTCTGAAAATAAGTAGACTGACATTATAGAATTAAATGTACTCTTTATAACCAAATTAGCTTTTGGCTACGAGTTTCACCCGCTTATATTTTTTAATTTTGCAGTTGAGTTTTCCTCCAGCGATAATGTTTTAGTCTCAAAGGGATACCTTGTTTAGGGTAAAAATAACTTATAGCTTGAATAACGTTTGCACCCCGAAAGCAACCCTGACATGCATAAAAATATCTCGTATCTTAGCTTATACTTTAAACGGAATCCCTGCAATAGTCTCGAAAATTAATATCCCGCAACCTGTCTTACTGTCTGCCTTAGTACTAAAATTGAATGTCAAGTTACTGAGGGAATATCTCATCAAAAAAGTATTTAATATTTTAACGGTACCTCAAGCATTACCTCAGTGAAAATTCAAATGGGTCCAGTTTTTACACAATCTTCAAAAAAAAAACAGATAAACAAAAATATAGAAAGAAAGAAGAAGATATTCGAAGAGGATAAAAATAACTTAAATTTTAAGTTAAAACCCGATGGTTATTCTAATGAAAGTTACATTTAAATCGGTCTACACGTTTTTGCATGATACTCAGACGGGAAGACAGACGTAATTCTAAAAATAGCGTTTTGGATTTAAACATACCTCTGTTAGAGTTTTATTAGAGTTATGATATACTAAACGTATGGTGTTTCTAAAATAAATAATACATATATTTTTTTTAGTACGCGAGTTTATTTTGGTAACTGTATAAAGACAGTGAGGTCTTCTACCAATATTAATAATCTTATTTAACAATATTAAGGTACGAATACTTAAGTCTTTTGCACTTTTTTTAAACCGGCATGTTAACGGTTGTTCGGCGTGAAATTGTTGATTTTTTATTTAGTGACTTTTAGTATGGTGTTTGGAAATAAAAGCTTACATATATTCGATTTTTACTACTCCCTTTCTTAAGGGTATTTGAGTATTGAATTTTGATAAATGATTTTAATACCGTAATTAATGATAAGAGAGTTCATACGGACTTCAAATATAAAAGATGGTATTTGATGAAGTAAGCTGTCTAGTTTCTGATTTACTACATTAATGAGATTATTTCAAGTGTTGAACAACGACTTGGTGAAAATCGACACTTTATTTGAACATGAATTTTTATCGAAGTACTACGGGTATGTCTTTTCCGACACGAGAGGTCAGTCATTGCAAGAATAAAGTGTATGAAAATATTCGTATGTCAATTTTTGAGCGTTCGTGTCTCCGAAACTAATAATTTTAAAGCAATAAAAGTATTTTATTAAACACATTATATTGTCCAACAATAAGTTTGAAGCATGGAGCTACAAATCCCTATAACTGAAAAGTCAAAACCACCTTTATTTTGGGTGGCGACAGTTATACTTTCATCACTTATCTATACGAAATACGAATAATTCGAAACTGAAATAATTATTTTGTCACTTTTTCTCTTGTCCTTGCATGTTCAAATAGAATGATTGAGAGCAAAATAGACGATTATCTTTTCCGCTCCCGGCTACCCTTCTCCCCTCCTCTGAATTACGGGCGCCGCGCCTATGTAAATTGTTGTCTATGGCGTCTCCGTTAAACTCGCTGTGTACCGGCGTGACGGTCGTATCTATATTGTTAGTTTTATTTTCTATTCAACTCTTGAATATTTTCGTCAATTAGTATTAGTGTCACAAAGTTTTATTAAATTTTTACACGTTTTGGACGGTGTGTTCTTCTAAAGAAGGAACATCTTGAGTCGTAAGACCAACAATTTAATTAACTTTATTACGTGATTCAATTTTGCTTTTTTAATTTCGTATTTTTCTTTTAGTTTTTGTCATTGAAACAAAGAATACAATAAAAGAAGATGCAACAGCGTCGTAGCTCAAATATGTGACATATTTCTTACTGTGTCCTTTCCTGTAGATATGGATTTACAATTGACATGAACTCGACTAATATATGTATATTTACTGTGTGAACAGAATAGACACATTTAGCCTGTTTCATGTCTCACTACGAAAATAAAGTCAAAATATAATAATTTAGCATCCTAAGGATGCCAGCGATAATCGAAGTTCGAAGTATAAACTCATGAAATGCGACAGAGTAGTAGAGGTTACCGGTTGTCAGATGCGATTACTGCTCCAGCCATCTCTTTTTCCGAGTCGGACAGCGTGGCGCTCGTCCGCATTGTGTCAGGTGGCGGGTACGGGAGGAGGGGTATAGTACCGAAGGTTTGTTCTATGGAGCAGAACTAATTTGTGGTCTGTTTTACATATCGACCCAAAGTATTTCGAGCGAGGGTTAAAATCCTTTATTCGATATCATTCCAGAAAGTGGTCACTAAAGATATTTTTTAGTGTTTAGATTTGTGGGATATTTATATAATGGGTAATTATAAAATTTTAAAGTATTATGTTGAAAAAAAAACTCAGTTCTAAGGATTAACTCGAACGGGAAAGGTGACAGTAACATTGCGCCTTTTTTGACTCATTATTAAAATTAACATTCTCTTTAATTATAAAAGTGATTAGTCATCTTAGTAATGGCAAAAAGTATATTTCATTCTATTACATTAACGAAATTATTGGTGAGGTTATTATAGACAGAAAAGTAATACGCTCTAAAATAAATACGGAATTTTTAAATCACTTTGCACGTCTCGTTATTAGCTTAATATTTCGCAATAATTAAAAATAGGAAATGGAGTGTTGTAAAGTGGTTTCTTAATTAGTATTTGCAAAGTAGCCATAGCTTCGTTTGCGCTCATAAAATATTACAGTATTAAGTAATTTTTAACAGAAACGAACGTCATTAGCAACGAATTGGTATAAATAACTTCACAATATTACATGTAACATATTAGAAAATGTATTTAAATTTGAAGTTTATAATTCTATTGAAATGTGAATTTCGGTATTTAGTTAACGACAGAAGTTAATTTTTTTGCGATTATAATGTTAAATATTATTCTTTAACATCACATCATATAAAACTAAATGGTTTCGGTCACCCCCTTTGTTTCCAGGTTAATCATTAATTATCAAATTTTAAAAAAGCCATTTATGAAAATTTATTTATAGCATAGGTACAATCGTATATTTTCTAGAATTGTTTATATCTAGCCTTTAAGAAATTATATTAAAAAATATATCACAGAAAATGAGAGGGAGAAAATATTTAAAAATATATATGTTTTTCTAAACCATATATCAAAACTTCTATTTAGGTTAGTGAAACTATTTTGTAGATTATCTCTAATTTTCATAAATTTTACTATGGATATATTAAAGCAATCTTTCGTTTGTCTGGCGGAATTGAAAATTAAAACAAGCATACAATTTGATACTATTTCAATGTCTCAATGTAGTCGTGACTACAGTCGATATATTTTTGTATCCGTGCGAAACATTAAATAATATATTTTGATGGACTAATTTTTCTTTAGACGTCTATTTCTTCCACGGCGTTTGCAAAGTAGCTATAGCTTCATTTGCGTTCATAAAATGGAGTAATTTATTGATGAATGTTGCTTTTTTTTAAACTTAACCCATATCAATGCCCAATATGGTTTGTCAGAAACGCAAAACATTGATGTTATCGAATGTCCTCACTGATACAAATAAGGCCATGCTTAAATTATTTAAATTAGATAAATGGTGGGATGATACTTTATCTACAAATGGGACTCAAAGTCTATTGTAATTTTTTCTTCATTTAATTTTTTCAATAATTTATTCTTTATTTCATATAAATACAGGAATCGATCATTCACAAATCTTATCATACACAAATCGATAATGTAAATCCCTGAGAACTCAATCGATAACAATCCAAATTGCTGCAAAAATTGTGAAATGAAAGCCTCGTAATTTGAAAAGAATATGATAAACGAAGAATTTCATTTTCAAAACTAGCCGTAATGCCTCGAGACTATGTGGCCCGTTTATAAGGACTTAAAAGAAACCGGCGGAAATGAACCTGATGTTATAAAAGTAGAATATCATTTTCAAAACAATTGGTATTTTTTAGAAAATAAAAAAACAATTTAGAAATTAAAAAGTTATCTTTATAAACATGCGCGTTTTTATTTTAAACATTTCTTGATATGGTTTAAATATGACAAGAAATGTTAGAAAAATAACAATTAAAATCTTACTACGTGCATAATAACATCTTAGAAAGTGAATGACGAAAATTTATGATTACCAATTGTTTTTTTTGCTATTTCCCAAATTAATTAAATTAAATTGTTAACTGATAAACTGAGTGTCAACATATTTGTTCTGTGTAGAAAAAAATGCACGTGTTTCTCGCTCTTTCCGAGTTTTACTTGTTTTTTTTTCAAAGACCCTATCGGAACCTATTCAAAAGTGTTGTAGAATTAACGTTTAAAAATTATTATGATATTTTCATAATAACTTGTTTTTTTTATAAAGTAATAGAAAATTCCTCATTTGCCGATTTAAGATTAAAATGAAAATGTAATTTTCGATTTATAAGAGAATTTACAACTTCGTGTAACACTATATAGTCTTTTGAATGGTTCCTTTCAATTAGAGTTTTCGGTAATATAGTGTAGTAGTTTTCGGTAAAAGAATAAAAAATGAAGCAAATATGTTCTTCTACTTACTGCAAAGACAAATTAATCTATAAACAATAATAAGATACAACCGATTAGACCAGACCCAGGCTTATTTCAATCCACGGACACATGTTTGAATAAATATTAGCTGCGCAGAAATTGACTTGGACTCGACATCTTTAGCAGCGGCGTTAGTGTAATGAACGACGGCAAGTTAGGAATAATTAGGAGAGAGTAACAGCTGCTTTGTTGATTACTGAGCCCTGCTGGCTGCGCGCTTGTACATTCGGTTATATAATTATTCATTTCTATCCGGCGTTATGCGATTGTCGGCGGTTGTTTATCATCCAACATGTCGTATGGTGAATGTCAACGTCTTACGATTACTAAGTACTGAATGCGTTTTAATATATTTATGATCGTAAAGGTGAGTTTTACGTTTAAATCTTGATTTCTGTGTTTGATTAAACTGATAAAAGAAACTTAAAAAAACAGTAAACCGGCGTTAAAACGAACACTGCTGTGGGAAAAAATTCGGGGATTGGATCCAATATTTTATTTTTAAAATGATTATCGTCACATATTTAGGAATAATTATAGATAACACTTTATTGATAACATTTGAAAAAAATTACAGTGTATTAATTTGTGTATATCTCTTTTAATTATCTTCGCGAGGCATCGCGGATCTACAGTTATTATGATTCAATATAATGGAATATCTATTTCTCTCCAATTTATCTTAGTCTGTCACGCGGATTTACAATTATTATGATTCAATATAATGGAATAAGTATTTCTCTCCACTTTATCTTAGTCTGTCTCGTGGATTTACAGTTATTATGATTCAATATAACGGAATAAGTATTTCTCTCAAATTTATCTTAGTCTGTCTCGCGGATTTGTAATTATTATGATTCAATATAATGGAATAACTATTTGCCTCCAATTTATCTTAGTCTGTCTCGTGGATTTACAGTTATTATGATTCAATATAGTGGAATATAAAAAATATGTTTTATAACATTTCCTATGTTAATTGTTGGATCTAAGGAGCCACATTTTATCACAGAAATACACGGCATTTTAACATCGATGGTTAGTTACGAATAGTCAATCGAAAGGAAATTAATTAGATAACACTAGAGGTATAACTACACGGCGCAACTAAAACCAGTTGAGATATGAATATCCAAAAAGTTATAAGTGACTTTCGAGTTTTAATGTTAAGTTTAAAATTGTCTTTATCGGAATATACTCGTCTCCGATGTAAACTTAATTGTTTTAAATTATTTTAAGACATTTTGTTACGAATAGTCAATCAAAAGGAAATTAATTAGATAGCACTAGAAGTACAACTACACGGCGCTACCAAAACCAGTTGAGATATGAATATCCACAAAGTAATAAATGACATTCGAGTTTTAATGTTAAGTTTAAAATTTTCTTTATCGGAATATACTCGTCTCCGATGTAAACTTAATTATTTTAAATTATTTTAATTGCTTATTTATTACTTGGTTTTGTTTATTTAGACGAATAGATGAAAATGATTAAACGAATTTTGACGACTCTCACAGTTACTGTAGCGTACAGTCTACTGCTGTAAAACCAAAAAAAATTAGAAGTTGGAAAGCGCCTGAATGTCCTGCATTAGTAAAATAATAGTATACCCGCTGGTATACTGATATATATATCATATATATGAAATTATTTTCCTAATTTTCCACAACTAAAAATTTATCTTTAATCTATTTTTTAAAGAAAATATTTTTAATAATTTTCCCACACTCAAGCTAACAATGCCACGGGTAGAAGTTCATTTTTGATATATGTAGACTTAATGCTAAGAAATTAATACTAAAATAACTTTTATTGAATCACCTCTGCTTTATCACCCTGAGCGATAATACTCGTAGAGAAAACCGTACTTTGCGCTTCGCATATTACGGGAGTCGTAATTTGAAGCTTTTGTCAGTAGGGATGTATCGAAGCTCTCGCAAGACGTTGTTAGATTGAGGATTTACTGATTCAATATTATGTCAGGAGTCTTAATAGGAGAGAAGCGTGTATTACGACGTTGCTCGGCGAAGTGAAAACGATTAGTACCCGACGATAGATATAGAACTATAAGCTCACACTCAATGTCATTTAGACATAACAATATTTTTTATAGTTGCTAATCGGGGTTTTATTTTTAACATTGCTTTGAATATGAATGCAAGTCGCTGGTTGCTGGTGGCACAGTACATCGACGAATTCAGAAATTAATCATTTCGATAGCATTTGTCATGTTTGTTTATATAAGGTTAAATAACGGAATTTATTATAGAATTATTTGTATTATCAAACATGCAATTGTGTATTTCGGAAAAGCGAATAAAACTAGCAGCAGTAGCACATTAATCGATTAGTAAGTCAAAAGAGCCGCTTTCTTCGGTTACTACGGTCATTCGTAGTTATATTGTAAGCGTATTATGTGAAATCGATTTGATCGATCTATTAATTTCACTAACGGGATTTTTTCATGTTATTCTCACGCATAGAAAAAAAGTTAGTTTTGGCGATCATTATGTGACTTTTTAGAGACTTGTATCTCTCGAATTATACACCGTGTCAAAAAATGCATGCAACATTTTCGATTGCATTTTAAGAGACTTTTTAAATGACACCCCAGTCGATGTTTCATCCCCAATAGACCAGATCACGTGACGGACGCGCATGTCACACGTCCTTATGTGACAGTATCATAACACTTTCGTTTTGAGTCCGATCATAATTTTTATCTTATTTTGATCACGTCGTCACGACGTGATCGTGACATGAAAATAGAAATTATAATAGGACTTAAATGAACGAGTTATGATGCTGTGACATGCGGACGGACAAAGACATGACAAAATTATAAGGTTCCCGTTTTTTACACTTCGTCTACGGGAGCCTGAAAATGGAAAAGTCAAAAGACGCGAATCAGCGTGAAGTAGTTTTGTATCGTTCAGTTATTTATTTTTGGTAAATTTATAATATTTATCTACATGACATAAAACTTTTATATATTGGCAGAGAAAATAATTACTTATAATTGTGTGTTTGTATAATTGAACTATAAACCACATTATTGCTAATGGCCAAATTCCCTGTAAATTATTCATTATAGAAAGTGTTTCAAAATGTAATTAAATATATAAACAAATTACGACAAACAGGTTTTTAAGTGACCGTTGTGAATAGTATTAGACGCATGCCAAGTACATAAATAACCCAGGGTGTTAGCCCTAAACCTTTTAATCATCAAAGTCGGGAAAAGGTCAAAAAGGTTTGCTGATAAGTACTGGGATGGTGTGTAACCTATGGAATATTTATGGATTAAATCCGGCTTCGTCGGTTAATAGTAACTAGATAGGAATGGCTTTACTATCTTCTCAGCTAGCTACATATTTTTGTCGATTTAAGGATAACGGTTAAGCATTTTGACCGATTTTATTCGAATTTTAAAACTAATTTTGAATTTCTGTAGTGATTGTAGTCTACAAATCGATATATTGTTAGTTGCGTTGCAAGACAATTTTTTTTTCATTTGTGAGACAATCCAAAAATTTGTCAATTATGCCTTTCGGCGAATATGTTGAAAAATCTTCCCATCATTCCGTTTCGTGGCTCCGCCCCATTTCATACTTGCTGATTAATAAAGCTAATGTTTTGAGAAATTTAGTTTTTGACACTCTTGTAGTTAAACCAAACTGACCTTGAATTAAATTAATCGGCAATGACAGAGATACTAATGTTGAGCGTGTATTATAATCGTTGTTTATAAAACACGCTCAACACTTAATATTTATTTATTTATTTACTTTAATGTGTCTAATTGATACATATGGCGGATTTATTGCTATGAGAGCAATCTCTTACAGCCAACCATAACACCAGTTCAGCCCCGTTCGATAAACGGCTGGGAATTGGACCCGGGTCCCCGCGATGCGCCGCGTCTTCAAAGGCCATGTGTCTTGTGATTAACCCAACACACCAAGGCGATGACACGATATACACGCCCTACATATCATATTGCATATAATATATACATCAACACATAAAAAAATCGTAAAAAAAACTGTGTCTGTACATTGTATATTTTTAAGTAAAACTAAGTGCTACTTACTAAAAATGTGCTTCTACGTCTAAAACAACAAATTTTAGAATTTTTGTCTGTTTGTCGATTAGTTTGTTTGTCTGTGCGCACCTTAGTCGTGCACGCTAATCGCAGCAACGGCTGAACCGATTTGGAACTCGTTTTTAGTGATGGATTGATATTTACGCTTGGTTTTATTTTAATCAGTTCACAAAAAAATATACATCAATCTTTACCTTACGTTCGTTGTGCACGTTAATATCAGAACCTGCGGAATCGATTTGGCTGCCAGCGCCTTCTATTAGTATTTTAGTAAACTTTATATTCGCTCTGTTCTGAGAGAAAAAAGAAAAAGCTCAGAACGTTCTTAATAACTTTTCTTACTCCGAATTCCACGCGGGCGAAGTCGGGGGCACAGCTAGTATCAAATATACTTCTTGTTCTCTATGCTTGTGCCTTAAGATGAAAATCCTATGGCTGCATTTACTGCAAATCTGTTTCAGACAATGTTACAAGTTGATAAATAAATATTTAAGAATAACTAGCTAATTTCCAGTATTCTAATCCAATATATCATCAAGCATTGGTGACCATTAAGTAACAAAAGCACAGAAATTGTATTAATTTATGTCTTGCTTAAGTATATCCAACAAGAAGTTGTTTAGTTTATCAACATTCTGTAGGATACGACAAATATCAGTAGTGTCCACGCGCACGTGCAGTAAGACAAAAGAGACCAACGCCAGGTGTTCGTTCGAGCCACGTGCCCACAGCAGACCGTTGCATTTCCGTAAGCGTAATGAATGCACTTTTGCATTTATCCGTTAATGGTGTTACAGAATGCGCTTTCGCCTTAAACTGGGTTAGCGGCATGCAATTACGTCACGTGATCTATTGCGTTTTGCCATTGGAACAGCCGTCGGTTCAGGGTTTCTGTGCTAGTATATGAGTTTATTTTTGTTTAATCATTGCATCTAATTACTACGTATGGAATAAAAGGAAGCAACCTATGTATCTGTGATTGTTTATATGTATGTGTCATTTTAACCCTTTGTTGATGTCCGATTTCACGATTTCTTGGATACCAATTGAAAATAATTCTTAAAAAGGAAGCTGTATATAATTTTTCTGAAAAACAGACAGATATTTCTACTAATGCGATGAAGGATTCTATGAACAAATGAAACTTTTGAAATTTTAAGTTTCAGTGATAGATCAGACAGAGAGACTGAATTATTAATTATTAATTACATAGTTACGTTATTGGAAAAATTGTCCTCAATGATATGACATCTATATTATCAATTACTGAAAAAAATATATATATGTAAATTAAGTGTAGGTACTCATACTGGGAAAATAATCACAAAAAAAACTTGATTTTGAAGTTGATCCGGTTTGTCGTCGATTTATTTAGAAAAATATTTTTACAATTAATATGATAATTTAAAAAATCGTCAAGTTTGAGATGTAATCCTATGCTGAGGGTTCTGACTTTACATGCATATATCTTTATTATGTATAAACCACAATATTATAACATATTTTTAAACTCGTAAAGGGGCTTAAACTATGTTAATAGTAATTTGTATAACGATCTTAATAGATTGCAGTAGATATAACAAATAAATTAACGACAATGGTGACGTGGGTATTTAGTAGTTTTTGGTGGCATACTGACTGCCACGTATTAGTAAAACAATTCGAAAAAGAAACTGACGAGCCCGTCTCGGGGAGACATTAACAGCAGGTATGTCTACCCTATGTAAGTTTGTACGTTAGAATTAATCAGAATCATTAAGTTTGCCCGTATGGAACGGTGGTACGTAAATAATCAATGACATCCGTCAACCCCGTAATAAATACTTCCAAACATATTATTCTAATGTATTCCATTTCGCGGTGCTGCGCGAAATACGAATAATAGACTGGAAATAGGATAAAACTGTTTGGAATCTAAGGATATTGGCCGTTGATAAAAAATAAATTACATTGAGTGAATAATATTTACCATTCAGTTTAAGTTTTTAGTTACTTATAAAAAGTCCTGCGAAAATGTTGGTAAAGACCCAAACGAATTTAACAAATGTAGATTATGATTTTATTTGTTGTCCGAAGATAATAACGATATGATATAGAAAATGGAAAAGTAATTAATAGCAATTAAATTAATGAAGCTTTCAAATTTATTTTGCAAAAGCTTCATTAACTTAATTCGTGTAGTGTCAACATATAAAACAAAATTTGATTTTTTGAGTAGATATACAGGATCTAAGCGCTCGTGTGCAAATAGCGGGGTTGGGTGGTTGTACTGCGCCTAGAGGTTGTACACGCATAGAGGCATAGGGAAGGGGATGATGTTCGAATCCTGTATTTATATGTACCTGTAATTGATTTCCCTTTTTTGTTATATTTACTTCATTACCAAAAATATTGTTTTTGTACTACACTCTTTTTATTTTTTATCAAAGAACATGAATACACATTGACAAACGACAAAAAGAAATTGGTGATGGTAATGTTCATAAAAAATTTAAAAAAAAATTACATTTGGATACAACAAGCAACCGTACGTTTTATGATGATAAAGAATCTGATTTCCTTGAATGAAATGTTTTATTACATCCTTCTTTTTCTTTTTAGTTTTTTTTTCTTCAATAAGGTTACATAAAATATTTGTGGATACACACAGGCCCAGACTACACATATAATTTTTCATCTTAAAATTTCTCTGTAGAAAATCTACGGTCGTGCAAATAATATAAACTATTTAAAGTAATGACGATGAGTATTTTATTTAATCAATCTTTTGTTGTAGAATTCAATTGTAAACAATTAGGTAGTCTTGTGAAGTCATTTATATAATGTTTTGATTAATCGAAGGATTTCGATTTTGACTTGTAAATTTATTAAAACCATTTCTATAATGTTTTGATTAATCGAAGGATTTCGATTTTGACTTGTAAATTTATTAAAACCATTTCTATAATGTTTTGATTAATCGAAGGATTTCGATTTTGACTTGTAAATATATTAAAACCATTTCTATAATGTTTTGATTAATCGAAGGATTTCGATTTTGACTTGTAAACTTATTACGTGTATTTTGGGAAAATCCAAACCTATATTTATGAATATTTTTGTTATATTGCCTATTTTATCTGCATACTTGTATTTACCATTTTCCGATTCGTCTCCATCTTAGAATATAGCAGACAGAGTGAGCGGAGTAACACGTCGCCTATAATTTATGTCTTTAACGCCTGCCATTATTTTGCAAATTTTCATAATGTTGGGTTTCATTTGAAAAGCATCATTTGCCCTGGAATATAATAAAACTGAAAAATGTAATCAATTCTTCTTTTTAGCAGTAATTTTAATGAAAAAACTGTGTTAAGTTAATGACGTCAAGTCGTTAGAAAAGTGTATTATGAATTGACTGATGAGCCAATACAAAGGACAGACTATGTTTGCTATCGAATGCTTAATAAAAGCAATGATGTTAAGGTTAATTTACTATATTGAAACTGTGTATAAAATAGTGTAAAGCAATGAGCAAAGTGTCTAGCTCGTAGCAAATAGAATTCACACACCTAAGCTCTCTTGTGATGAGCAACAACAAAAATATGGTGTATATATATATATATATTATTGGAAAAAAATGAAAATCTCCCCATTTAAACTACTACCCGATTATTGCTATATAAGGAGAGGTTGTATGACTTTTTGTGATCGTGCTTGGGATCATACGGATCGTCTTGCATTAAATAACTGTTCTATTATTTTCCATTTTTATTTTATTGTTTGAATAAATTCATATTTGAATATTTTATTCCTCTTTCGTAAATTCAATAGTTCAAAAGTCAATTAAAATTTGTTAATAAAGGCGACAGTCGTTATGTTATATTTAAACAAAATAAATTCTATTTTTGTCTATTAAATCAGAAATGGAAACTTCTCGCTCACTAGAGGAGAAAAGTCTCAAGTTGTTCATTTTGTGTAGTGTTTTTTGCGCTTACTATATATTCTATATACCCTTACTATATATTATATATAGCCCTTACTATATATTATATATAGTAAGGGCTGCTATGTTTGTGATTTCAAATATTTGTAATATTTATTTTAATGAAACCACGCAGAAAAGAATTATTTTGGTTGTAACGTACATTATTCGATTGTCACTCTAATACCATGAGAATTCCTCTTTTTTAGCTAATGACTTCTAAGAAGTCGATCTCGTAGATTGGTTTAAATGGAGATATGCTTTAGTATTTTTAATGGTATTTTTAAAATACACTTTTTATACAATAGGAATCAGAACGTCTACATCGGCAAAAGCTCTGCCAGGATTTATAGTCTTCAAGCCCGACAAATGGCCTTTCAGGTTTTCGTACCTTAAAATCTTCTAAGTTAACCCAGGTATTTGTCTGCCTATTTGTCACGGTCGATTTTCTCAGAAACCATGCAATCTGAAAACTTGTAATTTGATATGGTAATACATCTTATTATTTATCGTATTCTACAATACTTAACGTTTTCAAATAAGTATGAATTAAAGAGGGGTAAATAATTTTGTTTTCTATTTACACCCCTCTTTTTGAAAGGGCTTCTTATGAGGAATACAAAAATATTTTGTTTTCATTATTATAAATTGTGTGTTTAAAAATATATTCTAAAAAATTCTCCTCTCGTCCTTTCCGAAACTACCGAATCAAAAATTATGAAAAAATAGAGTTCTTATAATCAGACCAGAAGAATACAGGAAAATTATAGTGTTTAGCTTAGATCTTATAATTTTTGAAATATACACCGCGTTTTTATACCTGTGAACAAGTTAACAGAAGCACTGTATAGCCTTAAATGCTTATACCTGTCTAAATGTGTACGGAATTCTTGTAGTACTCGTACTACTCGTAATTGACAGGTTTCGAGAGTGATGTGACTACTAGCATCATTGCTCCTAAATATTGTGACGTCACAATTTCGAATTGTTGTTTAATCATATATAGAATTGCAAAAGTTGTTTTTAGCGTGTGTCCTTTTATTTTGGGTTAACCACTTAACGTTGGTGTTACAGCATTTTATTTGTCTCGTTTTATGACGTCCTTTGTGGAGGTGCTTATATTCGATCATCGATGTTATGGACATCTACATTATCGAAAAAAAAACCATCAGATCGGCGAGCGAGGCGGGCTGCGGACGCCGGCGATCTATCAAATTGGCCGTCACGTATGCGTCGAAAATGGAAGACGGATAGATTTTCCTTTTTTATGAAACTCATTTTTCTACAGTAGCCGACTATTCGTCAATACATGTTCTGTCAATATTGAACGATGTTGCTAAAATTCATTATATCGTTCTCTTTTGTTTGCGCAAAATGTAACCGATAGAAACGCGAGTTGTCGTTTAAATTTTTAACTAGTGATGACCCTTGTCGCGGTTCGATCCGTTAATTTTGTGTTAAATCAATATACTTCTTATTTATTTTGTTACGGATAAGGATGTTCAGACTATGCTTATATGGTTGACGTGTTGTGCTCTGTGAGCGTGGGCTAAATGATAGCTTTACTTATTCTCTCAATGGCTAGTATATTTTATGTTACACTATTTTATTTACAAATTTAAATTTGTTTCATCGCTCCTGTTACTTTTGTTGAGGTGTCGAGAAAATTCGTCCTGAGAAAATAATATAAGTGTATAGTGACGCCCACTGATGCGGTCTATTTTTGGTATGGTGTAATCGCAAACCACGACTTCGAGCCTGGGTAGATAATGATAACAAATTAATTGAAGAGCCTTGTTCACGCGATACCCCATCTAAGAGCTCGCCCGGTTTGAAATGAAATAATTTCGGTAAATGTAATGCTGATCGGACAATAATCAATCAGTAAATATTGGTTTAAAACATACTATTCTACTTTCTATTGTTAATATATATTGCTACATTTTTTTTTAATTTCTTACATTTGTCATTAGCTACTGCGTTGTTGATGTTATCTATTAATACTTTTTTTAACTACTTTTTTGTAAATATAATTTAAAGCAAATGTTATTTAAAGGTGACTCGTGTAAGTCTAATAATATATTTTATTAATGTCTTATATCCGTATATTTTGTCATTGGTGAATAAGCAAAGATTTTTATTATTTTAGTATTACTAAAAATACATTTGGCGCATTGATACATGAGCAATCTCTTTCAGCCAACCAAAGGTACCAGAAGATTGGATTTGATAAAATTAACCATGTATTATAATAGAAGAATTAAAAATACGACGTAAAGACCAAGTTAAATATAATTAAATTAGCAAATAAGTAAAGATCAATATTGATAATGGAAGGGAATAAGTATATGAGGAGAAGGAATAAGGTTTAGGGAGTAGAGTAACAGAGTAACATTTTTTCAGAGGGCTTTTGAAAACATAAATCAATGTTACGTTTCGGAAATTAGGATCAAGTTTATTCCATAGTGCTTTGTATCATTATGTGGTTTGTATATTAAAATTTAAAAAAAAATACTTTAAATACTATATCGTACTATATTCTTATAATCAGTACGTATACGCAAGTGCAAGGTATACTTGCACAATTTGTGTTTCGTGCCATCAGCATCCCACTTAAAATTTTAATGGCAATGAGTTCCAACTATGTGCAAGGCTGCTCTTAACATTGGATGCCAGCAAAAGTAAAAATCAGTATCCAAAGAGACGATGGTTGTTTAAAAAAGGTGTAAATCTGTAAAAAGAATTAAAAAACGCTTAAGGACAAAAGCTGTTCCTCACATTGTGAGAGATATTTTACTCCAAAACCAACGGTTCAGCAGCTTTAAGGAAATAAACAATTATATTGTTTGTAACGATTAATTGCGCTAGATTTTTCCAATCGTGATGATTTTGGTTCAATCTATATGTAATTTTCAATGTTCATGATTCTTTTTAGATTTTTCTGGGCGATCCTGTTGATGATAAGGGTGAGGGTCAGTTATGTTTAAGCATTTTTCCCGAAGAATGTTTAAACATATATAAAAAGTACATTGTATATATTGTCGAATTTGCGTTTCAGCAAATTTTCGTTTGACGTCCTACACGACACTTGAATTTTTATTTCTTCATGTGATCCCTAAAATTAACACCCAGAAACAAAATTGATTTTTTTATATTTCACGTCTATAATGGGCCACTATATTTCATGTTTGTGCTAAATTTCAAATCTGTGTCACATTGTTTTCGAGAAAATGTTTTATGGCAGACGGACGTACGAGCACATAAGTGGTTCTATGTGTTGACAATTTGGCCACAGAACACTAAAAAGGTTAATGAACTACATAGTGAATACAGGGGCATTGAAGGGTGTACGCTGTGGTTATTAGGTCCATGGGCGTACTCACGTGAAAATGGCATGACAGATATCGGTTACTTATTCATTACACATTTTGAAACTTGTACACAAAATCTACAAGATGGACGCAAGTCGTTCACATTCGGAATTTAGTCACCGTTATAATTTAAAAAAATTAAAGGTGCTCGACCTCAACTTTCCTTCGAACTCGAACTTTCATCGCCTCACGGTCATTTGTCCCTGGACGTGCGGGTACGTTACTCCGCTCATTCGACTGACAACGTAACGAGATATTTGAATTCAAAGTAGATTGCAGCGGTAATAGAACTGATAATAGAATAATCCGGTAAAAATATTAGACTGACCTATAACTGACATTACTGAGTTTCTCTTTATATTTAAGTAACATAAAGTAAGTAAACATTTAAGTAAGTAAAGTTAATTAAGAACTGTGTAACTGGCTAACTACTAGGCTGGCTATTCTGTTATTTTGTTCTACGTCTGTTATTTTGTAATTAGTTGTTTCTGTTATTTTGTTCTACGTCTATTATTTTCTTATTCGTCGTTTCTGTTATTTTGTTCCACGTCTGTTATTTTGTTAGTCGTCGTTTCTGTTATTTTGTTCTACGTCTATTATTTTATTATTCGTTGTTTCTGTTATTTTGTTCTACGTTTTAACAAAGAAGAATAAAATAATATAAACCTCAAATACGAGTAGAATTAGCACTACCAGGCTTGTGTACACAGTCAGGCACATAAACATTTAACATTACACATTGTTTCTGTTAAACTATTTACAAATAGGACATTTTCAGAAATAATTTACACAATTTTTCAGATCTAAATACGTAGTGCAAATTTTAAAAATTGTAGTCAGATTTTAATAACCATGCTTTTCATGATTTTTGGTTCAGTACTTTTGGAAATAAGGCGGGCGGAATGGAATGTTTTCGTATTTCTCATAAGTTCTTTTGAAATGATGGGTTCGATACATAAAATTAGCCACACACATGACATTTAAAGTTTAAAAGAAAATTTGATTACATTATTTACCCCTTCTTATATGAACTTTTTAAACAAATGTAAGTTATTAAATCTATTACTATGCAAAATTTTAAAGTTTCTACTTCGCAATTACCGGCATTGACAAACGGACTGGTAGACGTCAGTGTCTTTTATCAGTTTGTTATGGACATTAAGAAAAGAAGTAACTTGTCTGTACTACTGGTATTTCCGGCATTGACAGACGGACTGGCAGACATGAGTGTCTTTTATGAGTTCCGTTTTTCAGTTTGAGGTACGGACCTTAAAAAAGATAGTAACTTATTTGTACTACTAGTATTTCCGATATTGTCAGACGGACTGGCAGACATCAGTGTCTTTTATCAGTTCCGTTTTTCTGTTTGAGTTACGGACCTTAAAAAAGGTAGTAACTTGTCTGTGCTACTAATATTTCTTTCCATCTAAAAGTTGTATATTATTTACATGCGTAATGATATTAATTTTACATTACCTGTAGATAATATAAAGAAAGGATGTCATGTGTAATTCAAGTGAAGTTAGCTAATTAATATAAAAGGACTTAATACTTGTAATAAAATGTACAGAACATTTTGTGGAGAGAGGGTATTGTTTCCCTTGAATAAGAGGTAACAATTATGTAGGAGGATTTGAAAATTAAAAATTTATAAAAAGAAAACTAAAAGTTATGGTAACATTTTTGTTAATTAGTTTTAAATTTCTAGGTAAGGTGACAAAATTGTGCTTATTTTAAAATGTCGTTCTTTTTGTAGTGATTTTTTATATATTATATATGATAAAAATCTTTTGTAAATCATCCATATAAGAAGATATTTTTAAACCGCTCTTTTGAAAAGAAAAAAACAGATATTTTGATATTTTTGGAAAGCTGTGTAACAATTATTTTTATTCTTTCATATTTTTTTCTTTCATATTTTTTTCTTTCATATTCTAACTTTCATATTTTTTTCTTTCATATTCTAACTTTCATATTTTTTTTTTCACAAATTACCGACGAACTTTTCTTGACTAACTTTAAGGTTACGCGGTAGAAAAGAACAAAATCAAAATCATTTTTTAACCAAATTTATTTTATGAAGATCCTCTAGAAGAGACCAATAATTTAGATACTTTATTGATAGTGTGAAATTTATTTTATGTAATTATTATGAACAAAATATTTCAACGGAAATATTTGCTATAAATTCATCTGAAAATAAAATTCATCTACGGCATTATTAAACTCCCTTAGGTGGTATAAAACAGAAAATGTGTTTATTACCCACGAACAAATTAAAAGACTTGATTCCGGCCTTCAGTAGTCATCGTGCGTCGCGGTCAACAAACCTGTTTTGTATTTAAAACTATACGCTCCCATACTTCGACGTATTGTGTATTATATAACATATAAAGATATATATGTATCTCGCCGTAATGGGTGGGTGGCGTCGCTGGAGGCAGAGCGTGCCCGCAGTTCATATCGGCGCTTCAACATTCATTAGAATCCCCGCGTGGACGCTGGATTCTCTTTTCCTGTGCAGGAAGTCGCTTTATATGGCTTATATGGTTATACAGGCTGCGTTTGGCGTCGGCTGATGGCCTCGTAGGTGTGCACTAAAACTTGACAGCTTGTAATTCTTAGTTTATATCTTTCCAGGAAGAATACTTTAGAGCAACGACATACGACCGCATAAGAACACGATAAAATCATGCTATTTTATCGACGTCTTTGGGTTATGCCCTTCACATCTGCGAAATATAATTATCGATATAGGGGTTGTAAAATAGGCTTTCCTTTATTTTTCCTTTTATAGATAGATAGATGTCGTGTAATAGTTAGTAAGTATAGATAGACGTGTAATAGTTAGTAAGTATAGATGGATGTCGTGTAACAGTTAGTAAGTATAGATGGATGTCGTGTAATAATTAGTAAGTATAGATAGATGTCGTGTAATAGTTAGTAAGTATAGATAGATTTCGTGTAATAGTTAGTAAGTATAGATAGATATCGTGTAATAGTTAGTAAGTATAGATAGATGTCGCGTAATAGTTAGTAAGTACCAAAATTTATAGTCGTATTTTCGTCCTCATCTTGCGTAAAGTCACAAGGTACTTTAAAAAGTAGTACGAAGGTACAGAAAGTAATGAAAAATATTAACTTGTCTATTATAGCATCTAAATCTTTTTTTTATTTTATATATATAGGAATATAGTAACCTCTTTTTCTTGCGTTGGAAAAATAAATATAATTTACTTACTTTTGAATTCGGTACAATTAGGTCACGTGGTTTGAGTAAACATGCATTTCAACGACAGTGAAAATTTAGCTTTTGTTCTTTAAATGATAGAATATAAATAAGAAACAACATATTTGACAAAAATAATCACTGTCCACGATTATCTTTATAAAAAAATATTTAAAAAATCTTTTACTACTGACATATAGTTGTGAATCGTTAAAATTCTAACGTTTTTTTTTAGTTTTATTATGTATAACAGTTATACATTTGTGCTTACATTTGCATATATTTATTGTTCAGTAACAAAAAAAATACGATCAAATAAACGAAGAAAAAAACAGGTAAGTAATTCTTTGCGAAAACATAATTTGTAAGGAAACTGTTAATTACACGATTTTTAAAGGTTAAGGTTACCATGCTTATTTTTTCTTTTTTACGGCTGGAATCCATATATTTCCTTTCTTTAAATTATCAATTCGTTGTTACCAACGTTGTTAGATTTTACTATTTCTCACAGTATGTTTACAGTTCACTATACAACAGCTATAGTCACGAATTGATAATTTGTTTACGAAGTTTCTTAATTTCCAATTCTTTGTTACCAACAACTATAAAGTTAGATTTTACTATTTCTCACAGTATGTTTACAGTTCACTATACAACAGCTATCGTCACGAATTGATAATTTGTTTACGAAGTTTCTTTTGCTTATAAAGAAAGCATGCGTTTTACTGTTTCCTTTTTTAACTCCAGCGAGCAGTGTCGTCGATTAGGTTACTCCCGCTCTGCACCACGCACCTCGCACCCACGAATATAATTAAGTTTGGTTTTTAAAGAAATACTTGTTGTAGATACATTTCATCTCCCGAAGGCGAAGAAAAGATACTGGCGCTTTCACGGGTATGATTTCTTTAATGAACAAGTAAAATGTGACTAGTATTGTAAATATAATTATGTCACGAATATGACATGTGTGAAAATTTTTGTGGTAATTGCTTTTGTGAGATGAAAGACCTGTAATTTATGATATTTTGGTAGAAAAAACTATCGTAAATTAACGCTAATCGACCTTGCAGTAGCCGACGACGAACTTGTCCCGTAAGTTGAGTTCGAAGGTAGTCACGATTTTTATGTTATTGAACGTGTCAAACGTTTGAAAGCCGCAATTCATAGGAAATTTTTTATGATTTGCAAATTGTTTTTAGTCGACGTAGGTATAAAAATACGCACGTATAAATAGGAAGGTTTTTTTACATTCTGTGCAGTGTATTTTTTTCAATGTCTTCAATTTGTGTTTAATGGAAGATAAGCGGATACTTCAAGTGATACACGATGACAATTTAAAAAAACGGTTTTAATATATATGTACATAAGTACATATATAATAAGACCGTCTTGCTTTATAATAAGACCGATTATATATGTACATAAGTACATATATAATGCTTCACCTAAATTGTCAGTTAAGGATTACGAGGGGTAAAATCTTAGAATAATGATCGTGAATAGTTAAAAATACTGATTTTATAAAATCAATATTTTTAAGTATCGAAAAAAATTCTGTTTATACCACTTTAAAAAGACATAAAATCACATACACTTATAGTTGAGATTGCTGGTGCCCTCACTGTTCCACAAAAACCCATCTGCGAAGGCGGTCCCGAGCGTTCTCATGGCACTCGATATTTTATTTCTGTTTCCACAAGCGAAAACGTTTTTACCTGTACCTCTGTCATTTTATGTTGTCTCCTAACTCAATAAAGCATGCAACAGTAGTGGTATTATAGTTACTGAAAGACATATTTTGTTTTATTTATTTTCATACGTGCTGTTATAAATACAATTGTCTTTTTATGGCCACTTATATTATCATGTTGTAAACATTTTTTAACTTTGTCCACTCATGCTTTTTACTGTCTTGCACGTTTTTTTTTGGTTGTTTCTTCGGTATATAATGTTTCGGTATTCTTTCTCCGCCCATATGTCAAAAAAGGCCGAACCATCTATCTATAAATTCACAAAAACGTTTTCTTAGGCATTTTTCAATTATTGGTTCCTACTAATACACAATTTGGGCAGCTGCTATCGCTTTTTTTAAATATTTTTAACCTTATTTGTTCTTCTTTACACTTATCTTTTATCTTGTTATTTCTTCACAATCATAAAGGTACTTCCGTCACTTCAACGCAAGGCTGATTTATACTGAGTGCCTTCTGTGGTTAAAAGTTTTTTCTATTGTTAAGGGCAATAAGATTTTTATTACTAGAAAGATTTTTATTACAGTTCTGGATATATATCTTTTTCCTAGCACAAATAATCAAAGTTTAGTGGCGAAAATTACGAAATCCTAGAAAGGATATTTATGATTTTTTTGTGAGAGAACCATATTATCGTAAAATTGTTGTAAAATGTTTCAATTAAATCATAAAGCGCTATATTACTTCACTAAATTTAACTACAAAAAATTAACAATTAGACTTAATTTGAAGTCGTGGCACCCAAAAAAATTTACTCAGAGAAGTGATTTTCACAAATTTTACAAAACTATATATATATCATGAAAACTAAGAGATTTTTATTAACGTCAATTTTTGCCAGCAACCCAGTTATAGCTTGCCCTATCGTCCCTTTTTGGTTGGTCTGTGGCTTACGGGACATTATGTATAAATGATTGAGCGGATAGGCTGAAAATATTATACAATTGTAAGGTGAATGTTGTATTTGTCTTGATTCTATCCTCATCGCATAAGTCAATAAGATGAATATTGTAAAATACTTTCATTGATCCAACCCTATTATATAATGCAGTAAAACGAATATTGTATAAAACTTATTGGACCCATCCTATTGTAAAATTCAGCAAGGGGAATATTGTATAATACTTTTACTGATCCGATCCTATTGTGTAATTTAATAAGACGAATAGTTTATAATACTTTTATCGATCTGGTCCTATTGTATAATTCAGTTAGGCGAATATAGTATAATACGTTTTTTGATCAGGTCATATTTGTTTTGGGTCTTGTTTCTTCGTAGAAACATTGAAAGATTCATAAATTGACGTTTAAATTATTTGTTCTTATTATATGTAACTTACTAACCGTTAGATAACTTAATCATCTAAAACTTGGGTCAGTATAAGTTTTTAGCCTTTTCGGATGTCTTATTCGAATATAATTTTACATTCGAATAAGAAATCTATGAGAAAATTTAGAGAGTTTCTATGAGAAAGGTAATAATATTTACTTGGCAGTATTAACGATAAATTATGCAAGTTTCTGAGCTCAAAGTAATTAGCAATATTCTTTATTATAATATTCTCTACTAAAAATATTTTCCTGAGAATTTTTCCAAAATCTAGATGATAATTTGTAATATTAAAACGATGTTATCCCCTTAATGTGTAAATATACGCACACACTCGTGTTCGTGCACTTATCCCTAACGTTTTTTTTAATGGAGAATAAAAAATTATTTCAACTAGATAATTACAAATCCGGAGGAATCAGAGTTGCCTTCCCTTTTTGAGCCTTCCTTTGGGACAGATGGTGACAAAGTCTAGTGAAAACAAGGTTTCATAATTTAATATGGATCAAAAGAAAAACACGGCAATTATGTTTTATTTTCAACTGAAATAGTAATTTGTTGTTGTTATTTAATGTAATTTACATCATAATTTTTGCGAACACTTTTATAACATTGCATTTGTTTCGCGGAGATAGTCTAGAATAATGATAGCCTCATTTACCATTTTCAATCCCTCATCATTGATAGATGAACACTACCGCCCCTCTATGCGCTACGGCCTTATTGTTGTTCCGACAGGTTACTTCAGATATGGCAAAAATTTGAGAGGTCCTTGAAATACGGGACGTCTGGCAACGCTAGGAGGAATCTAGGCGTTACTGAAGGTCATCGTGCAAAGTAAACTTTTGCACTTGGCTTTGTGAGAGGATTGTTCCAAAGGGCTTCATCTATACAGAATCCGTGGTTATACTTGGTTTCTTTAAGGGGAGGGGGAGGGGAAGGAAATGAGAAGGGTGAGGGTCAGGGGGAAGGGGAAGGTGGGAGGTGGATGGGAAGGCGAAGGGGAGGGAGAAGACGAAGACAAAGGCGAGGGTGAACTCGAATGCGAGGGCGAACGCGAAAGTGAACGAGAACGCGAACGCGAAGGCGAACGCGGAGGCGAACGTGAAACCGAAGCCGAAGGCGAAGCCAAAGCCGAAGATAAAGGCAAAAGGGAAGGGGAAAGGGACGGGGAAGGGGAAGAAAATTTTGATACTAAACTAATGCCATGAAACAAGCAATTTCACGTTTCCATGGGAAACTCGAAATAAACCGTGCAACGGTCGGTTACCCAGTACTATGAGTTAAAAAGTATGAGAGAAGCAGAAATGTGATAAATATATAAAATCCGACATTAAACAAAAAATAATTTGTATAAACTGAATATTAACTAATGACCGATGATGAATCACAACCACATTCTTAATTTTCTATCTTTACTATTCAGAGATATAATTTTGACTGCTTTCATTCTTTGGTTATATAGATATTTTTCATTTAATGAAATTTAAAAAAAAGTCGTGTACTTATGTACGCGCGTTAGAAGTTATACTTCATTGGCATAATACAAGCACAATGGAAAGCCAACCGAAAAATAAAATGGTGGACTATTCATTTGTCAAATTAAATTAAAAATTAATTTTAAAATTGAATTTAATTATGCTAATAAATGTTTTTTTTTATTATATGGGTCACTATTAAATTTCAATTACTGAAAAAAGAAAACAATAACGTTGAAGCGCAATAATTTGGAAATGATTAACTTACAACGGAAAGACAGCAAAAAAATAAAATGATGGTAGTCAATGGCATCGCTGTTAAACGCTATGTTCGAATTGCTAACTAAATAAATTTTAACTAATAAAGAAAATAAATGAATGTGTTGAAAATCTATTTTAATGTATTAATTTTATATATTTATAATGCAAATAAATACATACCGAATTCTAAAGATAAAGATAAAAAGTTTCTCTTGCCAATTCATGATTGACTGGTAGCTGCGATAATTCGAACAAATGCGATGACAGTATAATTTTTGACTATCAAATAGTCTCTCGACGACACTGTCATCAAACAAACTTTTTCATATTCGTATGCGCAATAAAAAAATTAATAAAAAGTGAGCAACTTCATGGTGTCGTTTTTGTGATGCGTCGTTGCCAACTTCATCCTGTATTTTTAAAATTTCACTCTTACAATTTTTTGATAACGCACCTAAAGAAGTACAACTTAAAAAATTATAGTAGTTAATATTATTTTGTTTTGTATAGCAGTTATGTCCTAATACTCTAAATTTATTATACAGTTAAAAAATCGAAGCCTGGGTAGACAGGTTGGCGGTCGCAGTACGTATAGCTTCTCCCACTGATGGCACACAGTTCGACGACACACACGAGGATTAGACAGTAGTAAACGAATATCAATAATAAAATTAAACTCAGCTGAAATGTTATTTATATCGTTTAAGCATATCAGCCGTGTTCAAATTGAGAAGCATACACGTACGCATAAGACGGCCTGTATAACAACAAAGGTAACTAACTATTACATAATGGGCTAGACCGGTATTCACCGGCATATTCGGAGCGGGGCGATGCGGCCTTGAACTCGGCACCGCGACCGACATGTCGGATCACTCTTGCTTTTTGTCAGTCCGCGGCGCCGCCGACCGATTCTCTAGCGGGTGACGGCGACTCCCTATGACATGGTGTGTCTCGCGTCGGTGTAACAGCCCGGGCGTGACATAATGTGGGACACGTTGCTTGCCACAGTGTGAGTCCGATTGGTTACATGTGATATATTGGTTACATAAAAACTTTATGGCGCTTTGGATCTCACTCTCACACGTTTCTGTGATGATGAATGTCTGTACACATTTAAAGTATGCGGAAATAATACAATGGGCCCAAACCGGTAATAGGGAATGTACGCGCTATAAGCTGTGATTGCTAGATCAAATTTTAATTTAGCTGAATGATAACTCTTAGACAAACTAATGGCTATTCTTTTATTGTAGTTAACTATATACTAATTTTTTATTGGTACGGTTTGATTTAATTATTATCGGAACATTTAATTTATTAAGTTTTCAATTTTACTTATTGAGTACGAAGTGAAATAAATAACGTAATGTCCGCCGAATCAGAGTAGTAAGAGATAATGAAAAATCATACCGCTCGATGTAATTGTTTCCTTCCTTGACATACAAATTGTATTGGTTATTAGAAGGCCTAATAAAACTTTTATGCAACTTATAAATATGATAAACGGATATAATTGATTGAATATTATTTTGTCCCGGTAAATCTTATTTTATGTTATTTTAATTGTAGCTACAGTTTACTTTCATATCAGACCATAATGTTACATAAATGTGAAGGCGGTTGCGTGTTAGAGTAGCTGAAATTATAAGAAGAAATGTGTTATGTGAAGAGAAAAGTAAAGATTATATTAGAACTAGTCTTACTGTGTTATTATTATGTATCTTCGGAGGTAATTCATGTTACATAGCATATTGTATTATATTTCTATTAATAAAGTAAATCCGAAAGCGGTTTCTATGTATATAATAATTCCATGCCAAGTAATGGATTTACCAAATTTGACTTGCACATATCATAGTTCTCCTGGCAGAGTAACATACAGGGCAGAGTAACAGTAGGCAATAGATTTCGTGGCATATAGGCATACGTAGCGTATATGCATATAGGCAAACGTGGCAGGCCGTGGCATATAGGCATACAGAGCGTGGCATATAGGCATTCGTGGCAGAATAACAGTAGGATATAGGCTTGAAATTGCTTGTAGCTTTGCGTGGGTCGAATACTAATACCGTGACATGTGGTTAGATGTTGGTAACTCAGTACCGTGAAATATGGTTAGATGTTCACTACTCAATCACCTTAGTAATAACATAATTACTGTACGATAAAACTCGATGCTTATTGCTCAATAATACATATTTAGTGCACGTATCTTCAGTGCTTTAAACCCGCATGTAAATTCTGCAACCTTAATAGAAACCAGTATATCACTTCAACATTGTGGTTATAATTCCGGCAAAATGTTATAAATCATGATTAGTTTGTTTAGAACTGGTGGTTAGTTTATCCACTGTTTTGCCCCAGTGAATTAATAGAAAATTCACTGGGGCGAAGCAGCGGGTTAACTAGTGATATCATGATTTATAACATTTCCTGGAATTGCAACTACAATCTTGAAGTGACACTGTTAAGATAACAACATGTGCCCTCATATGTATGCCCATTCTGGTTACTTACTCGTTAACGCGCTGCCCACTCTCCTTTGGACTTGTGCGCGACCGGTCGACCGAACTGTTGATATTTACTGGCGAACGCTTATTATTTATTGTTATTATTATACTAATTTTGAAAACGGAAATTTTCAACAGGTTAGGTATTTATTATTCATTTAATCATTTTTAATAATTTTTCCCTTTTTGTTTTATAATAAATGTCTACATTATTTTGTATTTTTATAATCCTCTAAATGAGCTTTTGAAGATGTTACTACACATGATAGGTTTTATCAGGTATATATTTTTATTCTGTTACAAGTTTAACTACGTTTTATTGAATGTTGTGGAACTATTGGTGGGCAAAAATAACAACTTTTCACTAAAAAAAATCGATGACATACAAAGGTAGTTGAATTTCATTTACTTACTATTTGAACTTGTTTTGATAGACTGATTGGCGTATTCATACGCGATCTAGTATTTCTCAACAGGTAACAATAAAGTAGCCTTTAATTAAAAACTATGTTTTTGTAAACAGCATTATTGAATCTAAAATAGTAGATTAGACAGGAGAAATCGGAGAATTGTTAAATCATATTTTGCAGTACTTCGAGTGGACGGTGAAATTAAAAAATATCCAACATGTTCTGAAAATTTGGTAATTAGCTTACCTCGAGAATATTTCTTTATTATCAGATTTGAGATTGACGTCTTGAAATAGAACTACCTAGCTACATAATGAAGGAAAACTGAAGTTCAGAAATATAAGACTAAGAAAAATAAGTTTCAACATTTACGACACGGTACTGATGCATTTCTTTCAGAAAGAAGTGATCATATCATTGTTCTAAATTATACAGTTTAATTCGTATTATTTTGCCGTAAGGAACCATTGCAAACAAATATTAACACATATGTTGATTAAATAGGTACATATTTAAAGGTATGTTAGATTACGTAAATATATGCTTGTTAACAGTCATGCATGAGTTTTTTCATCAATTTTTTTGCAAGTACGCACGGCACTAGCAGGCATGGACAGCATTAATCAATGCTGAACTATGCGGTACTCTGTCATTGTCCCAATTCTCAAAGGAAAAACACAATAATAGAAACATAGTATCTAGATGGTGAAAAGGTTCGAGGAAAATCTTCCCAAATTAATTTGCCGAGTGAATTGAAAATTTAATATCAAGTTTAGTATAATTATCTATATATATATATATATATATATATATATATATATGTGTGTGTATGTGTATGTACATGTACATGTATATGTATATATACATGTACATGTACATACACATATATATATATATATATATATATATATATATATATATATATATAAATATATATAATTAATTATCACCAGAAAGAGCATATTAGTAATTATTTCTGATAAATAAAGTAATTTCTCTTCAAATGAGGTACGAAACCATCGAAACCATTGATTAAGCAGACCGTGAAAATTCAGTCAAATTTTATACCATGAATAAGATTACACAAAATAACCGTATAGATGCGCAAGTATGCTTGTACAAAATTATTTATAGGTTAGCGTTCAGTTATTTGTGTACCGAACGGTAACAATAGGAGAATAGGGGTTAGTTACTGGTTAATATATGATTGGCAAGAACAAAATGCTTCTGGCTTTATGTCTTGTAGCACGTACGCAATCATGGCATACCCGTTGTGTTGGCCTTGGAAGAGTTATGAGGTTGTACGTCGAACTTCCAAATTTGCCTCTATCCTATTATTCTGAACAAGTTATCGACATTAATGCGGTCCGTGGAGTATGTGCAAGTTTCCGCTAAGTTGATAAGTACGTTTCTGTCCCGGTTAGTGATATGGAATATGTGTTCGTGTTTGACGATTAGCATGTTATTTGTATCCACTGTGTATACATATTGATATATATGTATATATGTGCGTGTGTGTGCGTATATATGTGTGTGTGTGCGTATATATGTGTGTGTGTGTATGCAAATGTAATAAAGATGTATCTATTATTCATACAATAGATTGTGAACATTTATATGTATGTATACAGGTGTAAGAAAGAACGTATCTGTTATGGAACATTTTATCCCAACGAAAAATAATATTCGCCTGTATCAAACACCCCTGCTTTTCATTGCTTGACCACGAGTATGTATACCATCTGAATCTTAGCGAGAATCGGTTAAATAAATGTCACTTTAAAATTTGTGTATTCATCATAATTTCAATATCAGGAAATTTGACTTTCTTTCGGATTACAGGGCGCCGTTTGACTGGTTAGAGATTCGCTGCCTGCGTAACCTGCACATTCTCTGGCTCTCTTTAACGCTTTGAAGTATTCTTGTAGCCTGGATTACTTTAGGTAAAGTAGATTAGGTGCGATTCACCTTGGACTTTGCTCTGAATGTTTCCTTATTTTATTTATCCCTTAACACGAAACATTCTTCTATGAATATTCATTCGCCAAACCAAAAACAAAACTTTGGAATAAGTTGGACTCTGCTACCTGAAATGTACCGAATTCACGCCTTTAAACGCCCTTCTCGGTTTTCCGTCCAAGTCTTGTCTCTCTCCTTTACTTTTGTCAATATGTAACAAACATATATATATATATACATATATATATATATATATTTATATATATATATATATATATATATATATATATATATATATATATATATACACACATATATACATATATATGCATATTTTATTAGCTTGCTAGTTTATTTCATACCTGTTTTTTTCTTTTATTTTACAATTGTATTCTCAGTCTGTTGCGATCTTCCACAATGTAGAATATGTATTTTCTGCTTGGTTTCTCTTCTTTTGGTTGTCTGGAAGATATTTTTTTTGTAGCAATATGTGTGCATTATATACTTATACTTTAAATAAAATAAATAAATAAAAAATAAAAAATATAGATAATCGGACAATAAGAAATTCACTATGGAATCGAAGACTCTTGTGAAACCACTACGGCATTTTTTTAATATCAGTTTTCCGTTTCCTTTGCTTATTAATTTTACCGAAACTATTTTTTGTTTAAATTTTGTTACCTGCTTTTTCCGGTTTAACAATGTCATGTAGTACAAAACTAATAGTAATTTATTCCAAATATGTGATCGTATTTGGATTATACCTGTTTATTTGAATTTAATGTAAAAAAAAAAACACTTTTATTCAGCATTCTCATTATTTTTTCAAATCAATTCCTCCAAGTCAACGCAACACATTTATCAATCCAAAAATCGACGAGTTCGCTCTCGGTCACGTGTACTCGCATGATCGGAAACATATTTGACCGTGATACACGAACGGGTCTTTGGCCGGACGCGATCCGTTAATTATAATCAGAATCTTGTGATAGCAACTTTGGTTTTTGTATTTAAATCGCGTGTGTTGTATAAATAAAGTTATTAAAAATTATAAATCCTTATCTATAATCTGCCATACAAAAATAAATATCTTGTATCCGTTACTCAACCATTCATTCGATTGCGATGAAACTTTGGTGAGTTTTTGTGCACACACTCGCGGAGATTTCTGAATTAGTATAACCATTTTATAATAGGTGGCGCGAGAGTTGTAATGTTTTTTTAAATTTACCTTTTTAAGGAAAAGTATTATATTATTATGAAAATTAATATTTTTTCGTTAATAGAATTGAATTTATTCTCAGGAAGTTTATGGAAGATAACAAGGTTATTAAATTGGTATAGCAATCAGCCTTCTATGGGTTCCTGAGGACTAAATAAGATTGTTTGTGTCTCATTCTGTTCTTGAGATACACTGTTTGAACCTAAAGTGTCCTCAATCGCACGTGCATTAGCGCTCGGCTGTATAGTCAAAACGATACGACGCGACTCGGTGACCGCCTTAATCGAGCTTTGAATGTTGAGTGGTACGAGATTATTTCACAGAAAGAAAAAATTAATACATTGTTAGTTTAATTGTTTTCTTAAATAATTTTTTTTTATTTCATGGGTTTCTGCATATTGAATGAAGCGTTTTAATGCGATCATGATAGAGGAAATATTGGAAATCAAAAATATTTAATTATTTAAAAATAAATTACATCTTCGTAATAAAGACCAAGATTAAAAATATTATAAATTATTTTCATTTAATGTTTTTGTGAGTAATATGAAAAAAAGTTGTTACCCATCAACCAACTGAGTGTAAATTAATAATACTGTGTACTTTCATGAAAAGTTTAACTTATTAATGAGCACTTACTGTTTTTTAAACAATAAACTGTTTACAACTACATGTGATATCATAAATTTTACCCCTCGCAGCAGTTGACAAATTCCTTGGGAATTTAATTTCAGCCTAGAATTTGTATAATGATAAATTTACTGTTAATGTTATACTATATAAGTTTTAAGACGTGCGTTTACGCGGTCAATTTAGAAAAAAAAATCGTTCTAAAGTTTTCTCAGCAATTATAATAAAAAAGGTGTACGGTAAAATGCATACGTGGCTTAGTCGGTAGTGCGTTAGACTGACGCTCTGTTGGTCGCGGTTTCACATTCCACCTTTTGTCACTTTTTTCTAAGTTCAGTATGTTACTTTAAATATATTTTCGCTATTTTAATTACAATTTTATTTTATTACAGTAGAAAATTAAACTTCAAATTGTGGGGTTTTAATAGTGTTTTATTTGTCCGCGAAATTTTATCAATTACATAATTTTTTTTAATAATTTTATTTTTATATGCTTCTCTGGTTCCCGTCATCATAAAAATTTTATTAAACCTAATCTCATATGTATTTTGTTTTGTAAAATATTTTGTGAAAATAGAAAAATATACAATTTTCTTAGTATAACCTTTTCCTATTAAATAAAATTCGAGCTTACTTCGAATGAGTAATTTAAAAAACGTCATTATACAATAAAAATGGAGAAAATAACAAATAACAAATCCCAGAATCCGGATAAATAATCTCAAGAATGTTAGCTTACAACGAAATACATACTTTATTATTTAAATATCTAATAGAATTTCTTTTTAACAATCTGAGCAAAATTTGAATTCGAAGAAAAATATTTCCGGATAAAGATTAGATTTATCAACTTTTATCTAGGACGTTACGTTTTGGCGTATAGATCTGTCTGAGAAATGAGTAATCGGATTACTTTGAATATTGAAGCTAGTTTTGACGGCAAACAATTTCGCCTTCTTGATGCACGGTTAATACATTTGTTTATTCCCAAAGGAGATATTTTCATAAAATGTTTTCTCCCTCATTCTTCATTTTTGAGATATGAGGAGATATTTTCGTAAAATATTTACCGAATTAAGGAAACATTTCGAAATATGGTACTGGATTGTTAGCGTTTCAAGTCTTTTTTATTCTTCTGTTGTTTTCTAAACTATACCCATTCAACAAAACTACAAGTATCTCGACTAATTCGATTTTATTGTTAATGTATATTATAATATAATGGTGTAAAGGGGGTTAATAATACAAGGGTATATCAATAAATTTTGCTTTTTTACTTTGCCTCGCGAGTATCTGTTACTGGAGGTACCGAATTGTGACAGTATATAGACTTTCTCACACATATGCAAGCGAGATTCTGTGGATATTGATTCATTACTGAAAGAAGTGAAAATAATTTTCACAATTAAATGAAACTACGTAATGTAGTATTATTTCTACTTTCTTTAAGTTCTTTTCCACGACCTAGCAAAGATCTTTGCTAATAGCCCACCTGAAGATGTTGTAATACAACGAAACCTAGGTCGTGGTAAAGAACCTAAAGAAAGTAGAAATAATACTACATCACGTAGTTTCATATAATTGTGAATAATGAATTTCTACAAAAGTAACGCCAAATATATTCAATATTTGAAAATAGTTTTGCTACGTTGTGATCGATTTTACCGTTATTGTTATGCGCGAAATATCTTTACGACTGTATGTTTTTTATTAATAAACCATATTTTCTGCAGTTACAGCTAAATAACAGCTACTTTTAATAGTTAACTTTAATATATTGAATAGGTCTTCGATTTTTATAAGTCCACCAGTCCCGTCGAGCGAAATCCCCACCAGTAAAATACAACTTCGGCTTGATCGCACTTTACGACGTTTTGTAAAAAATCTTGCGGGCGGCCGTGCGGATCTCGCGGGCTATTGGGTTGAGCAAGGATAACTGGTCGGCAGGCAGCCGCAAACTCACTCGATGGGTCGCTTTTTTACACGCGTAAGTCGATTCATAGAACAAAAGAATCGTGATGTTTTTGTGGGTGAGGTGCAGATGCTGGCTAGGAAATGATGACGTACTTGCTGTCTTGGATCGTTTGTCTGTGGTCGTGGCGGCTACAGGTTCTATTAAAAGCTGTATGATGGTATATTCGCGTACAAGAGAAGCTTGTCGCATTACGTTGAGTAAGGCGAATAGTTGTACGATTGTGCGGGCAAAATTGTAACTAACACTGTATTTTATGGCATTTTAAAAATATTTTGAAATCTTACCTTTATTTCATTAGTTATAAGAACATTTAATAAGTTTATTTTAATATGTTTAATGACTGCCTGTAAAATGTGAATTATATAAAGAGACTTTCTGCGCTTTTATTTAACTTGTGCATATTGTTGCTCAATTTTCCTAAAAAAAAATTAATTCTTACTGGATGGATAAGTGGTAATAACGAAAACTGTTTTCTTTCTTATTTTCTGCCATGCTTTCTCTTTTTGTCATTGTCATAACATTTTAGTTGATTACTTTGGTAAATCTCTTTACTTAGTGTAAGTACGTTTTTCTTTCTATTCAAGACGTAACCCCGTTGTTGTTCGCTCAATTAATTTTGATTGTGAGTGTAGGGTGATATATAAAGAATAGACCAATTTTATAAAAATAAATACACATTTAATCAGTTTATCAATTATATTCAGACATAAGTGTCTAAAACTTACTTTGTTTTTTGTTTACTTTTGTCATTTGTGCTAAAGTGAACAGCACTTTGTGAGAATTTGTATTTTACTTTTATTAGTCGTTGTAAGAATTTGTATTTTACGCTAAAATACTAACGCTTGTAGGATCGATATCTGGTACATTTTAATGTGATTTTTCTATGTTTGGATTTAAATACAAATAAAAAATTATGTCAAGCAGAAAATATTTTTCTAATCCGGTTTGTGTCCGTTGTCTCTTGGCCACTTATTTCCGACGTCACTACCGATATATCAGGGGTTTTTTCCATGTTTCAACGTGACGGTCTAGCTCCAGTTTAGATACCTGAAATATTATTATTAAGTATTATAGCTTAAATATTCAAAACTATTCTCCATTGCTGTATCTATTTGCAAATTCAACCCCTACCGACCCAGTTTCTGTCCAAAGTATTTTACCGTCACTAATTTTGTGGATCATGTGCCTAGGGAGCTGGATCGAGGCTATAATGTTGACTTTGTCTATTTTGATTTTAAAAAGGCATTTGACCGAGTCGAAATGATATTCTACTAGACAAATTGTTTGAAACGGGGATGTTTTCCGCGTTAGGAAAATTTTGCGCCAGTTATTTCCGGGCTCCTAAACAATACGCCCAGTCTGGAAATTTTGGATCTCTGCTTTGTATTATTCGGTATGGAGTGAGCCAAAGTAGTAATTTAGCTTCACTTGTATTTCTCAATATGATAAATGACTTCAGTACTGCTCGTTGCTCTCTGTTTGTTGCTGATTTAAAACCATTTTTAGGTGTCCATAGACAATCTGAAAGTGAGCTGTTCCAACCTAATATCGACTCAGTATTTTAATGGAGTGTGGGCAATGAGCTACATTTTAATGTAAGTAAATGTGCAATGATACGTTTAGGTATACTCCTTATGCACAGCTACGAGTTGGACGGAACTACTCTTAAAAGGGTTTCATCTGTGCGGCATCTCCGTGTAATTATGGAAAATCATTTCACAGCTTTAGTCATATCTTCGAAACTTGCGAGAAAGCCTACAAGAAAGCCTACTAGGATTTATTACACGGTATTTTCTCGATTTTCATGATACCGAATATATCGTGATTTTATTCAATAGTCATCTGGTCGACATATGGAACTACTTAAATCCTAATTCTAGAGACTCATACTTACATCCTCATTTCAATAGGATATAAGTATGATTGTATCTAAATCTATTGGTATTATCCTTAGTGTTTCTCTTCAATTTTTATAATGGGCATGGTTAGGTGTAATTGTCTTCAACTCTGATGGGAACGGTTTTTGATTATTATTTTTTTTACATTATTAAGTCTTTACGTCGATAACCTTTCGATCTTGAGTTTAGCAACGCTTAATACTCCTGGCTGTTACATGATAGAGCGATGTCACAGCTCGTTTTCAATTGCCTAGAGTGCGCAGCCTGCAGCATTCGTCTGTATTTCGTGCACTCGTAGTTCTTAATCTAATATTACGCGATGCACTCAGTCTAAATATTTTTTTGCTCCATTGACTGCTTTAGGAACGAGGTTATGGAGTTTCTTGGCGGTTCACGACTGATCGCTAGTTAGTTATGTTTATTCGAATTGGGTATTTGACTAAATTTTTTTATTTCATTAATCATAATTTCAACGTACAAGCTGATGAATTTTTTTAAGAATCTTAAAAATTTACCGAGTTATAAAAGTTTAAGTTTAACCTTTAGAGAAGGACGGAAATACTGTGTTGTGAGGTCATTTTTAATATTGCACATTATATTCTACGAGAGGAAAAGAGACGGGGATATACCCAACTCTATCCGTATCTTCAAATGTAGAAGCTTACAACTGGCTTATTTTTAAATCCATTTTTGATTTTTTTTCAAGACGGGTTTTTAATTAACTTATATTATCAAAATTTAGAATGAGTCAACTACCGTATTGCTGTATGATTCTGTCTTATTCGTTTTTATTTGAATATTTTTAACCAATCTTTTCACGTTCTTCCACATGCCCAACTCTCTGGGTAAATCTTTAAGTTGGGCATGAGGTTTTCTAGAAATAAAGAAATAACTTACAGTTTTCTAAGAAGTGTTTTTGAAAAGGTAGACTTTTTTCAATAATCGCAGATACGATATTTAACTCATTCCTGAATGGGGATACCGACTAATGAATGCTGTAATAAGGATTTATGAATGAAAATTACGAATAAGTGATTTAATTTAAGCTTTGTTATTAGCAGGAAGTGAAAGTTATTATATATTTATTTAGCGTAAGTTTTGCCTAGTATATTTTATATTTCACTTGGTCAATAAACTACATTGGCTTATTATTTAAAATGTGAAAATCGAGTTGAAGATCATACTCGATGAGACTTCTCTGTAGAGTGTATTATGTACATTTTTTTAAAAGTTCTGTAACTTTATATTAAGTAAACCATAGTTCCTTGAGACACTTATTGGGTTGTTTAAAAGCTGTGTTCGTTAAAATTATTTATCTAAATTCCTATTTCATTTTTTAATAATAATTGTTCTTACATATTTTTAGGTTTCCGTAGGCACCTTAAAATGAAAAATCTTATAGGATCACTTGATCGTCTGTTCGTCCGTCCATCCGGATGTTAAAACCACTTTTCTCGGAAACAGCTTGAGACACCAAGTTGAGATTAATTTCTTATTATGAGACCTGTTGCCTTATATCGTTGTAAAAAGATACAGCCCTTTAATGTATATTTTTTCGTTATTTTTACCAAAGTCTTACTCACTGATCATCAAAACCAATAGGGTACTTCCGGTCGACAATCTTGAAATTCGGTATAATGGGAGGACTTATGGCAAAAGTAAACAGAAAAAGCCAAAAATCAACGATTTTTAATCTAGTAGAATTCTGTAGGCGAAATATTCCCGTTCTGAAATATTGGTATTTTTGAAAAGTTTAATTAGAAATGCTATGTATCCTTAAAAGTTACGTCTAAATGTGTACGGACCTTCGAAGTGCGAGTTCTACTAGTATTGTATAGGTTTTTTTAGGTCATACAGTTTTAACAGTAACATCAAAAACCACAAACTATAAGACGATGTAAATATATGATGACGGAACTCCACATATCTATTTGAAAGTTTATTTACTTCATGTCAAACGCATCGTGCACAACACTGCTCGCTGCATCATACCAATTTATATATATAATGCATTTGTTTTGGAACATGGGATCAGATATTTTAAGTTAGTCAGTCGCAATGATGGCAGCAAACGAAATGGGCGGGCGTTTTTGACTGTGTGCCCCATTTAACGACAGGGCAACAGTCGCCGCGCGCAGCTTCCTCGAACGAGTATGTTCCGAAACAGCGGACGGAATCGTCTGACGGCATTAATTCCGCCTTTGATCCCGGCCATCTTTGATTACGCCGGTGTTTGTTATTTGAATCCGAGCGGCGTGCGGCATATTAATATGTTCCTTGGCCCCGGCGGAGATTTGTTTACTTTTCGAATAAATCCAGTTGGTGATAAAGAGATTGATTGTGGGACGCAACTCGAATTTTAAGTTACTCCTTTGATTAGTGTGGACGAAATTTGTTATTTGTAGACATCGTTCGTGCAAATAAGCAGTATTGACAAGTGATAAAACTATAAATAATGAATTGGTCTGCCTCTGTCGACTGCTTTTCTTTGGGGTTTCTTTCAAAACTTTATATAATCGTACATATTATAAATATAATAGATACTTATGTAGTTGGGTTGCATTCGTGTATATGTTACTTGAATATATTATATTGACGCTGGCACTTACTTTCTTTTACTCTAGTGTACGAGCTACTGTTTAATGAGCATAGAATCGCAGTTGGGTTCAGAGCGTCTTTTAATCTTTCTGTGTTACTAAACTTTAATAGTCTTGTCTTAAACACATAATTTTGATTTTAAAAATAAAAATCTTTATTTTAAGTTTTACTGAATATAAAACTGTGTCGATGTTGGTAAGACACTAAAAGACTGAAAAGAAAATAAATACATTAACATATTGGCCAGTTAGAGGCTAGTTTAATATGTACAGATAAATAAACTTAATGATTAAAAATGTAAAATTAGAAAGGTTCACACTGTTATTTAAATCACAAAATCTATCTAAAATACCTAAAAAATATTATTACCTATAATGTTGTGCTTATAATGTTAGCTTACTTTGAATACCAGTTTTCTTTGTGCATGAAGGTTTTAACTTAGTTTTAAGTGTCCTGGTATTTTAAATATATCTATCGATAATTTATAAACACACGTGCACGGTTTGAAATAAATCAGAAATAAAATATTTCTTTGTTTCAACAATAGTTCCTTAAAATAACCCCTATTTTAGTATCGTAGTTTAGGTTAAAAATGATAAAAAATCTGTGACAGGTATTAAGTTACTTATAAACTTAAATATACAAATAATTTATAATCACAGTATAAACATATGAAGCTGAACTCAGAGTGCACGGTTTGAAATAAATCAGAAACAGAATATTTCTTTGTTTCAACAATAGTTCCTTAAAACAACCCCTATTTTAATATCGTGGTTTAGGTTTGAAATGAAAAAAAAAATGATGAAACAGGTATTAAGTTACTTATAAACTTAAATACACAATTTTGAGCTTTTGTGTAAACAGTTCTTGAAACAGTTAAAGTTTCCTAAAACACTTCCTGTTACAATCTCTACTTACTAAAATACGTATTTAATTATATGTAAAAAATAATTGTATGAACGAAGGGAATGCTTTATATCCGGATAGAAGTAGGATCATCCAGTGATGATTGAACGGATTTCTCGTGTCTTGCTGGAAGATATAAATAGATAAGTAGGGACTGACTCTCAGATATTTATCACTGCGTAGTAAAATAACGAAAAGAATGATTTATATCCGGATAGAGGACCACGACGTTCAATCATCCAGTGATGATTGAACGGATTTCTCGTGTTTTGCTGGAAGATATAAATAGATGTAGGAACTGACTCTTAGATATTTATCACTGCATAGTAAAATAACGAAGGGAATGATTTATATCCGGATAGAGGACCACGACGTTCATTCATCCAGTGGTGATTGAACGGATTTCTCGTGTTTTGCTGGAAGATATAAATAGATGTAGGAACTGACTCTTAGATATTTATCACTGCATAGTAAAATAACGAAGGGAATGATTTATATCCGGATAGAGGACCACGACGTTCAATCATCCAGTGATGATTGAACGGATTTCTCGTGTTTTGCTGAAAGATATAAATAGATGTAGGAACTGACTGTTAGATATTTATCACTGCATAGTAAAATAACGAAGGGAATGATTTATATCCGGATAGAGGACCACGACGTTCAATCATCCAGTGATGATTGAACGGATTTCTCGTGTCTCGCTGGAAGATATAAATAGATAAGTAGGCACTGACTCTTAGATATTTATCACTGCATAGTAAAATAAGGAAGGGAATGATTTATATCCGGCTAGGGAAACACAACGTTCTATCATCCAGTGATGATTGAACGGATGATATAAATAGATAAGTAGGAACTGATTTTTAGACACTTACCACTGTATAGGAAAAGAGATATACAGGATATTCGGGTTAATAATTGTTAAAGTCGAACGGTATCGTTTGTAAAGTATGCTGAATTACGGCACTGCGCCTAACTGCGCATGAAGTATGTTGACCTTGCATACAGCTCCCACGCTGAGAACAATGAGACCTCCTGGGTAATTCTCAAATTAATTCATATTTAAAACAAAAACCTTGTTGTGGTTATCTCCAAAATACTGTACACGATCAGTATTTTGATTTGTTGTTCAGCGTGCGTCAACAGACTATTCGTTATTACTGTGTTGTGAAAATTCCGGTAATTTTTTTTGTCATATGTTCTTGATATTTTAATTTACCTAACTTTTTCCCCAGTTCCGATTTGTAAAGATTATATATGTGAATATTAATTAAATAACGTTATAACGGCCAAAACCTCATTTTTCAGAAAGTGCAAAACAATTGTTTCTTAAAGCATTTTTCCATCTATTGTTAAAATTTCTCTGAAGTTCCTAATCACGGAAATAATATTCTTTAAGCACATTAGTAAACTGGCTTAGAGGAATAATTGAAACAACAGAAACCACCTGTTCCTGGAATATAAAAATAATTTTTGTATTTTTATTTGTGTCAAAAAATTGTGACGAATTAATAAAATTAATCAATAGAAGCACTTGCTCTTATAAGTGGTATTTATCATATTACGCCTGTAGGTGCTCAGTTTTGTTCCTAGAACAGTTTGAATGTTTCAATGCAGTTAGATCTGAATCGCCGGTTTCTACTTTTTAATAACATTACAAGAATTGCCATCATCACCCCATTTGCAGACTAATATCATTTATGGTACATTATTAGCGAAGAAGTACCAAGTTCATCGGCTGTAATGCTGTCAGCACTAGGAAAGCAATTTTTCTATGGTTTCTTGCCCGAGTAGTATACAGAAGTGAAAGTAAGCAGTATACTCAATATTGTTTAACCATTATAAAGGAACTTTACATTAATATACGAAGCAATGCTTCCTCATCCGTGTCCTGTATCTGCGTTTGGGGTACCCTTTTCATCTTCGTAATCTGGCTTTACATATATACGTCAACCTCAGGAGACTGCGATAGCCATAATCATATCTGAAGCTAAACGACTATAATTTTTTCGCGTAGTCATTTGCGGAGCGAATGAACTTTCATCCGCTTAGCTGAATCACTACAACGGTTTTTGTGGTCATCCTGGTTTTTGAATCAATTTATTCCTGTTATCAGTAAAACTGTCATTATCATCATGAAGAAACTAACACGTTCTATGCTTCATCAGATACCTGAAAAAAAATTTATGAACATAAAAGATATTATGTAAATAACGCTTTGAAAATGCATTGTTGAATAAAAAATTGGAAATATACTCACTTGATACAGTTAGGTGCCTACCTCGATGAAAACCAGAGAACTTCGATCTTTTCCAAACTTAATTGATAGCGGTCGTATTTTCAAATTGAATTGCTTTGGGTCATCACCATTATATATATATGTATGTGTATGTGTATGTGTATGTGTATGTGTATGTGTATGTGTATGTGTATGTGTATGTGCATGTGCATGTGCATGTGCATGTGCATGTGCATGTGCATGTGCATGTGCATGTGCATGTGCATGTGTATGTGTATGTGTATATGTATATGTATATGTATATGTATATGTATATGTATATGTGTATATATATATATATATATATATATATATATATATATATATATATATCGCACCTATTTATGTAATAGAGCACCAAACTTCAATATAAGCTACCAAAATCGTATAAAGCTAACCGTCAATAAATTCAGAAAGAAGACAGTTACTGCTTTCAAATATAATAAAACGGTATACTTATTACGAAAGGATATTAACATTTAGATCGTCTTGTTTGAATGTGCGAAATTTATAAATTTACAAATATTCAGATTTTTGTGACTTGACCTTAACAACAAATATTTTATGTACAACAGTACATACCGTTCTATAATATCGCCCATTTTTCAGATTATTCAAACACAGCACAAATAATTTTTAAAGGCGCAGGAACAAAATTCAAATGCAATCAAGTTGGAAACGCATCCTTACATACTAACTTATTGCTCACTGAAATAAGAGAGCAGGTGATTATTAAATGCATTTTCAGAATCTGTGTGTTGTGTAAATTAATTAGGCATAAGGTAATTAATGTTTACTGCATTTGATTTTCCTCATCTAAATTAGCCAAACAGTACTCTATGTGACGTTATTAGCAATTTTGTTTCATCATAATTATGCATACTGTTACCTTGTCCACGTAGGCTCTGAAAAAAAAATTCTGTGATGATATTTATCGGAGGAAGGAAGGAAGGAAGGATTTGTTTGAACCTGACTGATTATACTATACATTGATTGTAGTGAATCATGCTGAAGTTATTGTTTTCAGATCAAGAACTTGTGATTATGAAGTGAAGAGTGCACGCGCGTTTCGTTGATCGAGTGTCGAGAGCGCGCAAACGACAGATAGCGAGGATGCCCTCCAAGCAGCAATACAATCTGGTCACCAACGACGAATACGATACCAGGATCCCTCTGCATCCTGACGAAGCCTTCCAGTATGGCATATCGTTCCAGGCAAAGGTCAGTTCTTAAATTTCATTTGTTTTTCTTCGAACTTCTTTTTTAAGATTTGAACTTGTAAGGACCTATTTTGTTTAATGTGTAGAAACAAGGATACGAAATGGAAAATATCTACGCAATTTAATATTAAATATGAATTTAAATTGTTTCAACATGTTCAAGATTGAAGTTTAGAAAAACTGTTTAAATTTTCACCATTCATCTCTTTTTTAAAAACTGGAAAACATGGAATATATAAAAACTTTTATTTGATTGAGGGTTTTTCAAATAATTAAAATAATGAAATCTGAACCAGAAACTAGAAACCAGACTACAGGCTAGGAAATTTATCTCTAAATTTTACTTTTATTCAAACATTTCACTTAAATTCACTTTCAAAAATTACATTTTGCGGCCAAATAATTTTGACGGCATCACGAAACGTGTCGTTGAATATATTTATTTCAATTTATAGACGTCAATTTTCCTCGTTGTTTTAGTTACCAATTTTCGTGTCAGATATATCATAAAAATATTTCCTGCAATCATATTTTTCTGATCTGACTGAATGTAAGTTTATGTTAGAACAAATGGAACTTCCACTTCTGATAAACTGCTTTCAACGTAGCTTTGAGTATGTGGCCGCCATCGTGCTTAGTAAATAGAAATAAAAATTGCTTTTCATCGAAGGTTTCCATCGAAACCATACCTCTGACGTATGTGACGGGAGGATGAAAATAAGACGTCCTGAAATAAATGAATAGACCACTTAACTATAATGTTTTGATCGCGGACATGAAGTAGAGATATTACTTTGCTATAATGTGCTAGTTTTATACTGAGTGCGATTTGCTTTTTAAACTATATGCCAATTCTTTAAAACAGCAGTGGTAAAAGGAGGTTATATTATTAGGGTGGGGTAAGGTTAGACAAACAAGGCCTTGTCTCGGATACGTTTGAAGTCATTGAAATTTGCTTAAAACTTTATCATAATGTTCCAAATGTTAAATATTGAAATCAAAAACTGACGCTTTAGGAGGAAAATTTTTAAAAATCAAAAGAAATCTGATACTAAATTATTTTAATTTAGTATCTTGTATTTTTAACTTAAGAATAGTTTCCAATAAACTTTCAGATTTATGAAAATAATGATTATTATTAAACCTGAAATAGGAGATGATGGACTATTTTGGTAAAAATTATACGAAAGAAATCGACAAACAAGATTCACAGAAATTAAATCCATAATAACAGGCATGTTAAATTACACGTTTTAGAATTTCGAATATTGCAAAATATGTAAATTAATATATAATTTTGTAAATTGTTAGATTTCCTAACCCTTTCCGTTACGGACATAATTATATGGAAAGTCCATAAAAAGAAGGCTGGCGAACTATCCTTCGTTTCGTGCAGTCACTAATTCCCTGGCTTATTTTTTACATTTAAAATAATTTATGTATACATCTTAAAAGACATTGGTATATATATACGCTCACGCCAAGAAACATTCGGTCACCTGTAAGATAAAAACTATTTTCATATAGAATCGAAGTAATATCAAATGGAATGATGTAAAAATTCATGTTTTTTTTCAATTCGACCTTTCTTAGGTCACATTGCATTTCCTTTCGTCCTTTCGTATTAAAAAAAAACATAATATACATACATATAATTTATTGTTATTAACAATAAAAAACTTTAAGGCAAAATGCAAAATAAACAAACATTTATTTAGGTAAATTTCGACTTAACGAAACCTCATTTTTGGTTTATTAAGAAAATTTGGTAATACAGAATACACTAATATACAATATATGTATATTATATGTTTTTATAATTACTTTCAATATTAAATTTGTTGCGTGAAGAGATGTATTCCTACGCCTCACTATATTCCCGAACGGGATCGAGTGTTCCAAACATCTGCCGTTAGTCCGTATCTTACTATACACAGAGAAATTCTTCGTGAAAAATTTTACCAAACTTCTATGCCCTTTACAAAAGATTTCGACAGTTATTAATATTTGATTGAAGTAAACATTTTCAGTATGCAGAAAAATGTACGTAAGTAAACTGGCAACTAAACGACAATAACACGGTCGAATGTCCCGACATACTCTCAATGGTCGGGCGTTTTCGTATGTGCTTCATCTTTGCTTACTCAATCTTTTTCATTGTTATGCAAAATACATGTCACTCGTGCTACTTTTTTATTTCAAATTTTCCGACAATTATTGTTTCATAATTCGTTTTCGTTGTTGTAATTTTTCACGGTTCTTTAATTTCATTTCTTGTGTTGTTTATCTCCCAAAATAAATTTGTTTTATACAACGCATATAAAACGTGAAAAGTTTCACTTATGTTGCGCGTCCGATCATATAATTAAATAAATACTCATTATTAATTTATTTCATTCGGAAGGTTTATACTTGAGAACATTTTTTTCCTTAGTTACATAAACAAAATCCGTAAGTTTCCGCTTGAAAAGGTTTTTCGAATTGTACATTTGAAATACCTAAAAAAAACATTCAAAACGGCGTGATTTTAACTGGTTTCAGATTAAAGCCTATTTCACCATTATTCTGCCCATGTTTTCAGTAAGGCGAGACGATTTCTCAAAATCTCGCCTTCTCTAAATATATAATTAAAGCCGTAATTGTCCGGCGGCGGGCCGAGCGAGCCGGGGCGGCTCGAGCTTTATTACAGGAGCGTGACGAAGATTTTTCCTCACCCTTATTGAACTGATTTTGATGTATGGCCGTTCAAAGGAAAGCTCTTAACGCGTAAGTGGTAAAAAGTTTTACCGAGCGCGTGAAAGAAAAAGGAACGAGTGAAAAAGTGGCGCGGCTTTCGAAGCCTTCCCGTCGGCCGCGGGCGGAATGTGCTCGGCGATTGCGGTAATTGATTGGGACTTATCTTTAAGTCAAGCATGTTTGCTTATTTATTTTGCACATTATTTACCTTTTGAATAGTTGCATACTATCATATTCATCCAAACCAGACGCAATTAATATTAAATCATTAGTTGAAGTATTTTTTTCTTTGTATGATGCTAAGGTATGATCTAAACCCTACCAAATTTAGTACACTAATAAAATGTATTAAGGAATAATGTATAGGGTAGATCCCGGAAAAGCAATAATTTCTTAAGTAATAAAAAAAAACTTTTATTCGGACTTCGGTAGATGACGCTGGTACTGTTTTGCTTCTTCTACATTCCAGTACTCAGCAGCAAAACAATATACTTCCTTTATAAAAATATATTGCGATTAAAACCTAAGCACCGAGGTTAGTACGTCATTCTTAATCCTTAACCTGACCTTTGTTCCTCTTAAGGTTGCACCCACTGTCTACCCCTGTTTCTGTTTGCAGCTAAAAATATGCTTAAGTACACCATCGGAAAAATATTGCCGACAGAATATCAAATTCGGTCATAAACAAAAGTTTACGCGCATGAAGTTGCTGGTAATAGCTAGTTATTTATATGCCGTATTAAGTAGATATAGCCTGATTATTAGAACATCCTGCGTGTCCGTGAACTCAAATAAGAAATGTTTGTGAGAGTAAGCGTACGTATTTTTTGTACACCTCTGTGTAATATAAAAATTGCGTTGTCAGCCGTAGTGTGTCGTGCTCATTGTCTGTATATTATATATATGTGTATTGTATATATGTGCGGAGGTATTTAAATTTTTTTAAAAATATGTTTAAAATTATTCGAAATGTATCGATAATGGTTTTTTTTGCTCGATAAATTTTTTTATTTCCGCAAAACACTTAGTCACGTGATACATAAATTCTATCACTTTACGATGCTTACTAAAAATAATTAAATTGAAAAGGGGATGTTCTATCTCTTTTACACACTTAAAATGCACAATTATCTATTCAGCTTCATTCTATAGCGACAGATAAATATTATTTATGTAATTAAATTTATGGGAGCAAGATAGCGCTATCTTGCTCACACTGTTACTTGAAGTTGGTCATTCATCTATATTATGATCTATGTGGTAATTGACGCACTATTTTTGTTTCGGTGTATAGCCGCGAATTTGAAGAAAACGGAGTTTTATTTTGAATGACTGAAAACAATTATTGCAGTTAAGCATAGTTAATAATTATTTTTATTTGATATTCATTAATCAGATATTTTTTTAACATGTGACAAATATCCTATTCCATCTACATACCCATGTTTTTTATATCTCTAACTTTACTCTTGTTTTAACATTTGCTTTGTAAACCTAGCAAGAATTGTTTTTATCAATGAAACGATATATATATTCGAAACCGCATTACACTGAAAGTATTTCTGACAGTGTTTTTAGTACTGCTATAATTTCTTCATGAACTATCTTATTTTGTAATTACCAAATTAAATTTCACAGTAGGCAGTTAGAAGTTATGATAAACAGAAAAGAGGAATTAAAATATGAGCTTAGAACGAATTATCGCTATACTACTATAGGAATCATGAATGAAAGAGAGAGAGAAAGAGATGAACATGGCACTGATTGTCGCTATGATACTAGTGATATCAACTTATAAAGAGAAACATTCTCGAGGAAAAGTAATCTTGAATGGTACATGTAATTTATATTATTTAAAAATTAATGCACTTTGACCTGAAATCAATACTTGATATAAAAAAAAACAATTTTAGAACTTTCTTTTCAATATCAGTGCCGAAAACATTTCGGGAAGCAGGGATTATAAACATTAAGAGAGAAATGCCAGGAAGGTTGGCAACACTATGAGCTACGAGTACGTTGTGTTTTATACATGTCAAGTGTTAGGAATTAGTTTAATTTAAATCATATTTAATTATACTCATCTGACGTTTCTACAGCCGAACGAACATTCCTGGTTTTCATAAGGGGCGAAAAATTGACAGCTTAATTATCCAAAAATTGTCGCCCGAACCCACCGAATATTCGTGATATGAATCAAACCTTTTGGTCAAACTTATCGAGACAACGCGAATTTTTGCCGTAGCCCGATATTGTTACTCCACGGTTAAACGGTAAAATAATCTTTAGCACATCTTGTTCTTTTCGTTTGACGACTTTCCGTTCTTTCACAATTCTCTTTTAATGATTTGGTCAGAAATACCAATCATCTATCTCATTTTCGGTCAGCCATACAGTCTAATACATAGTTCATTTTATTTTGATTATCTGTACAGTTCATTTTATTTTAGCATATTATTTTAAACACGACATAATGAGAGATGATAATAAAATTAAAATAGCCTGCAGTAGTATTTTTTTTTGAAAATAAAATGCATTTAAAAATACTGGCGGTTCGGGACAAAGTCACAGCTATCAAATGTAAGCGAAATGAAAGTATACAAAACTATACTTGAATCGATTTATACTTGGAATCAAAGTCTGGGAAACAGTAAGCACAGTAAGCACCAGTTCGCACACGTTCAGTATACCAAAATGCATCAATAACAAGCACGTTCTATAAGAGCTTAATAACTGCTAAGCAAGACATTTTCTCACGAGATACAACGCTAACGAAACATGTGAACGTTTTGGCCTCTGGATGAATCCAAGTCACAAAACTGAAGAGGAGTAAATATTCTTGCGAACCTCCTGGATGGATTTCCATGCTGACAGTGAGAGAAAGTCAATGGAAGTTTCTCTTTAAAGCAATATGACAAGTCAAAAAATCATCTTTTTCGTCTATTTATTTACAACCGATTATGAAACGATAATTATGTTATATGTAAATAGGTTAAACTAAGATATATTACTAGGGTCGGACTGGGCTGGAAGGGCCTGGGTGGTTCTCCACAAGCCTGGGAATAAGGGTGGATGGTATATAATAATGTAATATACATATTATTAATTTTCAATTTTATATATTATGAGATAAATGTAGTTCTTCAAAAGTACTTAAAAACTGCGTCGATTGCCCTCAAAATTGATTAATTCATTTGGAAGATATTGCCATAACAAATGTTCAAAAATGTCCTTTTCAAAATAACTTTCAAATATCTTGATGGAGCAATATTTTTGAATAGACATTATTTCTTGTACAAAAAAAAACAGCATCGAATGCAGTTAAGAGCTCGGTAAATATTGTTTTACGAAAAAGTAAAAAAGCATCATTATTTATTTTTGAGCTCAAGAAGCTCCAAAATTAACAAAAGGTCATATCTTGAGGTCGAAGAGTTCAATAATTATGACCATAAATATTTATGAGCGTTTGGAGCTCGAAAATAGCGGGAAGTTTCAGAAAGGACCTCAGGGTGAACCATCTTTTAAATTCTACCGTTTCATTTCTCTCTAAATATGTATGAACTATTTTACATGTAACTCGTCAGCCAAAGGGTAGGTAGGGCAGGGGTCACGCAGGCTAGGGGCCGGCTGACAAAAGCCCACCTCCACTATACACTCCACTGCATATCACTATACATTTAAATTTGTCTGCAACAGTTTTAGAAGAATCCCAGAACAATTTTAAAATATCCTTATACATTTCTTCTTCCATTCACTTCAAAAACTTACCATCGAACTGGCGTATCCTTTTACAGTATTTTCCATTCCATAAGTTTTACTGACGTAAACTTTTTTACGAGCTATACGTAGCCTAGTCGATCAGTTTTATCTCCGCGCGACCGGTCTCGTTTTTGTCCTGGACAATTTGGCACGCACAGTGTAGGATTGCGGTCGAGTCTTTAATTGAATGAGATAACGGCCGGAGTGAACGGCGCGTAGCTAGATTTTTTCCTGATGACACCGAAACGTACGATTTCCAATCTCGAAAATGTAGATCAGTTGAAAAAAAATCTCAATAATTTTGCTTTCTGATATGTTGATATGAATTCTGTTCGTATATTGAACCACATTTGCCACTTAGTAAAATTTGTTTTGTTGAAATATATTTTTCCACTTTTACTGCAATTTTAGTGTTTTCCTATATTTCATTTTCTTAATTTCTTACAATTTCTTACATTATTCTGAATTGCACTATATCTTAAAATTAAAGTTATATTAAATAAATTAATGAGAAAATATACCAATCTAATCTCTATCTTATTTGTAGCGAGTAAATAATGCTTTGACCTATTTTTCACAATTATTTAAATATACTCATAACAATTAAACTTTCTTTAAATTGGGCGATAGCAGACGATAGTATTTAATCAAAACATAAATCTGCGATCGGTTAATGTTTGATTTTCCATACTAGTTTAATATGCGTCTATTGAACCGTCGGAGACTTAATACGACAATTCATATTAATCTAGACTTATGTAATCGCCATTTAATCTGGTTTTATATTTTATCTATTAATACGAGCTTATGTGTATCAAACTCTGCCACTGCGATTAAGCCATAACAAAATGTCAAATAAACATATAGATATATCACTCTAAAGACGCGCAGAGATGTTGCGCGGAAAGGCCACTTAACGTTTACGCTTTTTTAAAGCTCTGAACTTCGCACGATCTGAACTTCTGATTTTACTTCTCATAAAACTTCATACCGGGGGCTATATATGAAAATCGATTCTTAAGGAGTAATCTCCAAAAACTAAGAAAACTCTGTAGAAATTGTTTATCTTAATTTAATATTATATAGTACACAGACACGACAGCATAGCAGTGTAAAAAGTTGGTACCTAATTAATTGACTTTTCCGATAAATATTAATGCGGTACAATAATTTGATTAGAATTTCTTGAAAGTATTCCAGAAACATTTTTAACGTCTTCCTCGTCAAATAAAGTTATACGAGAATTTCTTTATCGAAATTTAGGCAAATAATTAATCAGTATTTAAGTTACAATAATAACAAATTAAACCAATTCTGGGAACATCGTACTTCGATAATTGTAATATGGTAAATCGCTGTATGAAGTGCAATGAAGCCGTAAAAAGATATTACTTCCTTCGTTGAGAAAGATAATTGAATCTTGTTTAATTAGTTTGCATAGATTGGGAAAAGTGTAATGTTTCAAAATATTAATTCATTACACCATAATGAATTGATTTTCGCACCCGCCCATTGAGCAAATTCAATGAAGTCCGCGAGCCCTATCCGTTTTCTCATTAACGTTTTCGTTCGGCCCGCCAGTTGATAGTGTAATTATGAAAATTTAACCTGAGCGAAATTTGGCTCAGGGAAAATCGAAAACAAGGTGTTTTTGGCACGATTACAATCGATGCCTGTTTTAAAGTATTTAATTAAGATTTTCGTTCGCGAACAAAATTTGAACGGAGAACATCGTAGTATTACGAAACATTTTCGGACATAGGATGGTTTTGCGTCTCGAGTATTTTTTTGCGAATTGTTTTTTTCTCGTCCTTATTCCTTTCCGGGTAGTGGTATCCTCTGTGTAAAGTTTGGTCTGTAATTAAGCAGCACGGCTTCCGGCCGTCCCCTGTCAGCGGTGATCACAAATATTATTTAATTTTTGGAAGACACGCCCGCGGCTAATTGTCGAGCGCTTTGTAAGCCGATTTAGTCATTTAACTTGACAAAGTGTGGGATCGGGGCGCCTCCTCTTCGGTCCCGATTTGCTTTTCGTCCTTCATTTTGGAAAATTATTTCGCTCTGGAAATGACCTCATTTGCTTTAGGCTCGATCTTGACTTTTAGAATAGAAGCTAGAACTTGGATTAAATTTAGCTACGCAACTTCAATTTTTTTCAAACCTAATTCACATTCTTCGTTTCTTTGTTCTGAAAAATTCCTTTATATTTTATATTTAAGATTAAGAAAGTAAAAGTGAACTCTTATGTTTATATATTTTTATATGGTTTGGTTAATTGTTCTGCCTTTCAAAATGTTATTATTCTTTTTGTATCAGTACACAAGACATTTTAATTTTGGAATATAGGTGGATTGCTCTTAGAACTTGTTCTTATAAAATAAGAATATAATAAGTTCTTTACTGAGGGAACAATTTTAAAAAATCAGTTTTTCTTTTAATTTTGAAAAAAAATAATAACAGTGCAACGGCAACGTTTGAAAGTATATATATTTTAATAAAAATACGTATTTGAATAGAAAAAGTACTTGACTTAAAAGTGTATTTTCCTCAAAAGTAGTCAACCGAGAAAAAATCTACATACAAGAGGGTGTGCTTATTAAACATAAGTAGAACTCTGTTTATTTCGGTTATTATTGAATTATTTTGATTATATAATCAACGCGTTTATTAAACTGTAAATAATTTATATAAATACGACTGATTTTATAAATAAATAAAAAAATATGCTTTGGTAGAAGAATCATTTATATCCTTACATTGTATCTTTTTATTTGAAACATTGTAAAATACTACGTACTGCCGAAATATTGAGATTTAGTTCAAACATACCTCACAATAAACAAAACATAAACAAAAATGTGTAGATTACAACGATCACAAATCTTCACGCATTCGTGTCGGGATTTATATTCTTTTATGACAATATTTTTAATCCGAAAATAAATCGAATCCAAAACCTATCGCCGGTATTGGAGTTGTACCAATTTACCGAGACGAATAAATAGTGATGGTATGCTTCTTCGTAACATGAAAAATACTGTGTACTGATGAAATATTGGGATTTAGTTCAAACATAGGTTACAACCCAAGGATTATTGCAGATGTGAACTAAATAAACAAAAATGTGTAGATTACAATGATCACAAATCTTCACGCATTCGTGTCGGGACGTATATACATTTATGACCATGTATTTAATCCGAAAATAAATCGAATCCAAAACCTATCACGGGTTTTGGAGTTGTACCAATTTACCGAGACGAATAAATAGAGATGGTATACTTCTTTTCTAAAAGTAAGCTTTTGCGTGAGATTTTTTATCACATTATACCAGTCACGTGGGTAGATAAAAGTGTCACTACTAATCACAAATATTTCAAAATAAAGTGTAATTGTAATAAAAATTAATTTCTTTCGCATTACCTATCCCGTCATATTTTTTGTTGCCCCTCCTCAGGGACCCATATTATGCAAATACCGGACTGCTCGAAAAGGGTTTACGATTATGAATAAATTGCGAATGAATAATACGCCGCGCGTTATAAAATTTCGTATTAATCCGGAGACGACAGTGGCTAATGTAGGATTTGCTTCCGCAGAAGCTCTGCGGGGTTCCTTATTCTCCGTGCGGTACAATCAAAGCAGACCGAAAAGGACGATAGCAAATAAAGTTGGTCTTTTTAACACGTCGGTCATTTACGTACGAAACCTTATTTCGCGTCAAAAGATTTTCCGCTGCCTTTCCAAAATTTCATCGTTGCTCCTATCTGCACGTGAATCCTCTATCATTTGCAAAGACGCCCAGATTTTCTGTTACCATTAATACATGTAATTTTCATATTTCACTGCAGAGGAAATATTATTCTGGTTGGAAAGGCAGTGGATATGGTATTCTTATATTCTGGTATTCTGGTTGGTAGGCAGGCACTTTAAATGACCAGTCCTAAACATAGATGTGCACTTTAGTTTTATTCTGTGCAATAATAAAATAGTGTGACATGCGGAATGTTTTGACTGCACTCGGTTATCTCATGAGGTTTCCGCTTTCAAATGGCACGACTCGAAAACTCTGCTACGATGTGTCACTGCTGTAGCGACTGCATTCTGTTGCTAATTAGACGGCACATTAGGTGATGGGTCCTTGTCACAGATCCGCACCACTTTAGCGTTACCGTCTTCTTTTTTATACTAAAATTGGGTGGTGCTCAAGAAATATATCGATTCGAGCGTAATTTCGCTCTTACTACTAAATACGCGCTTACTACTTCATTATAAGTATGTTAAATTAAATCTAAGGCAAACTCACTTGAAACTGAAACTACAGGCAACACCAAAAAACATAATTTATGTCTGGTAAATCACATCGGTAATGTGGTTGAAATTGCACACTGCATTTTATTTGCGAATGGCATGAAGATTTTGTCAGTTATTGGAAATATAGCAGTCTGCAAGTGAAATCGATGACATTCTCGAGTGGAATCTCTCCTGTGGTGAGCCACGATCGGGCGTGCGCTCTTCTCGAGTGTGAAGTACAACCATTGCCGGGATGACTTTATGCCGAGGTATTGAAGTAGTTCATCTAGGATTTAAACTCTATTTGAAACTCTTCTTGGTTATTTGGTGGATCTAACGAAAATGGCTTTCAGAAGGCTTGGATTTGTTTTGCGTAATGTTAAGGAATTTCCACGTTTTTTCCTTAATTAACACATTATATACGACTTTAGTACTATGCAGATTAGAAGCTAGCTATATTATTTAGAATCACAACCTGATGATTGAACTTATCCAAAAACAACCTGATAATTGAATGTGTTGAAAAAATTGGAGTGTGACTGTATCGGGGACATGGCCATGTGTTTTATGTGAATGTGTCTACGTTAACGGGTAATTTTTTTGAGTTTCCGGTACCGCTTCACTCTATTATATGGTGTAATTAAATTTCGGAAATAGGTGAAATTTACATAGCTGCAATGACAAACTTATTTTGTTATCATCAAGTTTTCTGAATTGCTTTCCACTATGGAAACAAAATTTAATGACGTATTCACGTCAAAACCTTCCTTCGATTTTTGTACAAGAGACTATTTTGTTACTTCCCTTTTCTATTTTATCTTCGGTATACTTGATTTATAAATATAATTAATTATGAATAAAAATTCTTTAATTATTTGATAAAAATTACGAATACGATTTTTTTTGACAAATTTATTTTCCGATTAGTTAAATGGAAAGATTTTATTGACTACCTTATTGAAAAAAACTATCGCCTTTCGTACCTGTTAAAACCGAATTATATTGAAATTCTCTACATTTCATATAGATTAAACTGGGGTAGTCAGCTTCAATTTTTTGATGCATAATTTAACCCTGACATAGTTTACCTTATTCTTTTCACTGACAAATATACTTTTATGCACGTTTGTATCTTTTTAAGACTTTCGGGTATAATTTCTTTTGCCAAATCTTGCATTTGATTCAACAATCTTATTCGTGATTTCAACAATCTTATACTTTAATTATTCATGTTTTTGAAATATATAGGTGTATTTTACCAATTGTTTGTATTTTGTAGCCTCAAATATTTTACCAATTGTTTGTGTTTTGTATCCGCAAGTCTTTATGTTATTGTTTATGTTACTAAATATAGCCCTTGGCTTCTTAAAGAATACTGACATAAAATAAAAATTGCTTGAATGATTTGTAAAACGATTTTTTTGGCAGAATTAAAAAGGGTTTTTTCATAAGAATTTGCTTCACCTGAAGAGAAATTTTCATTAGAATAAAAAGTGGTTAAAAATAAATCATGTCTTACTACAGTAAAGAAGAAGACAAGCTGTCGTATATGATACCTTTGTAAATCTATTGTCGTAAAAATGTTAAGGAGTTTTCTTTCACTTCTAGGCTTGTTATACGTCAATGTAATAGTGATATAATGAATAGTGATATAATGTGTGAAAGAATGTAAATAGATCATTCAGAAAATTTGTTAATATGTATGTTCTTCATTAAGGGTCCCATAATAAACAAGGAACACTTAATTTCGCCCTGTCTGCCACCGATTCTACATGAAGGAAATTTGGCGCCAATATATGGAAATTTATATAAAGTACTTCCCGATATATTTGAAGGGAATTTATTTTTCATTAAGTCTTTTAGTTTTTATGTTCCATTTGTGAAATATTACGCCTCAAAGTGAAGTGTAATTAATGAGCCAACAACACCCCCTACGCTGCTCTATAATTTTTCAACCATGTACTGGAAGAATCTAAAATCTTGATTTTTTGAGAACTATTAACATAAGGTATCTTTCTAAAACTATTATCGTAAAAAGAATATTTTTCAGTAAATTTTCTCACATAGTTGAGTAGGTTTTTAGTGGCGAAACCGGTGCACATGTTTTAATAATTTATATTTTCCACCAACACCCAACTATCTAGTTGTTGACTGATATACAAGAATGTAGCTAGGCATTAAAATAATGATTAAAGAAAATGAACGAATTGGAAAAAAATAATTGTCTCTAATTCGAAGAGTAGTTGGTAACACGTCGACTTTATAATTTTATTATCTAACATTTACCTTTATACATGAGTATATTTACTAGCTTGAATATAAATTTCTATTTAAACCAAAGAGTAAAGTGCGTTGTCAAGTAGTTTTCTGAATATGATGTTTTTAAATGTAAAGCTAATATGAAATTGGCTGAAAGATGGAATGGAGTGATTTGTAGCGTATGTCTTCTGTAGTGTATATCTCGCAACAAAATATGTTAAATATCAGCGTAGCGGACAAGAATATACTTACATTTCGTCGTAGCTGCCCGGCGGCATTGCCACATCGGCTGCCAGACACATCTATATAGATTTACTCTAATCTACTCGTTATGTATATTTGTCTTCTGTTTTGAATTATATGTTAATTCATAAAAGGTTCGGTAACCCGTATTATATTTATTTTTAAAGTAACAAGACGAAAAATTAAAATCAGACAACGGAAAAAAATAACTGAAAAGCCCTCTAAATACATACATAGCCCGTGAAGTTCATAACGTTGCATATAGACCCTGGGCCGCTCTCTGGATAACGATGAATCTAAGGACATCTCATTTGTTGAAGTCACTTTAGTAGTTTAGTCTGTACGAGGTACAAACTTACCCTCATACATACATAGTCTGTGAAATTCATAATGTTATATACCCTAGGACACTCTCTGGATCATGACGAATCTAAGGACATCTCATTTGTTGAAATCACTTTAGTAGTATAGTCTGTACAAGGTATAAACTTATCCTCATGCATACGTACATACATAGTCTGTGAAATTCATAATGTTATAAACCCTAGGGCACTCTCTGGATCAGACGAATCTACGGATATTTCATTTGTTGAAATCACTTTAGTAGTTTAGTCAGTACGAGGGAAAAACTTACTCACATCCATACATACATACGCAGCCTGTGAAGTTCTTAATGTTATATACCATAGGACATTCTCTGAATCAAGATGAATCTAAGACACCCCATTTGTTGAAATCACTTTAGTAGTTTAGTCTGTACCTGTATGAGGGAACAAACTTAATCACATACATGCATACGTACATAGCTTGTGAAATCCATAACCCTTCCTCTGCCGAAGTTGGGTAAAAATTAACTTTGATTCATAGAACATAACCTTTATTTACTATTTTATTATATGACCCTAAATTTTTTTTTTCATACATTGTAAATATTAAATGCAATATGAAACGTACCAAATGCAATTTATGGTTAGAAATGTTTATTTATAAAAGAATTATTCATTTACGCACGCAGCTCTTTGAGTATTAAGTATTAATGAATCATCATCGAGGTACAATGTAGACATTTTTAGTTGAAGACTTTTTCCTTTTAGAGATGTGGTTTGGGTTCAGAAATACAGGGGGAATGTACACCTACTAATAATTCTGATTTCCCAAGCCTACACGAAGTTAGACGATAGCCTGTCGCGGTGAATGTTGGATACAAAATTACACTTACATCTTTCTACCAGAATTATGCTATAGATAAACCATTATTGAGTGAGACAACAGTGGTTCGATGAAAATAAAGAAACGCTGTTCATTCCAGCATTCACCAAAACCAAATAATACTGGATAATAAAATATATATGTATATGTATGTATGTATATATATATATATATATATATATATATATATATATATATATATATATATATATATATATATATATGTATATCCATATACAAATAAAGTTTATTCAATAAATGTGACGTAATTTTTAATTTGTTTTCGATGAACTTCATGTTAAGGAATTTGAACACTACTGACTTGAGATTGTAAAAAAATATGCAATGAATATTACCAGAATATTGTATTATATTTACTTTTTTCCCATTGTTACATTTGATATATTTGTTATTTGTGGGCATTAAATAAGATTCAGCCCTAATTACTGACAATCATACAACCAATAAGCTGTGACTCCGATCATAATTTACTTTGCACACTGACAGCAGCTGGACTTAAAAGGGGCTATTTACCGCTGTTCCTTTAACGGCGCCTTTCATAGTAACAAACGATGATTAATTGATATTAGATTTAACTTTTACTACTAACTTACTATTTTATCTTAATATTATCTTTTAATAAAATGGCTATACTTAATCTAGTTTCACTGCTTTATAATATGTTGATTATCTGTGTCTACATTAGGTTACATTTAAAAATTTCATGTCATTCATTGCCGATGCGTTCTGTTTCTTCAAAAGCGCGACTAAATTCGAAAAATGATAGAAAATGAAATTTATTTCGCTTATAAAGTATAAAGAGCGTTTGTTTAAAATAACATACAATACTTTATTTCGCAGTACGCTGATGTGAACTTTAGTGACTAAACTTTTTTAAAAATAAGGAATGAACAGAAATATAAATAGTTGTTACTTAAAATTTATAACCTTTAAATGAGTTACTTACGAAATTACGTATTTTACGAAAGTCATTATTAATAACAAAGCGTATTTACAATCACTTTGGTATCCAATAGAATATATACTTATTACGAAGCTAAAAATATCACATAACACGTAATTGACCTTTGAAATAAATAATCTTCCATATTCAAATCGCCGTACGGTGTCGTGGACGAGACCACCGTATGAACATCACCAAACTCATTTCCTCCACACATTTATTACGGCACTGCCACCGTAAAACACGAACCGAACAACAATAAAAGCTCCCATCTAATACGTGACGAACTCAGCTGAACACTCGCATGTGTCGTAAACAATAGATACGAGAAGTTGCAACAGTTTTTGTGGCTCCCCCGAGTAATTCAACTTGGGGCAACTGGTCGCGGGGCAGCTGGCACCGTCGCGCCCACGGGACTCCGATACGGACACGAATCTCTAAAAATAATGTCGTAACTCATAAAATTATATAAAGTCTGTGCGCGATTAATATCGGTCCGCGTTCGCCAATCAAAACATGAGCGCTTTTAGATTTTAGTTTATCTGGCATGAGAACTGAGATATTGGTATGACGTCGAATCAATGATACTGCGTATAACTATGTGTATATCATGTTATTTTGTGATGTTCTATTAAAACAGATTTCAGCGGAAGAGGAAAAACTCAAAATCGTAAACTTTCGTTTGAGTATGAATAAATATGAAAGTTTAGCCGACAGTAAAAATTTGTATTAGATATTTAAATAATTATAATCTAATTAATATTCATTTCATTTTTAGAGATGGTTATAGATAACATTTATGATTTTCATTTTAATTTAAAATTTGTTCAAACAAAAATGTGAATAAATTCGCTTTAAATAATATTAATTTTTTAATAATATTTCAATTTGTTTTATTAGTTTTTCTTATTTTTGAGTAGATTTTTTAATAGCCTTATTTTTTATTTATTTTAATTGATTGAGAAATTATTGCAATTAATTCTAATATAATAATTATAACTATTCTGACAGATTGGATTTCAAAATTCTTTGGTAGTTATTATATATAGGAAAAGATCGGAAACCACTTATTTCGCATCTGATATGATAGATCTCTGTGATGATTGTTTATCAGGATAATTGACAGCCTTGGAACACTATCGAAAACTTAATTGGCGATACACTAATTTGCGATTAATAAATAAATACTTTGTTTATTGCTATGTCCTCACAATAGGGATAGAATAGCGGGCGACTGTACCGAAGATAACATCGGCGTGGAACCCGTAAAAATGTGAGTGCAGTTAAACAAAAAACATTTGGTGTTTTGTATTTTCTCCACGATTAGCGTACTTATCTTTGTACAAGCGGTGTTATCTGACTTTGCTTATGTGTACGATGCAAACTCTGCTGATAGTGGTTTTGGGATTTTTTAGTATTCGGTACCTTGTAACTATCATGTAGTTACACCTATCTGTAAAGTAATGGGCCCTTTACCTTTCCCGCATTGTGTTTATTGTGTTTGACGCACTTTTTGAGATTGACTACTCTAAAAATTTTAGTTAGACGAAAGCAAGCGGTATGTGACGAGCAAAAAGATAAGAAAATAATGAAAAGTGTATGCCGCTTAAAAATTCAAAACGTATAATTTTAGTATAGTCTATTGAGGGTCATGTTCCTATTCTAAAATAATATAATCCCTCAATACAAGTAAATAAAATGAAAACTTAGCTTTTATTAAATTATTTCTACGTTTTCTCTAGTACCGCAGCGTATTATCGTAATGTAAAATCTACCCAGAATAACAATCAGCTATCCATATTGGGAAATCGCATCAATTTAGCACTTTTAAGTTTATTGTCATTAGATAGGCAATTAAATAATTGTTACGTTTTGTGTATATATCAAGGTCCAGTAAGCCATTATTCTTAAGGTATATTTGTTACTTATTTCTGAAAAATATACCAACCCTTTTTAAGGTTTTATGCCTTAAAAGGAAAATGGAACCGTTATAAGGTCATTCATATGTCTGTTACAGCCATATTCTCAGAAACAGGTTAACGTACAGACTTCAAATTTAGCGTAGTAATAAAATATGCACAAATATCAACACTCAAAAGTATTCATATGGAAATTTATAGAGGGGAGGGAGAAATTAAGCACTCAAATTTTATTTTGAATTCCGTATATAGTGGAGTGATAGCCGTATATAGCGTTTGAAAGGGCTAGATGTAAGGGTCTCTAAAATATTTTTTTTATAATTTTAGGTACTATATCGTCAGAGATATATTAAAAAAGGGTAGAAAAAATATGTCCCAAAAAATAGGTTTTTAGAATCTATAGCGAGAATTTTACAAGTCATGATTTTCGAAATATGCACCTGATTTTTGCGCCTGTGAAAGTTATCATAGGTAAAATATTTACTTCGTTAAATTTAATATTTGTAAATAGTTACTATATATCCTTCAATGTTTATACGTGCATAAATGTTTAGGGAACCTTCATAGTGTGTTTTTTCTTAAGCACGACAATTGAGTCGGTCATTATAGATACTTCTATTTTCCAGAAATAATAATTTCCTAAACATTCCATGAAAAATTACGTGTTCTAAAAATGAATTATAAACATTCCCATATTCTAATTCGAAATTATTTCGACGTGACGATATTCAAAGCTGAGAAATCGGCATCGAGCAGATGATTAAATTGAACAGTTAGACGTAAATTGCATAACTGCCGCCTATCCGTTGTCCCGCGACAAAGGCTGCGGCACACTTCCTATTCACATGACGGTCAGTCCAAGACAAGAAACACGTGGAGAGGAATTAACAAACTGCCGAAAATAACTTTGTGTGTCCTGCATCGGTAATGAGGGACGTGGAAGTATGGCAGTATAGGCTCGCACGTCGTAGTGGCACGTCAGCTGCTTGTCTACTTCCTGTCCTAACATCAAACCGTATTTATCCTTACGTATTATACGAGTAAAAGGCAATTTATCTTACCCAATATTATAATTTAATTCGGAATTCGATTTTCAAACGATTTTACTGGATATACATGTCATTTGGTCAGATTTTAATATTTCTTTGATGTAATTAAATTCGATGGCTCATAGGCTGTATTTTATAATTACGTTTTATACATAATTAATTGAAAAGTCGAGTATTTTAGATATGTAATTAAATTGTTTTTATTTATAAAAATGTGTTTCATTAGCTACAATGTTAGGTATATGACAAATCAATAGGAAAGTCACATACTTTGATATTTTTCTTGTTACTTTAATGTAAATTTCACTAATAATATTACTTTTATTGGCTGATTTAAAAATTTGTCTGTTCACTGCTTTCGTATACATTTTGAAAGCTTACTCACCCTACATATTCCCAAAAATACCACTATCTGTTACGGAAAATGCTTTTCGTAATGCTCCTGATACCAGGAAAATAAACTCAACAAATGTTTTCAAGGATTAAGTGAAAAGATCCTACCTCTCCTGAACTCTAATTTTTCTGTGCCCTTTTCTCTTCCGTTTTCTGTCCTAACTCATATCAATATTTCGTAATAAATTTTTTTTTACATTTATTCTAAATGTACTATTAATATATTACCTTGCAACATCTCTTATTGTCTACAAACCAATATTCCAAAACTTATCGGAATATTGGTTTGTAGACTATAAGAGATGTTAAAATATATTGTTACCGTGGAAATAACTCCACCTTACATTATGTGTACCTTACATTAAAGTTGGCAAGTAGGTAATAAATAAAAAATGTTTAATAACAGCTACAAATATTCCTAATCAGGTGACACGCCTTAATTGAAGAAATTCAAGGATTTGATACAGTTTCACTTGGCGGGACATAAATATTATATCTAAGCAAGGAACGAAATATAGACGGAACTCTATACACGGAATGCCAGCGCGTTGCTGATTGAAAATAATATACTGTGCAATGGAATCTACAGTCAAAGCGGAGGCCAGCTTCGTTACTGATATTAGAGACACGCTTTGCAATGCGAATCGGAACCTGACGTCAAACTTAGCCTCCACAAACGGAAGTTTGATGTTCAAATGAAATAGTGTCGCATTGCTGAAATAGATATATAGATGCTTCTAAACGTTGTAGAGAAACTTTTGTTGAACGAACATATCAAAGCTTAATAAAAATATATGTGCAGCAAGTGCAGAATAAAAACGTTGTTTTTATTTAGAATGTATATAATATTAAGAAGTTTATCATAATTTTCGTAATTGTAATTACTTTTACACTTTTCCTTATTGGAAACATCACATTCAAAGTTGAGAAAAGTTGCAAATTATTAATTTATCGGCATTTCTCTCAATGTAATAATACTCGAGAACTATTGCAATTCGAATTGCTGACTGTTTCAATTCCAATAAGGGTTTTTTCACCGCGTCGTGTCGTATCGTTATGATGAACCGCGTGATGCTAGGCGTGGTGTACTGTAGAATTGACTTTTAATCCTTATGTTAACGTGACATAATATACGAAAATGGGATGAGATGCAAGAAAATGTTACGGATTCTGATAGACTTATTTTGTTTTCATGAAGCGATGGAAAACGGCTCGTTACATCAATTTAAAAACACCTCCATAAGCATGTGTTTTAAGTTATGTGTATAACATGTTGTTAACAAGTTACATTTGATTCGATACAAATTGTATTTGCGATAACTTTACTTCATGGCAATCATAACAATTAATTTAAACAAAGAAGTTAATTTAAACAGAACGGCAAGAAATTTCAACTCTAGATAAATACTACTTTCTCGGAACTCTATAGGGAGCTTATCGCGCTCATATACATGCACGGTATACATTTAGGTAATTCAGAAAGGTAAGTTAAGTGTAACAATTGTTTATGGAAAACACTTACGCCGTTACTTTTGTTTTTTTTTTATGTTTTCGGAATCTTATGACTCTAAGGAATGCCAAGAGGAGTTAGCATATTTGAAAATATTCTACACCATTTTTTATTTAGAATAAGTCCTATGCTAATTCCGAGAAAATGTTATGGCTTCATTCGTTAAGAAGAAGTATGCAAGTCTGATATGGATAAAAGTAAGTAAAGTTTCATTCAATAGCTGTCGAATGTTAGCATTAACGGAAAGACCTAATAGAGTTACAACATATGGGAATTATAAATTGTTAACAAGTGTTACTTGATAGACGAGTTGTTAGTTGAAATAGGGAAATGTAAGCTTAAAAATATAAACGCTACTTTAAAGTGGATTTGGTTTGTATTTCGATGTCTATTGAAAACTAGGTGCCGCCATCGCTCAAGGAGTTGATATGAGATTGTGTGGTAGTTGGAATAAAAGGATAAACTATAAAATATAAGAGGAATTTTTTTTTATTGAAAACGTATTCAAACTATTTACAATACTTGTTTATAAGCAACATATCTCACTTTGTTATCCGGGGTATACATGAACAAATTTTTCGAATTTTCTACTCGAGAACAAGCTATGTATAGTCGACCGTGAGAAAAGCACTATTCTTTGAGGTCGATGACGTAATGTTTTTATGTATAGTTGTGAACAATGTTTGGATCAATTTGTCCATGCATTCGTTCTCAGTACTGACCATGCTGCAGAAATCATCAGGAATCATCAGGAAATCAGCAGGATATGTGCCTTAGTCTATTTGTAAAAGTTTTTGAGCAAAATGTGCTGTTGTTTCGTCTTTCGATAGTTCACTCTCTTGTTTTTCGTTAGTTGCAGTATTTGTATATGTGGCTAGAGATGTGATTTTTTAATGCATGCATTGATTTCGTCTGCTGGTGTTGACTTGGGGATAAATGGTAGTGTTTGTCGAAAATTTCCTGAAAGTATGAGTAGTGCTCCTTCCATCACCTTAGAGTTTCCTCGCAAGTTTTGTAATGTTCTGTCCATGGCTTCGACTGATTTTTTATGTGCCATTGTGCATTCGTCCCAGAAGATCATTTCAGCTTGTTTTAGCAATTCACCCCGTCCAGATGCTCTTGAGATTTTACATACTAGGAATTGTTCTTCGACTATATGCAACAGTAGTTGTAGGTCGGAATGGGTAGTTCGTCTTCCGTCCATAAGTGTGGCGGCAATGCCGGTTGATGCCAGTGCAAGTGCGATATGTTGTTTAGCACGTATTTCTGCCTGTAATAGATTTATCCTGGTGCATCCAAGTGAATAATTCCGCCAGTGTTGTTATTGATCCGGTCCATGATAACGTTGTAAATTTTTTTTTATTGTCGTTGAGGAGTGGTTTGTTGTGAGCAATGTATTGAAGTAGTTTGTTGATTTTGTAGCTTTTTTCCTTTGTAATTTCAAAGTTCAGCTCACTGAAAGCATTTTGTCATGGTGCTGTATCCCAAGCTGTACTAAGGTCTGGTTTTTAATGCTAAAAATTTATCTTCTAGGCGAATAAGTATTTCATTGAAGAGTCGTCGTTGAATTCCATGGCCAGTTTTGGATGAGCTTGTTGGATTTGGTACAGTATCATACTCTCTTTGAATGAGTCCCATAGTTGTTATGGATTCGATGGGTTACATGTTGTTAGTACTATGGCGAATAAGTCTCTGATTTGTTCAGCTGAGCCTGAGTGAGGCTTCTTGTAGTGTTAATTCCCAATGGTTGTCGTTTTCCAATAGTCCTAAGTGTTAGTATGCTTCTCTGTACGTCTGGCATCGGTAACCATCAACTGTCCTTCACCGTGACACTTTTTGGTCCCCGTATTTCGTATAGCAACATCCGGAGGGAGAAACATTCGACGTTGTTTAGATGTACGGTGTATACTCGGCCTAGTGCGTTCATGATTCCTGGATGATCCTCTACTGAAATTCCTTGTTTCCGTCGTTGAAATATTTTTCTTGTTGTGTTCCACTTGTAATATGATGTGTTTCATGTCTAATGTTTTCGCGAATGAATCCGTTTGGCACAGTTGGAAAAAAGCTGTTAATGTTGTGTTCTTAGGTGATTTTGCTTGCAATTTTTCTGGCTGTGTCTTTCGTGAAGTAAACTCTCAGTCCATTCTCTAAATATACTGCTGATTTTGCACAATTGATTCGTGTTCATGTATGAGACAACCGAAAATCCGCCACGCTGCTTCGTTACTGTTATATGTATCTTTCCATTTGGTTCATGAAGATCTCGTCGTTTCTGTTTTGTCTGTGTCTTTGGCTATTTGAAATACTGCCATGTCACTGCCTTTGTTTACATACATACAGACATATTTAATGGATTTCACTGAATAAAAGTATTCTACGTTTATGTGTGCTTGGAACATTTTGAAAACCAGTGGGTTATAGTGTACTACCCATTGATTATCTATTTCCAATTTCCGTCTCTGCCTCGTATTCGTATTTTTTGTTGTCAAGCCACCTTTTTTGGGTGATCGTCTTTTGTATTTGGGATTGCCATCATATCCGGTTTTGTGCGTTGTCCAAGTTTGGTTTTGGGTATTTTTGGTACATTTTCCATCACTCCATACCTTGCGAATTCTGGTTTAATGGTCCATATGGTCCGTGAATCACGTTTTTCACAACTATGTCGCACAGCTTTGGATCTTCTTGTGGATTGCGAAATTCAGCTTTGATGATTTTGTCGATATCCGTGGGATGAATTCTGTTGTGTCGTCATATGAGATTGTGTGACGAGTGAGACGATCCTCGTTTTTGCCATTCATTTGTATACATCTAGCATGTAACAGTTCCAAAGATGACCTCAATAAATCTCATTTGTTTTTGTCGCAAAACTTGGGCTATTATGTCGTTTATCTTGGTTGTTCTTTGATTTCTGACCACGATGAGTTGCATGTGAATATTATGAAGAGGTCAGGTCGTTCATATTTTCTTACGTAGGCCATGGCATCTTGAGTATATTCCTATGTAAGATGAGGGTAAGATTACGCCAATTCCAATGTCGTCAATGTTTTCGTCATTTATGATCGCATATCTAAGGTGGATGTATTCTTCCATGCATAGTTTCTTCTGATTCAGTCTTATGTAAAGCATCCGTGATTTTGCATACGTATTTACCAGGAATTTTTGGAATAAACGGCGAGTGTTGAGAATGTGATTGTATGTTTCATTGTCTCTGATAATTAAGCGGTAAGTATAGAATTCCTTGGAAGTGACTTTTTTGTTTGTTTCTACGCTTGTTTCAGGTTGGATTTATTTCACATTAAAATGATATCCGTCCTCACCGTGCAGAAATATTAATGGATATTGGAGAGCATCAAATGAACGGGGTGTCTCCGCAATGCGTTGTAGTTCTTCTCTTCTTCTTTGTACAATTATGTCACGGCTTGTGTTTTCATTGTCCACAATTACGATGGCCACTTCGTCTATCTGGGGTGTATTAAATTGATTTTCGTGTTCTCCAGGCGGTCTCTTGTCGGCTCGAATTATAACTTTATCATCAGAAATCATTCGGTCTAGTGCTGTTTTGAATATGTGAATAAGTTGAATATATCTGTGTAAGATCCTCTGTATATTTTGGATTACTTCTCATCTCAATCCACTGATGTTTGTGCATCGTTGATCAATTTCTATTTCTTCATTTCCGATGAAATATACTTGCAGAAATTTATAGTCTTCGTTGGGTAGTGGTAGTAATGATCCTGCTAGTGTTGATCGAAGTGACACCAAAAAAAAAATCATTTGGAAGCAGGCGTTGTACGCTTTTATATTTTGGAGAGAGTATTTTGATTCTGGAGTTTCTCCGGTCTTGTAACGTAGAAATTCCTTCGGAAGTGTTCCCAGTGGTGGTAATCGAATTTTATATTCATGCAACAGATTCCTGGTGTTTCTCTACTGAATTTTTTCGCGTAGCAAAGTGGGCAGATGTTATCCATTTTTCCGATTACGACATGTTTGTGTTTGTTATATTCTTTCGTCGGGTCATAGTGGAATGCTTCATTTCTTAGTTTGTACTGTTTATTAGTGTTCTTTCGCGTTTCTCGTTGGGTGATATTTTCATGTGTGGCTTACGTTCGCAGTCTTTGTCTTGTCTCAGTTTTGGGGGATAAAGGGCTACCGCACCATATAACTCCCTTGATCGTACCGGGACTCGTTTCTGAGTATTAGCGACACGCACATTGTACACTTACTTTTATAGTATATATTGATTGTAAAACATGTATCATTGCTTTATAGATTGTTGTGCAGCCTTAAATTATATGGAATGTTATTAAGGAATAACAGTGTGGTTAGGTATAGATTAAATAGGTAGGATAAGAATGAGGACACTGGATGGGAATATGGAGTCTAGGAGAGATTGGGTCTGAAAAAGGAGGAACTGACTGGAAAGAATGAGTAAAGATAATCATTCGTTTTCTATCTAATGACGATTCTACGAGTAGCAGATCGTAGGGGGTCTGCGAAACTGTTATGAATATGGTTCTGCCCTAAGATAAAATTGGCTATATGGTCTTATGTGCCATAATCTTATTTCTGCCTATGTACTAGTATAGAATATGCAGAGTTTATAATTTACTACAATTTTTTATTTCAAGTGATTTTTATTTCCACATGATCACTTATCGGGCAATAATCTAGTAACTTCGCCTTTAACGTCAAAAAAAACATACGCTATCATTTCCAGGAGTAAAACAGTCAACTTAAATACTAAGAAAGAATTATGCCTGCCTACGATAAACTAAAGCCGCTAATTTAATTTTTAAAGCTCCATGTTCCAAATTCATGGTTAAGGACATATTAACCTTATAGTAATAGAAAAATAAGTCAGCTATTACACCGAGCACACGAGTCATTTGAAGTAGCTGACTTCTTAATATAACCTTCAATTGTTTCCTCACATAAGTTCGTCCAGATTAATTTGAGTTGGTGTGTTTTGATTAGTTTCTTTGTACGTGATCAGAAATTACATTACCATACTTTATTTCATTACTATATTTTTTATTAATTTAAAATAATCTTCGTTATTAAACTAGAATTAAGTAGTCTCGTAACGTATGGTATCTTAAATTGATCTCCTCTTTGTTATTTGCCTGATATTGAATAAAGAGAAAATATTAAAAGAACTGCGAGTCTTTGATAGCTTGGGGCTAGAAAGGCGAGTTCGCTTTCAAATTAATTCCATTTTTTTATTTAATTTTCTTTTATGAAAGAAGATGACAGAGGTTTCTTCGGGCGATAATTCTGTTTTATGAAAAGAAGGCTGTAACTGATTTGAAATTATTATATACCAGCTTTGCCCGTGACTCTGCCCACGTGTACCTTTGGAAAATGTTATTAAGTTAACTGTAAGATTGAAGATTAAAATACAAGTAACTCTATTTATAATCATTGTAAAGTAAACTTTAGTTTTCAAATAACCTTTTTAAAATCCCCTCGGTTGAAACCTTTTTATTTTTATGTACGTAGTCAAGATAATGGACTTGCGTATGATTTTTTTTTCTCACGGATTCCATCAAGCGAAGTGTCATTAGAGAAGTCTTTTAAAATGCAATAAAAATGTTTACTGACATTTCTTGATATGATAATTAATGCCTTTGCCAGGGATGGCCCTCTAAAACGTGTTGAAACCTTTTTATTTTTATGTACGTAGTCAAGATAAAGCACTTGCGTATGATTTTTTTCTCACGGATTCCACCAAGCGAACGTCATTAGAGAGGTCTTTTAAAATGCAATAAAAATGTTTACTGACATTTCTTGATATGATAATTAATGCCTTCGCCAGGGATGGCCCTCTAAAACGTGTTGAAAACTTTTTATTTTTACGTACATACTCAAGATAAAGGACTTGCGTATGATTTTTTTTCGTCACGGATTCCATTAAGCGAAAGGTCATTAGAGAGGTCTTTTGAAATGAAACCAAAAATGTCTTGTAATATGTTTTGGTATGTCATTGCCTTAACCATAGTCATAACAAGTTACAATGTGGTTACCCCATCTAACTTTTTAACCACTTATGCTAAAGCCTTTAAAGAATCGAGACAAAGAATTTAGTGAATAATTCAGTGCAAAATTATTTTAACCAACCTGCATTTATAGAAATATATTTAGTTAATGTATTAGATCTTGCAAAATTTATATATGAAGTGGTATTATGATACTACTAAATTATGTAATAAGTTAAAAAAATGTTTCATTCACTTTTACAAAAAATACCATAATGCACTGGTAACAAACAAGTTAAATTTTTCCGGATTTTGGAGTCTTTGTAAAATTCAGTAAAAATAAATAATTTTATAAAAATAACCAGAAACGACAGAAAATACGATAAAAAAATTGCCGGTTATTAGGCGAGTAGGAATCGCTTGATCTCTTTTTAACCAGTATGGAACTCGGTGACGAGATTTTCGTTATAACGATATAAACGAAGTTACCCACTGTTTACCCATAATAACGATGAATAAACAACATTGTGAATCATATATTCATACATTTGACACTATTAAGATCAAAGTATTTTTTTCATATTTTTTAGAATCAACAATGTTTTATTATGCTCAAATATTTTTTATAGTGAATTAACTAAGGCAACGACGACTGAGACAAAATTTATAGAATCTTTTATATAATACATAATATATAGTGAAAAGAACTTCGTTCCAATCGGGTTTCCCGCGACATCTCTCGTTCTTTTTCTTAAAATGTTCATATCTGTAAATGTAATTTTATTGGCTTTGAAAAGGGTGCGGTGGGTATCGTCACCCTACTAGAAATTCAGATTATCTAAATTTTTTATGTATTTCGCTACAATTCAACACGTTGTAACTCTTTAGTCCAGGTAACCACGTTGTAACTCTTTAGTCCAGGAACCAGTAAACTGTGGTATCTATGACTGTCCTTTCCCATCACCCAAAATGATAAATTGATGCGAAATATGCCAAAATCTTTGAAATGACTTAAGGAATCCAAAAAGTAATGAAAAAGCTAAAGAGCTTTTCTCCTTCATCCCTATCCCTGCTAAAGATGAATGCAACCTAAATGGTTAATACATTTATAAGCATTCTGTACCTTTTATAATTACTTCCGAACGGCTGGAGCTATTTGAATAAAACTTGGGTATACATGTTTTATTCAAATAGCTCCTGCTATGAGAAACTGAACTCGGCTAATAAAAAATAGATATTTGAGTAAATTGATTAAAAATTAGGGTAGGGTAAAAATATTTAGGTTTTTTTTGCATACTCCGATAAATAGCTTCAAAGAGCATATTTCGGAAATCAAGACCTGAATATTAGGAAAATTAACGCCCAGTGGACCTTGTCTTATCCATCAAAATCAATCACAAGAGCAGTCCTTTTGTTACTGCGTGGTAGACACAAGAGCACCAAGTTTTTAAAATGGACAATTTAATATTCGTGGTTAAAATTTGTTTATATTTTACCTTAGAGGAGACACAAAAAATATATATATTTTATAAATAAATGTTGTAATTATGAGCTTAATTTTTTAGTTTTTTTCATTAATTTGCTGTATCGTTTTACTTGTGTTTAATTAATTGTTTACCCCTCAATTTATTTTAGTTATTATGGTATTCGATTATTATTTTGTTCTTTTTTTTCATATCACCGACTGTGTTGTTTTGTATTTTTTTTTTAATATATTGCAGTGCTGTTTTTAATGAGATCACTGTTGCTTTACCTTTCTCATAAGGTTTTAGTAAGGAAAAGTTCGTGGAGTATCGGCTACTTAGCTAGAAAACATATAAAATATATTTTGTATTTAGTTTTTATTTGTTTGTTTCATTGGGTGGTTGTAGTACAAAAAGAAAAGCATTTTTTCCGTATATTTTAGTAAGTTGAAAACGAAATAAGTTTTAAACTCGGTATCGGACCGCTCCTTGTAACTATCCGCATCGAAGCGCTTGACTCTATTGCCCTAACTCCAAATTGATTAGACCCAATTTATATGCAAACCCCGTCGGGATGGATAATAAAAAGGGCCAGTGAGACATCGCTGCAGATTGGTCGGCCGGCTAGTCCGCACCGTATTAAGGCCTCTAATCTATGGGCCTCTCGCTCGCGGCTGGGCCCATCCGGCGGGCCGAGCCTCCTATGTATTCATCACTCAAATCTTAAATTATGGCTGGCTTATGTTGGGATCTTGCCTAGCATGTAGCTGTCTAATGTTATTCATGGCTGTAGTGTAGCGGATGGAAAGTCGCTCGAGTGGGGTTGGCTCCGTGTTTTAGGGATTGAAACGGGGTGGAAATTGGTTTGGATGTTTTGTCTTTATTTCAAATAGGTATGGTTAGAATTGTTTTTTTTTTACGAAGTCTTTGAAGTTGAGTGAAGCCGCTGATAAGTTTTTTATTGAAAGGAAACGAGAGGCTACTTGAATACGAATATTGTGTTTAGACATTTTGCTTCCAAACTCCAACATTTAATTGAGATGAATTTTTGACATTTCGTTTTTGTTAGTTTTTTTCCATTTTTATTAATTTTGCTATCACGTTGAACGGACGAGTCTTTACATTTGTTATCATAATTTTTGGCATACATGTTATACAGCGGACAAAAGGAATATAATTGAAAATGTTTTAATTTGTTTTTATACTTGGTACAATATTTGATACCATACAAAATATGAAAACATGTACCCAAGTAACGTCATAAGACTTTTCAATAAGTATTATAGACGCCCTTCTTCAATAAACGATTTAGTGTCTCGCTGGCATATCATTAAATTCGTTGCAAAGTTGTATAATTAAAATGTTCAATTAAGCACTTAGTCGGTTTGAAACCGCGCGCCAATAAAACTTCCCGCAGGCAATAAAACCGTAATCGTCGCTCTCAATGACTCTCAGAATCGCGGATTCGACTTGCTTCGGGGGAGTTATATTATTGAAGTAACGCGTATCTAAGGCGCCGATATGAATTAAACAAGAAGCCGGATGACACTCCGAAAGCGAACGGTGCGCCAGACAGCGAAACGATTGCGGAACCAATTTGTGCGTTCGCCGGCGAAGGCGCGCCGCCGTGACGCGTGTTGAGCGTGCACGAGCTGTATCACGGCGGCGACACATTCCCCCGTATTATCATAAAGGCCGGCGTAAAAATCACCCTCTCTTTATCGGGCGTTCGCTCAAAATAAATGTGACCCTGCTCAATGGGCCGCGATAAAAAAAGGCCCGAACGCCCGGCCGATATGGAGTGCGCGAGGCGTGACTGCTGCGAGTAATGGGCGGCCCTCGCTCCCTAATGATGACAACCTTGTGACTCCTCACTTGTTTCCATAGTGTCGGCGGTGGCGGCCCATTTGCCCACGGCTGCCTCTAGTTAAGAAAGGTAATTTGTTATTTGGTTGTTTGAATTTAGTGTCGAAATCCGCCGCTAGATGTGAAAGGTGTAATCGGAAAATGGAAAGCGCTTATTTCTTTCGAGAAAAATGCGATCCGCTACCTATGGAAAGCACAATTGAAAATATTGGGTATATCGGATAACGAAATACAAGCAGAAATTTTCTCGTATCGCTTTTAATATATTTCGGAGCTATGGATTAGAGTGTATCATAAGAAAATATTGGTAAACCTAGCTTTTTAAAACTGCAGTAAATAAGATTCCATGTTTCATATTGGTAAGTGTTTTTGATTAAAATGGTAACTAGGTTTTGTTATTTTTTAAATCTCTAAGGGTATACGTAATTATTGTTAATTATCATGGATTTTTTATTGAAGTGTAACTTCTTTAGAGAATATGGACCATCACATTGGGACTAAAACAGCCGTGTGATGCCTAATGTTATCTCCATAATAAAGCGACCCTAGTGCTATCTGTTAACCCCGCTAACAAGTAACTCTCACGCATACATAGAACAGTGAACCCTAAAGAAGCATTGCCTATTGCCTTACTAACAAATAATTCGTACGCGTATACGTAATAGAGAATCTTAAGGAAGTTACAATTGCAATAAGCGGAGAGGTCCATTTTTCATATAATTTGTTATAATAAGCTCGATTAGGATCGATTAGTTTTAACGAAAATTACTTGCTGGCTTTTAGTCGTAAAACACAAGTATTCTCAAATCGCAATTTAGATCTAACAGCAGAAGATATATATTATATTGCAATATCCATCATTGATATGAGAATGGGTAAAAATTTAAATACAAAAAAATGGTGTAAATTTAACTCCTTTGTTTTTCCTGTAAACCGCATTTTCTAGAAGTTTTAGTCTTTCATAAAATTTTTGTACAAGTTTTTTTTGAGCCATCGGGTGTATCTATTAATATACACGTTTACGAATAAATAAATTATACTATAGTCACACTAAGTTGTTTCATTTAGTATTTATATAATCAGACTTTTATTGCATTATTTTTGTATGATTATTCTCCATTTTTTTTCTTTTAAAATATGTACACTAGATTATTTAATAACTTGAGATATTTTGAGATGAGAAATGCTGCTTCGAAATGTCAATAGTCTTTCTATGGATAAATCTTAACGCGAGCACTGACCGACGTTTGCGGAGTTCAAGGAATTCTATAAAAAATGTATAAATTTTAATTTAGAAGTTCTTTATTATTTGAAATGCAAAAGTTTCAGTCCATTAGATAGACGTAAATTTATAGAAACTTACATTAGTCACTTGCTATTGTCGTAGGGAAGTGTGGGTGTAGATAATCAAGTTAATTGCGTAACTGTCTGTGTGCCTTACTCAAGAGCGACTATCTAATTGATTTCATTTTTAAATGAAAAATGTCTGGCTTTATAATACGAAATTAATTTCTTTAATGTACGGTCGAAATGTTATAACGAGTTTTTTTTTAAACAGTTGTTAGTTTCACACTGAGTAATTAATCTTGAAGACCTTGTTACGTTACGTATATTCCTGCATTAATTTCATTATAAAGTATAAACTTTCTCGCTTCTAAAGAAAAGTATATATCCTATCCTAACTTCGTCAAATCTGCCACATGTTGTTATTCGTTACACTGAACCAGAATGGCAATTTCTCTGGAGAAATTCATCACTAAAATAGATTTACGGAAACTATGAAATTTGTTGTTTTCAATATAATGAATTAACACTTTAATTGATAATGTAATATATTTTTAACGCGAATAGTATTTTTAGTCTAAATTGATTCTCAAATGATGGCTTTTACTTGTTGGAGAATATTGTTTTAAAGAGTGCATTTTGATAAGGACTGGAGCGTAACAATATTATATATATATATATATATATATATATATATATATATATATATATATATATATGTATATAGGTATATATGTATATATGTAAATATGTATATATGTATATATGTAAATATGTATATGTATATGTATATATGTATATATGTATATATATATATATATATATATGTATATATATTAATTAACATACCTTTTTTTATTTATAATTTAGGTTTTTTTTTATTTATTTAACATACATTTTAAGATATATACGGGAAACCATGATGCGAATATGTCGTATATAATATAGGTTTTATTGTCGAAATAAGTAAATCGAAATAAATATCCATTCTAAATAGATATATATATATATATATATATATATATATATATATATTTAGAATGGATATTTATTTCGATTTACTTATTTCGACAATAAAACCTATATTATATACCAGATATTCGCATCATGGTTTCCCGTATATATCTTAAACTGTATGTTAAACCTTTAAACAATATTACACCACAATGGGCAGCTACGACACAGCATTACATCGTACTTAGTTGCCGTTATGTCATTCAGAAAGTTCCACTCTACCTTACATGGCATAGAAAGTGGTCAAGTTTTTCTTTATATTTAAAAATTAAAGTAAACCTTAAAAGTAACAATCGATATAAAAAATAGTAAAAATAAACAAATTAGGTTATTTTTGCTATTTTTTTACGGAAATATTTAATAATTGACATTTAGTATCCCATGTAAATGTTATTTAGTGTACACTTAAAGGTGGTTAAGTTTCTTTGAACGATACTCAATGTTAAGCTGTGCAATTGTGTTATTTATATTTTATATCTATTTTTGTACAAATTATGTTTTCGTTTCTATGTACTGGTGGTCGCCTTTCTAGAGAAGAATGCTGTAATTAAAATACATAAAATATAAAAAAAAAATGCAAAGTTATTCTTGTAGTAGATTTAGGCCATTTGTATGGAGTTTTTATGTACTTTTTACAGACCTCTTCCTAAATAGTATAAGTTGACGACCATTAGTCGTGAGCTTGTAAAACCTGTGTAACTATGATAATTTTCCTTTAAATATCGTTATATATATATATATATATATATATATATATATATATATATATATACATATATATATATATACATATATATATATATATATATATATATATATATATATATATATATATAGTAAATACTTTTAAGATATTTAAAAATAGCGGTGTAGCTGATAGGTAGCGGTGAGGACACGTACTCCAACAAAAATTACCACTTTTAAGTTTAAAATTTCATAAACCTGTTCCTGTATCGAAAGAGTATTTATGATTTAGTCCCAATCTTTTTGAAAGTCCTACTCAACGATACTCTACCCAATAGGGTATGCGAATAAAAGATTCTCCGTTGAAACATAAATTGTATCCTATATATGAGATGACAAATTTATCGTAAAATTTAAAAGCTGCTAACAATATATAACTATAAATTAATCATAGTTCTAATTTACAGATTAGTGTAAATCTTTAGATGGGACATGTCGATTAGTATTGTCTGGTCATATTGCCAGTTCCGCGGAAGTGGATTATAAGCAAACTGGAACTCCATATCTACTTTCGTCGATTGGACAGTTGTGGATTAAAAGAATCGAGTTTGTTGCAGGAATGGGAAAATGTTATAATGATAAGGCGTTAAAATGCTTAAAAGTATAAATACCCTCTGGTTTTACTTAATACGGTTTTTGGAAATAATATCAGGTTCAAAAACGACGTAGCACTTTTAAAAATTGATGTAGCATTTATAATATTTATGCAACGATATGAATTGACATAAGGTATTGTTAAAAGTCCCCTAGAACCAGTAAGCCGCTCACTGTATCCGTGCCGCAATTATTTTGTTTGGTAATGACTTTAACATACACGAGTACACGAGAATACATATAAATAATACTAGGTGTTTACAAGCGTAAAGACACGTATACGTATTCGAAACCACACACGCTCGCCGCGGAGCACATGCGAATAAACTCGCAATGAACACTCCCACACAAAAACGCACACACAACCTGAGATCGAGGTTGCACTTTGCTTCTTCTTAATCGCGATTCGCTAGATTGCCATATTTATTTAGAGTGTTCTGATAAAATTTGCATATCTACGAAAGTAGTGTAATCGAAAATTACATTAAGATATTGTCGTTCTCAGCTAGTGAAATTGTTATAATTTAGATTTTTTTTCGATAAGTGAAATGCACGAGACCAACGCAATCGTTGTTAGCGTATAAAAAATCCTTAAAATGTAAGAAGAACCACATATTAAAAAAATACCATCTTTGCACAGACTCTAGCTGTTAACCAATGGAGCAAATTTAAATATTGAATCAACCGGGCCGATTATAAAACATTCGACGTTACTAGAACCCTGCTCTTATAAACTTATCTTCCCTATAGTTACCACACATAACATTTGAATATAAACTGGAACCTTCTATAATGAATAATGTTGACAACACGATTAAACCGTATTAGTGAGAATAGCCTACTAATGCAAAAAACGAAAATCAGGAAGGTTTCTTTAAGAGAACTATCGTAATAAGATATCATAGATCAACAATAATAACGAAGTAATTGTTCAACCCTATTCATGTTGTATTTATCACTCAACACCATATCATTTATTAAGTAGCATTCAGGCTTCGAACATTTCACTGTATGCAACGCCTCATTGTGCGGTGAAATGAGTGGCTGCGTTGGACTGAGCAAAAGTCTGGTGTCGTTGTTGGCGCGCTTATCATTTCCATCCAATTAAAGTTTCCTGTGCAGCCTGCCTCCGCATAATGGGTGCACTTCCGCTGTTTGTCTTTTAATCGCGTCACTTGGGCCACAAACTCGAGCTTTGAATGTAATGCTTTCTTGACGTACATTACGAGTTAATTCAGAACGTTCGTGACTCAGTTTTGTGGTATTTTGTAGTTGTAGTATTTTTGCTCTGAAGGTGTTGGTTTTCCAAAAATTAAATCAACTATTTATTACGGCAAATTACTGTCAAAATTAGAGGTGTGCATTTGAATACGTCATTAATGAAATTAGCTGGAAGGGATGGTGTACGTTATTTTTCGTGTGTCTATATTCCAACTATATTAATTAGCTCCGGTGGACTACTTCACCGTTCATATCGTAACTTTTAGATATTAAAATGTTCGTTCTGTTGGCAAGTAGTGGAACATACTGTCAGTTGCGCGACTAGTGTGGGAAGATTAGCTGTCAGACAGTTGGCTTAATGAGAATCTAAAACAGGCAGAGAATTAGAAGAGGCAACTGTAAGGAGTGATCCTAAATGACCCGTTTGTTTTTAACCCATTGCGGTCTAAATAATAGCTCTTAAAGGGTAATTAATTATAAAAAAATATGGCAAGCGTAGAAACCGAAGTGTCCTATTAGTAAAAAGAGACGCATGCATTGCAATTTGGAAAATTAATGGAATAATTTATGTAAAAGTTGTGGGCAATTTTGAAATTCGTGCTTAATATCAAATATAAAAAATGGATAAACATTTCATTTAAGCTTTCTGTCAATACTGTCTCCGTTTTGTAGAGTACTAACAATATAAAAAATTAGGCTGACGTAATATTATTGTACATGGTAATAATTATAAAAACTATGATGTAATTTTTTGATAGTTATGTTAGATTAATTTTTCTTTTTTTTTCTTTTTTATTTTCTATTCTTTTTTTTTAAATTTTCTATTTTATGTAAATCATTTCTATATTTTATATACATTTTATACACATTATATATATATATATATATATATATATATATATATATATATACATACATACTATATATATATACATATATATATATTTATATACATATATATATATATATATATATATATATATATATATATATATATATATATATATATTAGAGAGAGCTTGCAATTGCACGTCACTGTAAATCATAATATTAATAATTAATAAAGTGCGAGTATGATAAATTATAATTGAAATTTTAATTTGATTTTAAAAGATCTATGCTTATATGGGATACTTTACGATGGAATGTTGAAAAGAAATTTTCGCCCCATTTTACATCTATGGAGAAGTACATTTAGAAAATTTGTTTCAATAATTTTGCTTTGTATTAATGGAGCTCAGCGTCTAAAGCATCTACTTGTAATACTTCATGCACATAGGTATAAAATTGTAGAAATTGCGTGGTTGCGACAGAAGGACGGACGAAGGGAAATGACGAAATTGTAGAGTTCCCTGTTTCACTGCGAAATCTTAATTAAAGATGTTACAACGAAGTACATAAATTATTAAAAAAAAAACTTCACGCTGATAAAGCTATTGTGGAAATTAATTTTCAGTCCCAGGTTTGTATTTGGGGGAAATGTTGGAAAAAATTGCAATTCGATGACAGTAGAAAAGTAAAAATCTGCATCATTATTTTGCCAGTTAATCCACTAATATACGAGTACCGTTAATCTATTCGTATTACATGTCCCCTATAAACTTGTATCAACGTAAATAGTAAATTTATCGTTACTAGGTAATAGTTTCCCGATATTTTCATTTAATTTTCTTGTAAATCTTAACTTCGTTTGTGTACTTATAGATGTCTCAAATGTCAATACATTTTGCTTTTGTAATTTCTTTCTCTCTCTCTCTCTCTCCCTTTCTGCTCTTTTACACTGTCCTCATTTTAACGATTTTTCTTATTAAGTAAGGGTTTGTGAATGTACAATTTCACTGTTTTTAGTTACCTTTTAATTGTTGACGATGATCCGTAGCTCCTGAGAAAAGCCATTCTTTGACCAATGAAAGACGTAATTTCGAAGTTAATTTCATCAATAAAAAAAATAGCAATTTGGAATGCTTTCCCTTTCCTCTACCTTTTTATTGGAAAATGTCCTTTAATATATACCTTCTGAAAATTTATTACAGGAGACGTGATTTCTATTTTAAAATTTTTTGCATAAAATTAAATATTTTAGGTATATTTATAGAAAAGTTACGTTAGTTAAGTTATATATATATATATATATATATATATATATATATATATATATATATATATATATATTAGATAAAAGTAGAAATACATAGAAATATTGGTTTTATAAATCGCATATAATTTTTTTTTTCGTCGTATGATGTGTGTAACAATTGATGATATTGTTGATATATGATGATATTGTAGAACTATTGAAACGAAAAGGATCTATGAAAGTCCATGTGAAACTTTATACGATCAGATTGGGTGCCACCTGTCCTCAAGTGTCAATGTGGAAAATACCATTTAAGTGTAAGTTTGTAGATATTATTTCGAACCAGTTATTTATAATATGTAAAAAGTTTAGCGACACACTTTACGCATCTTACACACTTAATCCAAACAAAACTTTGAACGCATTAGTATGCCTTTCAAAATCGATTGCAACTCATCTCAGAGCCATTTTAAATTAGCCTACTGAACCGATGGAAATTGTTTTTATGCTTCGGTGTAAATTAGTCTACGTCCAAATAAAAGTGTTATAAATAAACATTAAGAAAGGAGATTAATTTTTTTAATTAATTGGCTTTTCTCAAGACTATGTAAAGGTACCTCAACATTTCAGTCTGGTGTGGCGTAAATATCTTCAATATATTTAAAGTATCGTTGAATAAAATTATTACTAGAATAAAAACTTGTATTTTACATAGTATTTCTTTTAAACAATTTACAAATATTAAGTTTATTTCCCACCATGTAATCATGAAATAAATTCCCTAGAAAACATATGTTTTTAAATAAAAAGTAATTTTTGCAGCTCATTTATGTCATTGAGTGAACTTTTTACAGACCCATCTACATGTCCTAAGATGATCGACTATTACTCGTGAACTGGTAGAGCCTACTTCGCATTGATAATTTTCCTTTTAATTTCGTTATATACACAACTATTACGAATAATTTTCAGATATTTGAAAAAAGCGCTTTAGCTGGTAGAGGGTTAGGATCGCAACTTTAACAAAAATGACCTTAAAGCTAAATATTTCGTAAACGGATGGATCCCTGAATCGAAAAAGTGTTCATGTAATACCATCAACATTTTTGAAAGACCTTATTGAGCAATACATGAGGTATGCGATTTTTTTAAATTCAGGCAAACAAGACAGATTTTTTTGTTATAGTTACTTAACTTTTTAATTTTACTTTTAAATTTACTTAACTTTTGCAAATATAGGAATATTAATTACCGCGAACTCTTCTAAGCGAAATCTAAGTAAGCAACATAACGAACCTGACAGCCTATCCGCCCTCTTTCGGCAATACACCACTAATAAATCACCCCCTTCCTATTGATTGCGAAGACATTGAATGTTTATTTAACAAACGAATGAAGCCAACACCTCGGGGGAAATAAGCTCGCGAGGGGGGTGGTACCAGTGCGATCACCGCTTTCGGCGACCCTCTTTAGGGGCAGCTGTCAGTCGCTCGGAGCACAGTCTCAATGACCTGTCAGGGTCCCCAGATCGCCTCAGCCTCCCCAGGCCCTCACGACGTCACAATATGGACGCGGAGAGAATGAACGTACCGTCTAAATATAACAGGGATATCGTCGAGCCGAGGGGAAGCGGCGGGTGGAAGTTGTTTCAATATCGACGCGCTACGCTGTAGATTCAGAATGTGAGTGGTATTACGTGCCATTAAGGTTGTATACATATTCTTTTCTCTTATTTTTATGAAGTACACGTAACATTACATTCCGACGAAGATTAACTTTAACTAATTTATTTTAATAAAATTGATGTAACAGAATAAGTACTGCTCATAAAAATAAAAATAACTTTTTATTCCTCACAAAGTTTCAGTTGCTGACAAAGTTTGTACTCTTCGTCAAAAAATGCTACTTCATATATAGATATAGATACTTTTCTTTTGTATTGAGATCCTGATTTTAGAAATTTAAACAAAACGGAAAGCTGACACGGAAAGCAAAGTTCTATCGAAATTTTAGATAATTTTTATTTTTATTAGCGGTGAGGAAACATGTATTTTTGATTTCTTTACTTACTTCGTGGTTTGCCTTAGAAAATAGCAATACCAACGGTACCAAAAGTTTGACCTCTGATATGTCGGTGTAAATTGATAGTAGCCAAACTATTAAAAAACTATAAAGTATAAAAATTGAGGATCCTTTCATATTACTTGTTTACTTTTAAGTTTATAAGATCTCCATTTAAAAAAAACTTTTTTGAGCTGTGTATGTCAATAACAAGGTTTTCGTTTTGGGGTTATATTTATTTGGGGTAATTATGTTTATGCGGTTATATTTATTTGGGGTAATTATGACTGACGATTTGTTTATCTAACTATAACTGACAATTTGTTTATCTGATACTGAATTGTTTAACGAAATTAAATACATGTGAAAAGCGTTCGAAAGTCGATTGCTCTCGTGGCGATGGAGAGGAAAGTTACAACATTGTTATGTAAAAATTCGAAAATGACGGTTTTAGATATATCTTCAAATATTTGATTGTAAATTATCTTTCGTTCGCTATTTCGCAAGTGTGGATTTTTTTAGTTCCCGTTGGTACTTTACGAAATTTTTCAGGGTGTTTATAGATAGTATAAAATTCACGTTTTTTGAGTCGATTGTTTAGGTTTATTGAAATAGATATTGAGATGAATATTTTTTAGATATGATCCCTGATTGCATGATCGCTGATTTAAATTTCATTCGATACTGAAATATTTTTAGTGTTCCAAAGTTGATGGCTCTCCAAAAAAATTGTACATCAAATATGAGTTTCTTTAGCATCGGACATCCGTTTCCGCTATTGCAGCCGAGTATGCTACAGATACATATGTTATTTATACGTGTTAGTAAATAAAATGACCTGTCTCTCCAGAATATGCTTTTTGCGGGATAACAGGGTGCAGTTGTGCATATCACATTTCAGACCGTTGCTTATTCAACTCTTCGAGAAACATGAAATGGTGATAGTTACTTATTTTTTACCAGTCCGATTATTTTTGTATGCCATAAACGAGGATTGCTTGTTGTTCAATATTCATTTATTCATCATTTTTCTACTTGATTGATGGACAAATTCTATCACTCTCCTGTTTGATATAATATAACATTTCTTGGAGAAAATAGAAATTGTTTGAAAATTAACTAAAATATTCAGCACATATTTGAAAAATAATATATATCCAAGTCCCGTACCTTTCTCCATTGAAACTCTGAATCTGTGAATAGAAAAGTATGAAAAAGTTTACATATACGTAAGTGCGTGTTTTACACGTTTACCAAACGGTGTACTCTTTGCATCCATTTATATTTCACGTATGGATCTGGCCGCTCTTCTAAATCCCCGCTCGCAGTCTCTCCTCTAATTAAAGCAACCGATCGCCATTAATCTCTAGTACGTGTTAAAATATTGTATTAACGGATATTGTTTTGTATTCGGCGCATGTCACCAATTAGCTGCCGCTGTCGAACAATTATGCGATAAGCTGGACAGAATCTGGAAAAAACGTGCCCTCTCTCATCCAAATCAAATCGTAACGACTATTTTGTTCATTGAGCGTATATCGTAATCAATTGCATTGAGTATAAACGTGGAGTGGAATGACATTAAATAACATCCATGCATTACCTTTTTTATTATTTCAGCCCTACCAGTCAATTGGCGTAGGAATGCGGTTCTTAAGACTTGTAATTGTTTATTTCATAAATGTTAACGCTAGATGGCGCAGTTGTTCGATAACCTGCAAAATTGTAGACGATTATATCTAGGTAGATGGCTGATGTCTTATTAAATTGGACATAAAGTAATCTTGGTTTTTTGTGATTATTTATTTTGTTTATGACAACATGCTAGATTCAAATTTGTATAGCAAGTAAAGTAATTCTAAATAAGGAAGTTGTAAAAATATATCTGTCAGTACATCAAAGGTAGATATCAGATGAACTGTCCGAAGCAGACGATTTAGAAAAAAAATGAAAATTTTTCTTTTTTGCGATGTCAAAAATATTTTGTGGATATTCTTTAGACTCTTACGTGGAAAACAAATTCAAAACTTTTATATACAGTCACAGGCCGCATTAAGCGACGGTAATTTCCGTTACTTTAACAGAATCAATTCCAAAATAATCGAGATCTGCGTTTCACATACTTCGGATAGAAGATCTTTGCTATAGTCATATATAATCACTAATAATTGATACGATTCTTTTTATAGGCTCTTGAGAATAAATATTTCAAGTTTTCTGTGTATATATTAAATTTATTTGATAACCGCCTACTTTCAATTATGTTCACACTGAGCTATTCAGTAGTTTGTAAATTTAAGGGGAAACGACTAAAAGGAACCCGTCAATAGAAGGATACAATATATACAGATAGCAATAAGAAGGATACAATTTTTGCCGTTTAAGCCAATATACTCAATTTACATGAAGCGTGTCGTTACTGACTTTATGTGAAATGCATTCACAAACTAATTACTTTAATACAATGTGTTGCAGAATAAAGACTTGTGGATTAATTAATATCCAGTGGATCAAATATTTTTTTAATATTTGAAACGTGTTTAAAATAAATGTATCGAAGGGATAAAAGTGTTTAAAATAATACGATTAGTTGTTATGTGTCTTATCTCTACATTTTTTGAAGCAAAATTTGAAATGGCACTACGAGCTGAACTGAATTTTTTTCAATATATTCAAAAACGCAGTATGAAATTTTATAGTTAACTATATGCATAATATATCAGTCTAATTTCTTTGATTATATTTTATACAGTATAATTATGTATGTTAGATTTGCCTAAATAAAGATATTTCCTCTTCTTTCAACAGATTTGGCTGTTAAGTTTGTTATTTAAACTTTTAATTGAGAAAGCGAATATAAAAATATAAATGAATAAATTATTTGTCCAGTGGTACCTTTATTTATCAACATAAATAATAAGCGCAGCATGGGTCAATTATCGGCGTATGGAAACGATTGGTTTATGAAATTTGCGATGACCTTTAACCGTTGACGATCCTTTTCAATAATTGGCGATCTTCAGCGACAGTTAACTTCTTCGAGATTTAAATGTTGTTCTGGATATGTTGAATGATGTGAATAATTCATATCTTCTTTGACGCGTTGAACTTTTTTTGAAATTTCCCGGAGGCCAGTCTTCCCACCAGAGAAGCTTTAGTGTTAAACTATTCGGTTTAATTCGACAAACATGATCATTGTAACTGCCATCTTTGTATTAATTAAGCCATTTTTAGCTTATTCTCATAGCCTATTCGAACCTTTTCCTTAGGTTTACAGTCGCATTACTCACGCATCGGACACTCTTAGGGTTTATCTAAGACATTGCATTTGTAAGATCTCGATTTCTTCGAAATTCGACTTCAGAAAAGTCTGGGTGTCATATATATAGGCACTATACGCGCTCTGTATGGACGGAGCTTGGTTTTGATAATGTTGCCTCGCGAATGTTGCTACTGTTTAATCATTGCATTATCTGAAGAGGGAAGTCAGAAGTTTCAGTAATAAATGAATATTTATAAAATTTTCAACGATCTAAGGAAACAAGAAAAACCATAAAGAGATATACGAGAAAAAACATAGGTTTCAGTAGTGGATAATTCCATTTGTATAGGAAATGACGTGATAAGAATAAACCTACTTTTTAAGGTAAGTGAAAAAAAATTAGTCCATATTTATGTCTTCGCTCAGGAATGGAATCATCTTACTTTTCTCTGAAAATAGATTTGATCTTCGCAATAATTAAATGTTTAAATTGCGTATTGTACCTACCGTCTCTATAAATATATACTAACTCATAATTTATTTAATAAAATTAAAACATAACACAACAGTTCCCCTTGTATTTATGAAATTATTATTGTCTTTTTGAAGGGAATATCTAGCTAGAGGTAGCAATTAATAAAGGTTTTGCATAGAATATTTCAAATATATCTTGTGTTGTACAAACATAATATATATGTACAAACATTTGGAAGTATGGTAACATGATCTACATTATAAACCAGCTACTTCTAGCTTTAATCGGACAAAAAGGGACTTGGATCGCATTTCGTTTTGATAGCGTTTTTGTGCAATAATTATGCAACCAAAATTGAAAAGTTGAAAATTACGGAGTTAACCGAATTTTATTCATTTATGTTAAAACATTAGTATATGGCGATTATGAATTACCGGCTTTTAAAATTACGTTTTCCTATTATGGGAATTAAATATTTGAAATAAAGTATTAAAGGCATAAATAAATATTAACTCCCACATGCCATCTCTGCCCAAAAATCCAGGTATCCCGACTATGAGGGAACATCACGCATGTGACCTAAATTATTTCACATTCAAACGTAGTCTTTTATTATTTTTAGGATCCGTTATATTTTCCTTTCTTATATATTGCTTAATCTAGTTCACCCGTGTTTTTCTTGACATCGTTTGTATCTTCTATGTTTTTCCACCCACTTACTTTATAAATAAGTACTTTGTTAGTTTCACTTTCTTTACATTCATCATAGTTAAAACACAATATCCTTTTTTTATAAAGAAAATATGATTGTGAAATAATATTTGGAATGATCTTATTTAAGTGAGTTAAATTTACGGTTATTTTTCTTTTGTGTTTTCCGAGACGCGTTCATGTACTTAAGTGTTGACTTAAGTACACTTTTATGACTTAATTATACTTTGATTCTTACTTAATTTGATTCTTATTTTGTATATTGCCTATGATTTTTTTAAATATAACTCAGCGTATACAGAAACTTATAATGAAAGTAGTCACTGTTAACAAAAGACACCATGAATACTTAAAAAAACTGGAAATTTGTTATGAACAGATGTAATGGTGAAATTTGTATATGAAAAACAAGTTTGTGATATGAATCGTCAATTTATTTCGACTTTCTAAGCTCTTATTTATTATCTTTGTTTGAATATGGAGATATGTATCACTCTGATTTTATTCAGGATGGTCTTCAGAAATTAGGGCACCTTTAAAACCTGTCAACACACAAGTGTGCAAGTATAACCTAAATGTAAGGCAGTCCGTTATCGATGTCATCAACGTATTGTCAAACGTTTTTAAAATGTTTTGGACAATCTAAATTATGCGGCATGTCTTCAAGAGAGATTCAATATCTTGCCTATACATGGTCTAGGATACGCTCCAAAAGCCTGCTCGATCTTTTTTTTCTATGAAAAATCTTACTCGTCCATGCTGCAAAACTTTGAAATCAACTGGATTGTAAAATCGGGAACTCGCCTGCTTTAAATATTTTCAAGGATCGTCTGAAAATTCCTAATCCTTGTAATCCTTACTACTACACCACCTTAATCCAATCCCGCTCCCTTCGCTTGATTATATTTTGTCAATATTAGTAAATTTTGTCTTCAATATACTTCAATATATATATATATATATATATATATATATATATATATATATATATAATAATTTTTTTCCTAAATTGGTCCTATTTTTAATTTTGTGAATTTTCTAGTAATTCTTTACGTATTGAGTAGATTTAGTTATTTACTTTTGTATCATACACATATTAAATCTATTCAGTTCAGACCATCAATCTGTTTTATTCCATTGGACGAAATTAAAAGTAATAAAAGAAATATGTAACTTTAAAGAATTAGTACAATTTGAAAACCCCTGTATTGCAGACCGGAGAGCCTTTAGAAACGTGAAAAATTTAATAATACAAATTATATGCAACTACGTTAACGTTACGTTATTAAAAACATGTAACGATATCTAGAGCCTACTTTCGAAACAATGTAAATAATTATCAACCGACAATAACATGAGTAAAAAACGATACGTAATTCTAATATTTGTCTTATATAATATTCTTGATTATGATTAATGGAAACACCGAAAAATATCGATATTGTTATTCAATGCACCGCAAAAGTTGATGTTTCTACGTGGCGTATTACCTCCAAAAGACATCGACGATATTGTTATCCAATGCACCGCAAAAGTTGATGTTTCCACGTGGCGTATTACCTCCAAAGGACATCGACGATATTGTTATCCAATGCACCGCAAAAGTTGATGTTTCCACGCGGCGTATTACCTCCAAAGGACATCGACGATATGGTTATCCAATGCACCGCAAAAGTTGATGTTTCCACGTGGCGTATTACCTCCAAAGGACATCGACGATATTGTTATCCAATGCACCGCAAAAGTTGATGTTTCCACGTGGCGTATTACCTCCAAAGGACATCGACGATATTGTTATCCAATGCACCGCAAAAGTTGATGTTTCCACGTGGCGTATTACCTTCAAAGGCCATCGACGTTATTGTTATCCAATGCACCGCAAAAGTTGATGTTTCTACGTGGCGTAATACCTCGAAAGGACATCGATGTTTGTTCATTCCTACTGCTGTTACTGCCGTTTTATGACATTGTGCACAGCAGCATTTGTAAGCCACGCAGTTTGTAAACAAACGCATGCAACCGACGTGTAGTAAGTCGACACCTAATGGAAGACAATTACTGTCACTTAATAACTTGCCGAGAATTGACCTCACGCAGTGACTTTAAGACTTTTGTTGAAGGGCAGTGACATAGATACTGATATTAGTGGTGAAACGGCTAATAGAAAAGTAAATCGCTTGAAAGAATAGTCTTTATTTGCGTCGCGATGAGTAAAATATTCGGGCTGTAATCGAATACGAATATTTGGCGTGCGTCCTGGCCGAACAGCCGAATATTCGACAAATCTATTCAACAGGATTTGAAGCCTGTATGCTTATCTGAAAATATTCCACATGTTTTGATTCTTATTTTGTTCCACATTTTTTGATTCTTATTTTGTTCCACATGTTTTGATTCTTATTTTGGCCACATGTTATCACTATATAGCGATAGTGTGATGAAGGCAATGCATTTGATCTTAAATGCAATTTGAAACCTGTAGCACTAACCGTCCAACAAGGTCAAATAGTCTTTTTCGCGATTGTTTAACTCTTACTGATAAAAAAAATTCATAAACAGAAAAAGTCAGCCAGTAATTTTGACTCAAACACAATCATCATACTATAAAACAAGCAGTGACAGAAGTTCAATATTTTCACCAGTTTCAATCAAACCGAAGATCCCAGAGAACACGTATGATTTTCTGGCAACGCTGTGAACAGATATTAGTTGAAATAAGATAGTAGCTGAAATGATGACGTAAGCAGATGAACCGCGAAGACATTGCTACTTAACTTGATATTATTTATTTAAAAATAAATGGAAATACTGTTGCTTGCTGGGAAATAAATTTAGTACATTGGTCAACAACATCACAATGGCCAGCAAAGCTTGCAGCAAACTATTTATCCGAAATTGAAAACAGTTTTATTCGAAAAATGTTTTTCCGGTTCCAAAAAAAAGTTGAATCGAAAAGATATTTCTAAAACTGACGTTCTAGTAATACAAAAACAATATTTCTGCATTACAATCAACCGCTTCTGTACTATGATTATGTTATTAAATAAATTTTAAGAGTGTTTATAGAAATAATAATTATAAATGATTAATACAACTATGTGTTTGATTTTAGATTATTCAATCAAATTTTTAAATCATTTGTAAGTATTCGGTATTCGGGTGAAAATGCTGAAATGGTTGCTACCGAAAATTCGTTCGTTGCGACTCATATATTTGTATTTACGTCTGCTTTTGACTCAATAAACTAATGGGGTAATTTAAAATAAATAATATAAATTTTAAAAATGTTTTAAATTTTTGTAGTAGAAGATGCAGTACAAATTATACCTTGCAGGTCATAACGATGACATGTCAAAGCAATGTATTTTATAAATGCGTGTGACAATAGCAACATAAACGTGATGTTTATGTTAACTATTGTCATATGTTTATGTTAACTAGTGTCATAGGCAACGGTTGGGTGACTTAGGACCAAATTGATAATGGCTGTTTAAATTGAAGAGTCGTTGAAATGGTCTAGTATTAGCAGCTTTACGTGAAGGTTTGTAAGTAAGTAAAGAAAATGAGAGAATATTGTAAAAATCTTTGGAAGTGGCACATATATATTATCATTTATATTCCGGCCAAAAGTTTGAGATCGCTAATTAAATATAAATTTATTTTTTATCATTGGTTTGTCATATCATACCTGTTCTGCATTTTTTATGAGATATTTTCTTTCTTTGCAGATAGTTATATTTTTTGTTGTTATCTCCCCAAAATTTCTGTAAGGCGTCCATTTGTTGAGTATTGTATAACTGATCGCCTCTGGTTATCTTTTATCATTTAATAATAGAATTCTTGTTTAACATAACATTTTTTTATTTTTTAATTTATTTATTTAATTATTTCTAATAAATTTTTTTTAAAATTCGTTTTTTTCTGTTTCCTATTTTAAAAAATTGTAAGATATAGGATAATCGCTATAGAGTTCATGATTTTTGGTTCAATAGTTTCGGAAATGGATGGCGGGACGGGGGCGATTTAAGCGGTTCTCTTTTTCCGCATATTTTTTTGGAACATCTCTTTAAATATATTATTTAAAATTTATAATATAAATTATTTTTGTATTGCCCATCACGAGCTCTTTATAATGATAATTCATATAAGATATATATGTGTATGTGTAAATAAAATATATTAATAAACAGGAATTAAAAATATTTTTTTTGTGTTCTTTATTTACCCTCTTAAATTGAGAGACTTATAGATGCGTGAGTGATCTTGTAAGGTTTCTGTTTTCCGGTTTGGGTATGGAACTTTAAATATTAATGAACCTTACCACACATGGTAAGTGGGAGAGTTGTTAAGTTGGTATAATTGGATAGGTAATTTAAAACGAAATTGAAGTTTCATTTACCATTTTTTTCATTTTTAAGTCTCTTTCACTTTCACATTAAGTAATAAGCTTTATATTTACGTGCCTTAAATTTTCCCCTTTAAATTTCCAATTGTGGCTTTGAAAAATTGTAGGTACCAGTATTTGATTAGAACTTTCATGTGAAATTATTTCGGTCAGTTTACATCAATAACTTTGCGAGACATAGGCAACAACGAACCCTACATTCTGCATGTTACGACATGCACTTGACGGGTTTTTTTAATTTTTTACATTGGGAAAGTAACACGTGAATATTAAGCGGATTTTTATCCATTTGCCTTAGTTATTGTAATTTCATTTGTAGTCTATGAAATATATGACTTTTCTTCTCAGAACGAAAGTGACTCAACTGAAAATAATAACTTTTGAATAACGGCATAAAAAACTTTTAAAATTCAACGTGCTCTGTAAACTGTATTTACTTTCATAAATAAGTCTCTTTTATAAATTACGAGTTGTGGAAAATGCTTTTCTGTGTGATTTTATTACAATCACTAAGTTTTTCTTGTGTTTGATTTATTGAGGTGAGATAGAAATACTTAAGCTGAATTAAAAAAATGTAAACTATTTTAATTCACAAAAAATACTTAGAAATTAAGTTTACCGGAACCTTTTCTGCGGCTTATAAAATTATATAACCATTTCATTTTAATGTAACCATTTCGGTTTTATTTTTTACGGTCACTAAAACAAGAAAATTACAACAATTCAGCATAAGACTGTTTTTGAATGAATACAAAGCGCCGAAAAGTCCATAAAATATAAAATAGTTGGTTTATATAGGTTCAATGTTTGTGTATAGGTTAAAAAAATCTAAAATATGAATAATATTACAATATTTTCATATTGCACAATTTCTATAACATATATTTTCGTAATATCACGTATAGGCATTAAGTAAATAGTGGCTTTATAAAAATTATTATGTAAAAAGTGTCACTTTCATATTTGATTCAGTCAAAATATCTTAAAAAATATCTCACTCAAAATATCGAAACATCTTACCAAGAAAAAAACATAGTATTAAGTAATAATATAATACAACTGAATTTGTGTAACTTTTATATAGACTTGTTCATTCAATGTGATGTAAAACATTAAGGCAATAGTGAGTGATACATCTAATAACATTCATGACAAACAATTTTGTGAAATGTAACACTTTCATATTTGATTTAGACAAAATATTTTTAAAAATATCTCACTCAAAATATAAAAATATCCCACTAAGAAAAAAACATAGTATTGAGTGATAACACAACACTACTGAATTTATATAACTTTTATATATACTCGTACATGCATTGTGATGTAAAATATTAAGGCAATAGTGAGTGATACATCTAATAACATTCTTGATAAAAAATTTTGTGAAATGTAACACTTTCATATTTGATTTAGGCAAAATATCTTAAAAAATATCTCACTCAAAATATCAAAATATCTTACTAAGAAAAAAACATAGTATTGAGTAATAACACAACACTACTGAATTTAAAACATTCTTGACAAACAATTTTGTGAAATGTAACACTTTCATATTTGAGTTAGACAGAATATCGTAGTACACAATACGAGAAACATTAATGAACACCAAAAACAATTACTTGAAGAATAACATTTGTTAGAAAATTATTCTTATGTGAAAATATGTTTTTATAAATAGACAAATATTATAATGTGATATGAAGGAAAATCGCTTGAAGAAGAAAACTAATGGTCGGCTGTAAGCGGATGAAAATGGATGATGGTTATTTATTCTTTTGGGGGATAGCTGCTAGGATTTTTATTATTGATTAACTCTGTATTAGAAATGAAGACCGCCGCTTTTTCTTATCATTTTAAAAGTTTGCTGGATAATCATCAACTTTGTTTACGAAGCTTTTTTAGGTCTGCTCATGGATGTTGTTCTCCATTTGGTTCATCATTAAGTGGTACCTACATGAATGTAACTCTATCTTTATTATTGTTACCATTTCGAATATCCGCTTCTAATGAACGAGAGATTATATAATTAAATAAAACGGTGTTGTACGGATTTAAAATGTTCAATTTGTTTACATAGCCTTCGTGTTTTCGTCGTATTGGAAACTGTTCGAAGTTAGGAATGAGTAAACAAAAAAAATAATTTGTGTTGTAGTAACACCAACAACAATAACAGCAACACTTAAACATGTCATAACTTGTGTATTCATTTCGCACAAAAATATCTCAGAACGTCGTGACGACTTAATTGAAAAAGTGTTGAACTTTTTTAACGAAAAGGACAAACAAACAACGCAAAGTACACATCATTATGATGTTGTTCTTCAGTTAAAAATTCATTCTAAAAAAAATTCCTTATCATTTTATTAAAAAATCACCGCCAAACATTAGGGGCGGCGCAAGAGAGAATGAAAATATTCGAAGAACCAATTATAGCTACGAGTATTATGAACAGCATTTTAGTATTAAGTGTGGTTGAACTAGTAAAGCTTTTCAATTTCATAGCAAAATATGTCAATTCGCAGAATTGGATCTTGATAAATACAGACAACGCAGATTCACAAATTTAATTACATTCGTTATTTGTGATATATCAAATACATAACTACAATTAAACTTGAAAATATTTTGGAGTGGTTATTAAACCGTGATTACATTTAGCCTTATAATAATAGTATCAGAATGCGTAATAGACTTGTTACATTAGTTTTTGTTATAGCTCTATTGATATCACGTCTGAAATACTAACAATATTTAGATATGATAAATTGTTTCATTGAATTTGTGGTCTGAATGCATGGACGCACCTTGGCTGCTTAACCATCTTGGCAGTGCACGGCTGTCTTAGTGCGTGCGTGCGTGTGCGTGTACTTGTGCGTGTGTGTGTGCGTGTGCGGGTGCGTGTGCTGTGTGTGTGTGAGTGAGTGAGTGCGTGTGTGCGTGAGCATGTGCGTGTGTGTATGTGTGTGTATTTGTATTGAAATGTATATTATTGTATATTATATTTTATAGTGTAGTATAAAAACGAAAGGAAAGAAAATAATTTAGAAAAAGGATTAAAAGAAAGAATTTTGAAGCCTGTTCTTTCTTCTTAGAAATGCATTTCGTTTTACATGTTTTACGATCTTTTTTAACTCAGAAATCGAATACCAAATCTGTATGCAATTTGCTTCAAAATTTGACTTTTCGCTACAGTAGGTCCCAAACATGATCGATAGGATGAAATTCGGGGTTCATGGGCGAATACCAGATCGTAGCGATTCTATTTTCCTCAAAAAAGTGTGTTGTAAGAGCAGCTATGTGTGATTGGGAATTGTACATCAATGTGAATCGATTCTCCAGTAGATTTTGAATCAGTGAGTCAAGCGACAGAAAGATTTCCTGAATATACAGTTGAGAATTCAAGCAGGTAGTTGTATAATCATGGGGTTTGTATCCGTATTACGCTCCAAACCATAACTGATCCAAACACGAGTATGTCTGTCATTCCCATACAAAGAAAATCGCGACTAATCAGTGAAAGAAACGAAAGTCCGTTGACATCCACCCCAGTGTCCATGAGCACGAGCATAAGTCTTACGCTCAACCGCCGCCGTAGATTGGCTACGGCGGTGGTTGAGCGTAAAGGAAGAGTACGAAATGGGACAACGAGTTTAGTATTGGGAGGACGTTAAAGGATTCCTAACCTTCTGATCAGAAATCGACCACTCATCGGCAATGTTATTGTTGACGACAATTATCTTTAAAAAAACAACAACTTACGAATATTCTGCTTCACTTAAAGGTTGCGGTTATTTTTGAAAAAAAAAAAATAAGTTCAATATGAAAAAGTAATTTGTATAGGGCAGTAAAACATTTAATATAAAGTGTTTCAAAAGTACATAATTTAACGCATTATAAAAGGTTGAACTGGACAATATCCACTTAGCAGAAGCTAATCTGATTAGTTCTAATTCCTGTCAGGAGTTTGCTAAAAAAATTCAAAATTATCACAAAAGAGCATATCTAGAATCTTGGAGATAGATATTATCTAATATACGCTCATCGATCTAAACGCTTTGCTTATTTTAAGAAAAAACTGTAAACGGATCAAAAAAAATTTCGGCTCAAAAAATGCGGAAGACCAAATTACAGAGTTGCTAAGCTGATAAGTAACATTTACTTACCTTTTGCGAAGTAATTTTTTAGCCGGTTTTTTCGAATTATTATATATATATGTATAAGTTTTGAGTATTATATATATTATATATATATATATATATATATATATATATATATATATATATATAAGTTTTGAGTATTACGGTTAAGCGCATTTACTATTTTTCTCGCTGCACTATGAGAGATCTGTATTGTTTTGGTAATATTAGTACGTGTATTAATAGCCATCAAGAACCGAATTTTACCCGTAAATATAGTTATATCATAAATGTGAGATTTGGAGGTTGTATTTCTCGGCCCCTGCACGCCTCGCTGATTCTTTCTAATTTGGTAAAGAATTTGCGTTCTCTGTATCTTTCCGCTAGCTCTTTAAACCGTTGACCTGTTTCTTTATTTAATATTCGGGTCACTGATTAAACTACTTCACTATCGTGGAAGCGAAACACCTGTTGAATACTGTATATAATAAAATAGACTCGAATTATATCTAAAGAGGATAATGAAAGAGGATTTAATTATTTGATTTGATTTAAGTCACTTCGTGCATAGTAATGAACATTATGTGCAGTGAACAAGGTTTGTAGCTAATAATTCGGAACAACTATTATACTCTTACTATTTCTAGGGATCCTTAGCCGTAGGAAAGATAGATGGAAGGATATTGAAGAAATTTTATGGGTACTGTTTAAGCCAAATGGCTACACCTTATAACTTTATCATGTTCCTCCTTCTGCTTTCCGCTCCTTTCTGTCACACTTTTGTATCTTCTACTGTTTTAGACTAATATGCATGAAAGTTTGCAAGCAGATACTTCTTAATTAAGATCTTATTTAATATCTTAGAATATATTTTGATATAAAATGAAAGCAAACATATATGTAAAGCGGAAGCGAATATTTTTTCGCACCTCCCAACGAGGATAGTTTTTTAAAATAATATTGAGATTCTATTTTCATTTTTAAACTCTCTTTTCAAAATATTAAATTTCAAAAAGACGTATCCCTCCCTCTAATTTTTGAATTTTCAAGAGAAATGTTTCGGTTGAGTGGCATCAACAACTGTAATAGGTGTACCAACTATGGAACGCTACGTTGTGTGTCATGGCAATCCCTTGGCCTTTTTAAAAATCAGGTATATGTCGTTGGTTAAATGAATTAATCCAGTTTGAATACACAATTCATTTAGGTAATTATATATCGATTATCTTGCAGCCGCACCTGCTATGAAATCGTAATTAATGTCACTTTTTGTTATACTCGTGCTCACCAATTGTCATGAAGACATTTTTTGGATGTTCTCAGAAGATAAAATTCATTAAATCAAACTTTAACTTTTTTTTTACTAATTATGCCTGTGGAACTTACGTAAACGTAATTAAGTAAGGTTTTTTGAGAGTGCGTTTTATTTTAGGACTAATGATTATTCAAATGTTTACTTTCATTTGCGTACAAGCAGTTGATCAATTACCATCAATGCCTCTAATTGAAAAAAAAAATAACTGAGAAGAGTGCATATCGCGACACGGTAGAAACCCCGCGGGGACTCAACTTCTTCCTATTCCACATATGCACGCTGGTGCACGGTGTTTAATCTAGGCCGAATTTTGACTGAAAATGAGTAACGTGATGGGCGCCAGTCCACGTCCCCTGTCTAAGGTAATATCAGGCAAGTTCAACATATAACATTGACAGAATAAGGAGCCATCATCAGATATTTAGCAGCAATCACTCGGTTCTCCTATCACAGTATTCAAACAATTCCTACGAGTGAATTACATATGAAAAGAGTTTGCATTCAATGCTGCATGATTGAAAATGATGAAATATTATGATTGATTGAAATATTATGATTTGAAATATTACAGCATCCATTAAATAGAAGGTATTAGTTTAGTACATTATTTAAAAAAGGAAGTTGGCTCATACTATTCTGACCGAAAAAGAATATTAAGGGAGGCTGTCAAGGAGATGAGGCT
>JAYKKI010000011.1:37567500-37615000 GCA_039881145.1 Druceiella hillmani
AGTTTTTTCCGGGACTTTGAAGTGTACGACTATCTAGATTAGTGTTATTACATAAATTTCACTACTTGGTAATATTAACAGCTTTACATAATTTTTCTAAGAGGCAATTTTACTCAGTTTCTACAGAAACGTGTAGAGATATAATATCACAAAAATTATGACGAAACTTGTCACTACCCTGAACGTAAGAAATTATTTACGGGTAAAGAAAAGATTCCCCGGGAAATGTATTGGGCATGGAGGACCTATAACTTTGTCTCCTTGGTCTCCTGACTTAAATCCATTTGACTTTTCAATATGGGTTACTACAAGAAGTCGATGTTCTCAAAAAAAGTCAGTTTTCCTAACTATGATTTTTTGAGTTCATCTAGATATTTTAATTGAGAAGGAAGACATTTAAGAGAACAAAGTTTTTTGGTGATGCCGTGTTTGTATTAAAAAATAATTATGAAAAATTTACGTAACTTTTTAAAATAATACATTTTTAATTTAATGTTAATCATTTACGGACAAAAATTATAATTTTTCTCTTATTACACTTTGGGTCCATTTTTAATATCATTCCAAGATAGCACTGTCAAATTTCTCAGTCAAGAAGGGTTTTAAATCACGTCAAAAATTAAGGTCAAAATCCATTTAGAATATGTCATGTTCCTGTAAATTTTTGACACCATCCTAAGATATACATTGATAACTCTACATTTAACTATATATTTGAAATTTATAAAACATACATAGGTGTGTTTCGGATAGGTCTTGTCATTCTCTACCACAGACTTCCGGAACTCTTGTGGTGGTGAAACATTTAATGATTATTTAGAATATTCATAATAAAGGCATTTATTATAAATTGGGAATCTAATCAAACCTATGATTTAAGATAAATTGTTATCACAATTTAATGCTTTCTTAAACTATTTGTATCATAAAATCTTTTGTTCAATAAGAGTTTTAAATTTTTTTAAGGAACTAAAAAAAAATTGTGGTGTGATTCCAAGTAATTTTAGATTTATCTTAGTAGAATAAATTAATTAGTATTATATTGATTTCTAATTCCTAGCTATTGCTTTCCAACAACGTATTTAAGATCAACTGTTTTTTACACCATTTCCTCGCACAGGATTCAACGAGCTCTGTCACACTAAGCGGCGACGCAGGCTGTTAGTCACGTTCATCGCTCGTTAAGCCCACAGATCGTTGCATATTTAGACCGCGGGCCTTCAATCAGGACTCTATATTCGATACGTGGAAATGCGAGAACAACTTTATAGATTTGTGGGAGGGGAATGTGATGTATGGCTTCGAGAGTTGTGGAAAGCGTCAACTAGCTGATCGGGCAACTTTTTCATTGCGTCATATTTTCATAGTCTCACATAGTTATTTATTCAAGAATCTAATAAAATAACGTTTAAAATGTTTTAATTGAGAAATAAGTTAATCTAAACATATTTAGCGAAATAGAGGTTTTGCCATTTGATCTTTTAAGTTTTCTATAGAAATTTATACATAATGGGACAAATACAACGACTTAGAAATCTTTTAAAACAAATGTTTTTAAAGATTTAAAAAATTTAAACAATTCCATCAACGATTTTTTTTATTTAAATCAAATAAAATAAGTCAAGTCAGTAATAGAGCTAATAATACTCATTTGAAGCAATTCTTAATTTGCGTTTTGACTTAATTTTGTGGGGTAGTAGACGGTTAATGAGATTTTTTAGTCATTCCTTGTTATTTGTTAAGTGAAAGCTGGCAATTTAAACAATCTAATTATATTAACAGCCATTAATAACATGAAAAAAGAATGGCTTCTTCCCCTTGAAAGCACTCTGAGAAAAACTCTGATAGTACGAGTATTACGTGATTGTTTAATCAAGTCCGTATTTAAAGAAAACTGATAATTAACAGATTGCGGGTAACAACGTTTTCAAGGAAGCTGGGAAACAATAAAGTAGTTCTATGAGTTTGCATAAGACAATCAATTAATAGTTTTATTGAAAATAAATTTAAAAGTATTTTCTTCTTACAATGCTCAAATCCCGAATGGGGTTAAAAATTGAGTAACAAAAAAGCGTGAAAGACCAAGCACTCTCAGAAATCTTAATAATTATGTCGTATCAGATGCAGGCAATTAGGTCACCAGATTCCGCTAATATGGCGGTCAAAGATTTTTTTATCTATTTGGCCGAAACGCAGTTGGTTTGTAGATAGCTAAATGTAGACGTACATGGGTTTAATTACGCGTCATAACGTTCCAGGGTTTTCATTAAATATGATAATTTGCAGTTAACCGCGTCTGTTACTAATCTGCCTTACCCTGTTTTAACGTCATCCGCGGTGGAAATACCGTAAAACTTTTATGACTTCAATAACTGCCACTGAGCGCTTGACCAAACAAATCCCTTTACCCTCTTCCACTGTCACCTTTTATACCTCTTTATTTCGGTTACTTAATTTTGAAAATAGTAATTGTTCGGTGGTCGGATTGTTCACCCGTCCATCAGCGTAAAATTCGAATAAGTAAACACTCACTTAGACTGCGATATCGGGAGGATCGTTTACCATTAAACTGATAACGGAAAGGGATCTCCTTTGAGACCGCACTCGCTTCATCCGTTACATTTTCCGTATTTCCTCGCTCGACCCTAGTCTCCGAGGTGTATATTTTCGTTTCAAGTTTATAAGGCGTGTATCAGTTATTTATTTTTTATTTATTTAATTTTAACAACAACCATAGTGTAATATTATAAACTAATTTTCGGTTACGGCACTGTTAAAGATTGTTTTAATAATATTTTTACTAATAATTTAATTTGCGGTATGTTTATGAGTTTTACAGATATGAAGTTTAGTTTTGTTAAATCTGACTTCTGAATGTTTTCGTTTCATGTTTGATATAGCAACTTGGTGGTTCAAACTGCATATGTTGGCTAAAAAATGCCGGCTATGTAACAATTTCGTTCATTTCTTTTTACTTGAATCTCTTTTCTCGGCCCTTTCTATATTTTCGTTATTCGTTCATGTTATGTGTCCAGCAACTAAAGTCAAGCCTTACTGCAATTCGGGCGTAGTATATCGATAAGGGTCCGATTTTACTACCGTTTTCAGTTCATTGTTATCATTCATAGTTCCTGGATCCTCATGGTCCTTGTCATTTTCAGAACGAACCTGTTTATACCAATAACGTTACGAGCGTTAATTTGCCTTGTTTGGTTTGTCATACACTTCTAATCAAAATATGACGAAATTCGAACGTATAAAGTGACAAGTGAATGACTAAATTTGAAGATGAAATAACGCGGTCTGAAACCAAAATTCATTTGAATTTGGAGAATAGTGTCAATTTAAAGATAATGCGTTATGGAAAAGGCCAGTATAACAGTTGAAAATTTTAAAGGGGGCCAGTAACACCGAATCGTCAACTTTATATCACATTTTTTATTTTTCAGTATGAAAATTAAAAAAAAATCTGCTTTACCCAATTTTTTTATTTTATTTGTAAAAGTTTGCAATTCAACTAAAATTTTGGGCGAAAACAGCTTCTTTTATAAACGATGATTTTATTTGTGTCCTGAATGCAGGCATTTCTATACTGAGGAATTAGTAAAGTGTGGTCACGGTCAGAATACAATTAAAATTCTGGAAAATAGGTACCAAAATTGTAAACGAAAATATAATGCGAAAATATAATAAATACTACGTGAATTCTTTGGGTCACACGAATTTTTTTTGTTATGTATATTGTAATGTTATTCTAAAAATGCTTGAAAAGTTCTCAAAAACCAACCGCACGCATACCGGGCACTATTTTGCAGGAATTGTTTCGAGTCACTTCGAACCTCATGTAGGTCGATTAATAATAGTCCTCGTATAGAATAAATTTCAGTATCTAGCTTAAATATATCCTGAGGTATAGACCTAAGATAGTACCTACATTTTGCACTTACTTTTAACTCAGTCACTGACAGGTTATCAAAACCTTTAGTTTACTTCTAATATTTTATGAACTATGAAATTTGGTACAAGATAAATCTAGCTTAAATATATCCTAAGGTATAGACCTAAGATAGTACCTAAATTTTGCACTTACTGTTAACTCAGCCACTGACAGGTTATCAAAACCTTTAGTTTACTTCTAATATTTTATTTACTATGAAATTTGGTACAAGATAAATCTAGCTTAAATATATCCTGAGGTATAGACCTAAGATAGTACCTAAATTTTGCACTTACTGGTAACTCAGTTACTGACAGGTTATCAAAACCTTTAGTTTACTTCTAATATTTTATGAACTATGAAATTTGGTACAAGATAAATCTAGCTTAAATATATCCTAAGGTATAGACCTAAGATAGTACCTAAATTTTGCACTTACTGTTAACTCAGCCACTGACAGGTTATCAAAACCTTTAGTTTACTTCTAATATTTTATTTACTATGAAATTTGGTACAAGATAAATCTAGCTTAAATATATCCTGAGGTATAGACCTAAGATAGTACCTAAATTTTGCACTTACTGTTAACTCAGTCACTGACAGGTTATCAAAACCTTTAGTTAACTTCTAATATTTTATGAACTATGAAATTTGGTACAAGATAAATCTAGCTTAAATATATCCTGAGGTATAGACCTAAGATAGTACCTAAATTTTGCACTTACTGTTAACTCAGTCACTGACAGGTTATCAAAACCTTTAGTTTACTTATAATATTTTATGAACTATGAAATTTGGTACAAGATAAATCTACTTAAATATATCCTGAGGTATAGACCTAAGATAGTACCTAAATTTTGCACTTACTGTTAACTCAGCCACTGACAGGTTATCAAAACCTTTAGTTTACTTCTAATATTTTATGAACTATGAAATTTGGTACAAGATAAATCTAGCTTAAATATATCCTGAGGTATAGACCTAAGATAGTACCTAAATTTTGCACTCACTGTTAACTCAGTCACTGACAGGTTATCAAAACCTTTAGTTAACTTCTAATATTTTATGAACTATGAAATTTGGTACAAGATAAATCTAGCTTAAATATATCCTGAGGTATAGACCTAAGATAGTACCTAAATTTTGCACTTACTGTTAACTCAGTCACTGACAGGTTATCAAAACCTTTAGTTAACTTCTAATATTTTATGAACTATGAAATTTGGTACAAGATAAATCTAGCTTAAATATATCCTGAGGTATAGACCTAAGATAGTACCTAAATTTTGCACTTACTGTTAACTCAGCCACTGACAGGTTATCAAAACCTTTAGTTTACTTCTAATATTTTATTTACTATGAAATTTGGTACAAGATAAATCTAGCTTAAATATATCCTGAGGTATAGACCTAAGATAGTACCTAAATTTTGCACTTACTGGTAACTCAGTTACTGACAGGTTATCAAAACCTTTAGTTTACTTCTAATATTTTATGAACTATGAAATTTGGTACAAGATAAATCTAGCTTAAATATATCCTAAGGTATAGACCTAAGATAGTACCTAAATTTTGCACTTACTGTTAACTCAGCCACTGACAGGTTATCAAAACCTTTAGTTTACTTCTAATATTTTATTTACTATGAAATTTGGTACAAGATAAATCTAGCTTAAATATATCCTGAGGTATAGACCTAAGATAGTACCTAAATTTTGCACTTACTGTTAACTCAGTCACTGACAGGTTATCAAAACCTTTAGTTAACTTCTAATATTTTATGAACTATGAAATTTGGTACAAGATAAATCTAGCTTAAATATATCCTGAGGTATAGACCTAAGATAGTACCTAAATTTTGCACTTACTGTTAACTCAGTCACTGACAGGTTATCAAAACCGTTAGTTTACTTCTAATATTTTATGAACTATGAAATTTGGTACAAGATAAATCTACTTAAATATATCCTGAGGTATAGACCTAAGATAGTACCTAAATTTTGCACTTACTGTTAACTCAGCCACTGACAGGTTATCAAAACCTTTAGTTTACTTCTAATATTTTATGAACTATGAAATTTGGTACAAGATAAATCTAGCTTAAATATATCCTGAGGTATAGACCTAAGATAGTACCTAAATTTTGCACTCACTGTTAACTCAGTCACTGACAGGTTATCAAAACCTTTAGTTAACTTCTAATATTTTATGAACTATGAAATTTGGTACAAGATAAATCTAGCTTAAATATATCCTGAGGTATAGACCTAAGATAGTACCTAAATTTTGCACTTACTGTTAACTCAGTCACTGACAGGTTATCAAAACCTTTAGTTAACTTCTAATATTTTATGAACTATGAAATTTGGTACAAGATAAATCTAGCTTAAATATATCCTGAGGTATAGACCTAAGATAGTACCTAAATTTTGCACTTACTGTTAACTCAGTCACTGACAGGTTATCAAAACCTTTAGTTTACTTCTAATATTTTATGAACTATGAAATTTGGTACAAGATAAATCTAGCTTAAATGTATCCTGAGGTATAGACCTAAGATAGTACCTAAATTTTGCACTTACTGTTAACTCAGCCACTGACAGGTTATCAAAACCTTTAGTTTACTTCTAATATTTTATGAACTATGAAATTTGGTACAAGATAAATCTAGCTTAAATATATCCTGAGGTATAGACCTAAGATAGTACCTAAATTTTGCACTTACTGTTAACTCAGTCACTGACAGGTTATCAAAACCTTTAGTTAACTTCTAATATTTTATGAACTATGAAATTTGGTACAAGATAAATCTAGCTTAAATATATCCTGAGGTATAGACCTAAGATAGTACCTAAATTTTGCACTTACTGTTAACTCAATCACTGACAGGTTATCAAAACCTTTAGTTTACTTCTAATATTTTATGAACTATGAAATTTGGTACAAGATAAATCTACTTAAATATATCCTGAGGTATAGACCTAAGATAGTACCTAAATTTTGCACTTACTGTTAACTCAGCCACTGACAGGTTATCAAAACCTTTAGTTTACTTCTAATATTTTATGAACTATGAAATTTGGTACAAGATAAATCTAGCTTAAATATATCCTGAGGTATAGACCTAAGATAGTACCTAAATTTTGCACTTACTGTTAACTCAGTCACTGACAGGTTATCAAAACCTTTAGTTAACTTCTAATATTTTATGAACTATGAAATTTGGTACAAGATAAATCTAGCTTAAATATATCCTGAGGTATAGACCTAAGATAGTACCTAAATTTTGCACTTACTGTTAACTCAGTCACTGACAGGTTATCAAAACCTTTAGTTAACTTCTAATATTTTATGAACTATGAAATTTGGTACAAGATAAATCTAGCTTAAATATATCCTGAGGTATAGACCTAAGATAGTACCTAAATTTTGCACTTACTGTTAACTCAGTCACTGACAGGTTATCAAAACCTTTAGTTTACTTCTAATATTTTATGAACTATGAAATTTGGTACAAGATAAATCTAGCTTAAATATATCCTGAGGTATAGACCTAAGATAGTACCTAAATTTTGCACTTACTGTTAACTCAGCCACTGACAGGTTATCAAAACCTTTAGTTTACTTCTAATATTTTATGAACTATGAAATTTGGTACAAGATAATTTCTTTTATGAAGATTATGATATAATTATATCATTAAATCGTGGTTGATCTCAATCCTTCAAATCACTTATTGATGCAGTTTTTTTCATACGGGTTAAAATATGCCAATTTAATAGATTACTTTGCTTTATATTTTACCAGCTTTACCTTATACATATACGTTTTTAAACATAAAATAAATATATTATGAAATAAGTTTTTAATTATATTTTCGATAAGTTACATAAAAACGAAATAACTTAGGGAATTAACTGGGCAATAATTCGAAATATCCTTAAACGAGCTAACGAAGTTTTTCCCATAAGGCTTATTGTATAAATACGCTTACGGCCTTTTGGCATTTGAAATCAACCATTCTACTATTTCTACTTTGGTTAATTAAAACTTACTTAACTTCGGATAAGGATTTCTGATTTTGATATATCTTATTTGCGATTTTGCGCTTTGTTATATCGTAATTTTGAATTTTACATTTTGAATTTTGTTATTGTTCCTAGTTAGTTTTATTTTTCATATATTATAATGGAAATTCTACATATTTAGCATACCACATAAGGATTCGGGTATCTCTAAGCCACCTGATGCCAGTTGTAGATTTTATACGATAACTGATGCTTTGCACGAGTGCATAAATATGCTGCGCACAAAATGGTATACGGCAAACAACCTCAAGTACGCTGTACAAAATAGGGCCGATATATATTGCTTGGACTTGCATAGAGAATGAGAATGTGTATAGTTCTCAAGACGAATATAGGGCCGTTAAGTGGAAACATTCGATTTATGATGAATTTTTATGTGACCTAAGGTCTACAGGTGCTCGTTCTCTATAAAAATCGAAATTATTCTGATAACAGGGTACTTATTTGTTATTTTGTGCTGAAGGTAGTTCTGTTAAGTGGTTTCAATCCATCAGGAGTTTGAACAATGTTTAGGAGCAATGTCGATGTTAACATTAGATATTCACAATAGAAGCAAAGAAAAAACATAAAAATATGATTTAGCGATCATTTAACGTATAAGTTAAAAAGGGTTAAACAAAATATGAAACATTGTTGAATATATTTGCCGTTAATTTTGTAGAAATTCATTATTCACAATTAAATGAAACTACGTGATGTAGTATTATCAAAAATGCTCTCTTTGCTAATAGCCCACCTGAAGATGTTGTAATATAACGAAACCTAGGTCGTGGTAAAGAACTTAAAGAAAGTCGAAATAATATATCACGTAGTTTTATTTAATTGTGAAAATATGAAACATTAAGTGGTAGATGTACTTACCGGGAACATCTCCAATATAATTACGCCATCACTGTATGCATAAGCTAAGTGAGAGTCTTTACAGCGCTTAAATATATAACATTAATGTTTATGGAAAACTCTGTAGAGGATAGTATATATAATACAGAAAATATAGGTATTAGTAATGAAAGTTCAGGGACAACAAATCAATTACGAGGATCAAGACCTGTTAAAAAAGACCAACAAGATACTAATGGTCGGTTTGTTTCAGTAAAGGGCCAAAATACTAATTTTATCAAGTTCTACTGTGAGATAGAGCGAAATTTTCTAAATTTTCAGCTTCAGGGTGGCTTCAATTTCATTAAAAGAAAATTGCTAGTGAGTGTTTCGGGTATTGGAGGAAAAGGGCATTCGATATATTGGTTATAATAAATTTCCTGTCAGTTTATAAATTCACATTCTGATTAGAAGCAGAAGATCTGTCTTTTCAGAAAATATCGTACTTATACTTACTAACAGTAATATCAATAGCTTCTAGATATAGTGTTAAGAACGAGTTGTTTTTATCATTGATAACTATTCAATTTCTATTTAGGCGGTATTATTTGTTTTTACTACTCGCATATCGAAACAAAGCTTTCACTCTGATGACGTATATAAGACCATCGTCTAAGGCGGAAAGCCCGATCAGAAACGTTTTATCCGCATTCGCACATGTTAAATTGGATTAATAAAATCTGCGTGCCGATGTCGAGATGGGGACTAGCGATTTAGAAAGCGTGCGTGCTTAACAAAGTATTACAAATTCAGAGCACAATTTTTCATTAAGCAGTGTTTGTTTTTCATTACTGTTGAATAACCCCCGGCGGCTGATCCCGGTGGCGTCGTGCGTTTCGTTTCCACGCATTGTCTCACGATGCCTGCTGACGGAATTATACGCTGGAGGTCGATTTCAATGGGAATTTTAATTAGGATTATACATTTTAGGTCACATTGTCGTTTGATTTCACTTCGAACTTTTAGGGACCAATGAAAAATGTATTGTTGTGTATGTTTATGTTAGAAAACGAACGGTAGGTATTCCAGACAAGGATGTAATGTTTGTTGGTTAAATTGTAAGTCTAAGGAAACGTTTTATTTATGATTTCATGCCACAGCTCAGTTGGGTAAGAAGATGAGCATCCTAACTGTCTTATTTATTCTTTATTTTCATAATTTTATAAGGTTTATATTGTTATCATTATTGTAGTCATTTTTAGCCTGAAACTTAATCAGCTGAAATATTTTTCAGAAAACTCTTTACCCTTTCCTTTAAATATCGCTTTTCTTCTTACGAATATCTGTTATTAGTGTACGTCGCTATAGTCAAAATGGTGGTCTTGGAAATTCAACATTAATATGTTCATCAAAATAATTAAGTTCATATACATATTTTTTATGATGGAATATACTTTTGTCTATTTCATTTTATAGAAAGTATTGTTTTTTTTATTTCCTTAAAATGTTATGTATATATAATAGTGACATTCAGGTCCTTTTGTAAGAATTTTGGTTTTCAGCATGTAAAAAAGCTGAGGTATAGATATTATAATATGCGTGTGTGTATAAACTATTCAGGCGCTCTCATACTGAAAGAATCTTAAAAGTTTTGGTTATAAAAAACTTGGCCATAGCATAACAGTTATCATCGGTTTTAGATTGTTTGTTATAGATATAATTCTACTTAAGGTCATAATGAGTTATTGTTTAAGGAGAATGAGATTTTTTTCAGAAATTCGCTTTGAAAGGTTGTTTTTCATTTAAAAAAATCCTTTTCTAAGTTAATAGAATAAAAAACTAGCATGCTCAGAAGAAACTCGATACTAAATAGGAAAGTAAAATAATAATATCGTATCATGTCTCATGTACAGATATCGAAGAAACGTCTTTTGAACACGCGTTCTGTTCCACGACAGTAATTAACTTCACGTGGGCTCCAGTTAATTGAGCTGGCGTTCGACTTGCTTCGTACTAATGATGTGTATAGCAATTGAACTGAAATTGCGCATCCAAAATATGAAGCATTACGCAATACTAATCCAAGACTTCCGAATAATTTATATTTTCCGCTATGTCTGCCAAATTAGCACGAAAAACCTATTGCGAATTAAATCTGACTTTTGAATTGATGACTTTACTAAGTCAGCGCGGAGGCTTTCACTGATAGTATATTTTAGTACACGATAGCAGCTCGTATTCGGCTGTTACTCGCTGTTGAACATTTGCTTGCTTTAGTTATTTAAGAGGTAAGAGGTAACCGATTCACTACGCTCTATTCAGAGACTAGATTGATTTCATCCTCTGGTAATTCCAATCTTTTACGACTGTGAAAATCGCAAAAGATAATTCTTACTATTGTTTTTCGAATACATTAAACATTTTTTGTTTTTAATAAGTCTTATCTAAATTGGTTATCATGAAAAAGAATAGTATATCTTTAGATTACTACATCCATCGAAAGCTTCAGCAACATTTAGCTTAGCGCCTAATATAGTATATGAGTGTAAGCCGTTAAACTATATTAATATGAAACATAACTAACATATCATATAAAAATAATTTTGCAGGTTGGTTTATTTCTTGCTCTAATGTTGGTTTACACCTTATCACTGGGTATAGCCCCGTTAAGTTGGTAGCGTGTCTGATAGTAATTTCATATTGATCGAGTATTGTGTCGTCGCCCTTCATATTTTCACTGAAATCCCGCGCTCACTCGGACAGATTATCTCATGTCTTGCGACGTGCTTAAAGGCTGTGTTGAAAGGCGAATCATCAATCAAGTGGCGATTAGTTTCAAAAGCGCCCTTGTCGATCTCCGTCGATAGACACGTGCAAGAGTGATTGGTATTCACTGATATTACTAGCACTTGAACTGTCATCTCAGCTAAGCAATTTTATTGATATACTTTAAATATTAATTTTGAGGAGAATAGTGAAAATTTTAAGTAAGCTACCTGGTCTTATATACCATTTACGCTCATCTATTCAATTGTATACAAATGGTTTGCTAATTTATATAAGACTTTTGCATATTATTACCGCAATTAATGATCTCTCTTAGATCGATCAGTTGATCTCTTAATCAACCTCTATAAATTTTGCTATAATTATTGATAGTCGAAGGCTTCTTAAAAATCGATATTTACTATTAAGATGTTATTCTCTACTACACTATTCTCTACTACATTTATTATTCCTTTATTTCGATCTGCTAATAGGCAAAAGTAAATGACGCAAGATATGCTGAAAATTAATGAAGTAGGATATAATTTTTTTAGTGTAATACGACAGAAACTGAAATTCACCTATTCCTAATTTCCTATTGGTTTCGTTGAGGTATGGAATTGTAGGTTATGCGGGTTCGATTGAAGGTAATTAAAAAAAATTAGAATGTCTTCAAACAATTTTCATTCCCTTAATTTTCGATTTCATAATTACTTGTGGATCTTGTAACGAGGCTGAATACCTTTGCAGCATATTTCATGTGATTTTTTTAATATGAGCCAATGCTCGATCTTGTCATAGCGGAACATATTGCTTGTAATGACAGTGCACCGATATTTCATATCGGTATGGTGTACTATTCTGAAATAGAACTCTCATAAAATAAGGATTCTGTGCTGATAGTCTATCTTCGCACGCAATCTAAGCCTACTCTGATATCTTTATGAAATTGATAAAATTTATAATTAATATTTTTCCAAGTTCGGAAATGTATTCATACTATTTAAAATTTTCCCGGTTAACTGCTCGAAATTCAGTCGGATTCCAAGGAGTTTGTTTACAGGTCATGCATAACAAATTGTAATCTTGTTGCAGTGTTATTTCCATTGGATACCGTTTCCAACCCAAGCATTCTGCCATCACTTATATTATTCCTTTTGTAGTTTACGTCGTTAGGGGATTTGATTTCATACTTTTTACTTCTCTTCATAACATATACAACGAATCTAATAGTGAACTTTTCCAGCGCGATATCGACTTGGTGTTCCTTTCGTAAGCTATACTTTAATGTGAAACAAATATGCAGTGATAACTTATTCTCGCTGCGTCGAAACAAATATGCAGTGATCTTATTCTGCTTAGTTTATTCCCCAATCTTCTTCGTATCAACTTAACAGAATTTTCCTGTAATAGGTATTATTCATACGAGATCTCGTAATGTGGATGACCACCTCAAATTTCACTGCTATATCATGAAAATTATAACATTATGTAGGGATTCCTCCAGCGACACTCCTTTTATTTCCATTATATCGATTGCATTGGGACTTTGTTTAACTCTTTAATCTTTTTGATACGTATGCATTCTCAAAATGGACCAACATCTACGCTTATGGTAGAAAAAATTTTAAAAATATTTTTAGATAATATATGATAATGTATACGTTCCCTTTTAGTTTTTTTTTAATTATCAATTAATTATACTGAAACCCTTTCGATTCGATGGTTTTTGCTTCTAACTGTTACATGATGGGATTAAATCATAGTTTATCTAATCTGCTCATAATGTAAAGTGTATTTTAACCTAAACCTTCAAATTTTTTTAAACCAAATGCGTTTGATATCACTTTATATTTTATTTCATCAATGAAAAGATTTTCAGTAATTCCCTAACTAATTTATGGTATTTAGAATTTAAGGAACTACGATTAAGGATTTTTTTAATTTAAAATAATTATTTTTTAATTTCCAAGACCTATTGTTCCATGAAAAAACAATGTCGTATTATTGTGTATTTAAGTATATTATTTATAAACTTAGTTTTTAAAGCGTTATGCTCTATGGGAAAGAGCAATACAAAGTATGCAATTATGGATAATTATTGTTTTGCATTTTTTTATGTTTTTCTTTTAATTTAAAATAAATACAACTTATATAAGTTTTTTGTTTTTATATATACATAATCACGACTACTTTGTTCGATACAAATATGGCATAAATGAAAAAAAAAAAAAATTTAAGTGTCTTTGCACGGTGCTTGCATTGTTTTTGTTTCTACGGTTTCCCACGGACTTCTTCTTTTGCGACTTTTGCAAATTGCAACTTTTTGGAGTAATTTATAATATTTTTTTTCTAATTATTCTTGTAATACCGCCTACATAGAAATGTCAATTGGATTTAAGTTGGGAGACCATAGAGGCAAAGCTGTGACGGGACCGCCGTTGGAACTCTGCACGTCTGTAAATATACATTCTTTCGAAACTCAGTTCTTCGTCTATGAAAAATGTTACGTCCTCCCGTTTACGCAATCTGAGCTTAGAAAGGGGTAAATTAACTACCTGTTTAGTAGCACAAACCAAATATTGACACAATATTGTTCTTGCAAATTGAGTCCATAATATAAAATTGAAAACAATTTAATTTTCTTTTTCGTTTTTCGATATTTTAATAACAGAAATAAAGTTTCCATCTCAATTACTCGTGTCACAAAGAACCATTTTGTCTTCAATATGCGAGTTAAGCTGGAAAAATATCAAAAAAATTTATAACCCTGGGACTATAATTACATACACGTGTTTTGGATTGGTCTTGAGATTCTCTACCTCAGTTCATGTGCTTGACACTATATATATATATATATATATATATATATATATATATATATATATATATATATGTATATGTATATATATATATATATATATATATATGTATATGTATATATATATATATATATATATATATATATATATATATATATATATATATATATATAAGTTTAATTAGCCACATCTTCGGGTCTTTTTCTAGAAATATTCCTGAAATTTCAAGAATTTACTGTAGGGTATAAATTGACAAGATTCGGCGCTGAAGCTTTAAGTGAATTACATAAAAGATAATGGATTTAAATCGATATGAAATACGGATTCTATTACTTTACGAATTTCGTCTGGGTCACGATGCAAAGACTGCCACAAATAATATGTCATACGACGAGCAAGTCCACGTTGTCTTACGCGATGGCAAAGATTTGGTTCAGAATGTTCAGGAATGAAGACTACGATCTTGAGGACGAACCCCATACCGAATGTCCTGTTGAATTGAACTTTCAACGATTACGACGCCTAATTGAGGAGAATTCTCGACTGATGACTCGTCAATTGACAGATGAACTACACAACAGTCATGGCACCATAAAAACACTTTCGCACGAATTGAAAATAGGAGTTTGAGTATCCAAAATTGAAATAAGTGCCAAAAAGGTGATGCTTAGCTGCTGCTGGAATGTCAAGGGCATTATTCCTCGGTAGTTGCTTCCAGGTGGGTCTACAATTAATGCAAATATTTACCATGAACAATTGGACCGATTACCTAACAAACTGAGTAGTCAACAGGTTCGAGTTTATTTTTTACATGATAATGCTAGACCACATGTTGCAAAACGTAATCGTGATAAATTAGAGGAGCTCGGCTGCGTTCTACCCACTCATCCACCATATTCGCCGGACATTGTGCCCTCTGATTACCATTTATTCAGGGCCTTTCTATTTTTCTTTATATTTTTCTAAGTAGTAAATTCGCTTTCATGCGACACTTGATCGTAGGGTCACTTCCATATTTGGCTATTAATGTATCAACGATTTAAAATTGAATAAGCTTTATCACCATAATATCATCACGTTAATAAAGCGAAACACGCTTTGCCACTAGACATCACTTTCGCCTTTACGTTCGTTTCGTTACATTTTTCGTGATGCTGCCAAAACTTAATTTCATACTAAAAATGCACCTTGCCACTTATATGTATATGTATTTATATATATATATATATATATATATATATATATATATATATATATATGTATGTATGATGGATGATTAAAGTTTTTATTATTTATTACGTCATTGAAGTAACGATAAAAACTTTTGCACTTTACTACTCAGCGAGGACAGTGAAGTGACATACAAAGCATACCACCAAACATAACATAAATATTATTTTATGTAGCATAGAATTGATACTTAATGACATCTTTGTGACATTAATATTCGTAGAGAGAGTATTTGAGACGAAAGTTTTGTAATATAGGCAGCTGATATTTAAAAGATCCACAGTCTTTTACGCAATTCCACCGGCTTTTCTAAATTCAAAGAGGAAACCAAGTTTGTTAAACTATTTAATTAAAATAATTTTCTTCATGAAATTGCTCTTAATGTTTGACATTGAGCAAAGAGACAGTTACGTAAAATGTTCATTGCGTATGGATGAAGTTATGTATGGATATTCGGTCGGTGTATAATTTTTGATCTGAGTTTAGATATAGTAACTATAAAAATTAGGCCATATATATCATAAATCTAGAAATTTCATTATTTAAAAACCTTGAAATTTAATTATTTCCTTTAAATTGTTTATTGTGTTAATTTAATTTTACAGTAAAATAATAATAATTTTACATATTCCTATATATCTGAAAGGTATACTCATGTATACTTCTTATTCTTGGATGTGTGCGCACTAAATGATAATTATGATGCGTTGCGTTTTATTATATAAAATATGTGCAAATAATAAACAGTAAAGTTTAAATAAACATCCCTAAGTAATAAAGTTATAATCAATTGTCATTACAGTACTATTATATAAGTTGATAATCTCAACGGCACGGCTATAAAATGACACTGCAATGGAAGTCACGTAAAATTTGCACATTAAATTATAATGGTCACATTTATACGTGATTGTTATTAAAGTATCCGTTGAGTTCACCAATTTAATTATTTGATTATAAATAGTGTTCTTAATTATTGTTATTGAAGGAAAATCAATGAATGGTAGAAGTGTTACTTCAACCCTTTGGTAATATTAACAATTGATGTGTAACGATAATAAGAAATTTGTTAGGAATATAAATTAACACAATAATTCTCATTGTATGTTATGTCAGTGTTAATTATGTTATTGAAATATGGTTAAAATCGGCAAAAATCGTTAATAAAGTGTCTGCAACTTAACTGCCACGTATAACGATTGTCAGTTCTGGCTTTTGCGTGCTGTGTACTTCTTTAGGACGACACAATTAAATGGAGAACCGACACTTGTCAACGGTAACACATGTTTATAGATGTTTATTTAAAAGGTAGTGTTTTTTATATCTAAGCAATTTCTTTCCGAGGGTGTTCGATTTTCACACTGCAATTTTAAATTGCTCTTTTTTCATAGTTTACCAGGTTATAAAACACGTTGGTCGCAATCATCGTAGGCGGTGACAACATGTCATACCACTTGTTACATTTATATATTGTATATAATCCATATTAAATATGTAATGTATTTATGTATGAAAATAAAATGATTTTTTTACACTGATTTCATTTCATATGTTATTATTTTACATTTTGTATTAAAATGAAAGAAACAACAAACACTTATATTCAACATGTTTTTTGCAGTCGAAAATACAAAATTTTCAAAAATTTTCCTTTTTTATTTCCAAAACTGTGAATACAAAGTAAATTGTACTATTACTTTATTGACTCACTCTAAGAATACATAGTAAGATATAGAGCGAACACCATAGACACATTGTCCAAGACAACGCTTCTCCGTCACAGAATATCGAACTGCAAAAGTAAGGATATCTGCGTGCGTAGGTGGATTCACAGGTTTGTGCTCTTTTAATTCATTTAAAAGCAGCTCGTATCAAATGCAGTCAGCTTTAAAGATAATAAGAAGAGAAAAGGAAAAATAAATAAACATACAACCTAAGTCAGTAAAGTGTCTCTATAATGTGTAATTATATACATAAAATAACTAGTCTAGTACATCAAAGACTCTCTCCCGGCAGATGCCCTCTCCGGCTATGAGATCACCGGCAGTGAAATCACCACTAGCTATGAGAAAACGAAATGTTGAAGTATCAAAAGATTATTTGCAAATATTTTCACTTTTTATTTACAAGCTAGAGTATTTTTCACAAAATTGTGGTTTCCGCCAATAAAACAAAAACAGTGTAACTATTTTTGTTATATTTCAAAGCACAAATAAAGGCAATGAGAACTGCTACTGTGAAAAATAGTTTTGAACAATTTTTTTAATACGATTGAATCAAAACTAGACAACTGGTACACCGTCCAGGCCGGAATTTTTATATACGCTGTAATTATTACAGTTTTTAAAAAATTCATATCGAAATAGGAAAGTAAACGGAAACAATGAATGAAAAATATTTCCAAAAAAAAACGCACTTTTTAAAAAAATATCATAGAATATAATATAAATATAATGTAATTTCAATGACTTGAAACTTGTAGAAAATAGAAGAAAGATTAAATTCTCATTTTATTCCGCCTCTAATGTTTCGAGAATTTCCATGCAGGATAGGTAGTGGTATTCACTTTTGTTTTATTCCATAATTATATTGCGAACCAGTAATAAATTTATGTCCATGAACCAGACCAACTGATAAGGTTTTTTTCCAAAATTTATTCTTATGGCAATGAATATTGATATCAAAAGAGATCTTATGTCACTTATACAGTGACATAATAAGTTAATTTATCAATTAAAATATATACGTGTGGGAGTAAATTGAAATATTTTAGGGGTACACGGGCAAAATATAATAAGTACTATAGGGATATGACATGTTCTTTATCTAAATTGCTTTGAAGAAATTAATTTTAAGTAAATTAAAATGTCACAATTTAATAAGTTGTTAAGTGTGCAAATTAAATTAGTTACGAGAATATTTTCAAATTACATAAAATGCTTATGTAATTTTTTATATGTGGGTAAAATAAAGCAATAATATGACCAGGAAAGGGATAACCAATTGTTACACTTTTATTCATAGTTATATTCATTATGCTATATAACAATACATAAGTCCCATTGTGACATCTTGGTTGTCCATAACCAAACAACATCTTATAATGAGTAAATTAAAATAGTCAATATATTTTAACCAAAGTTTGCGAAGACTAAAGGTCAAAGTTTTGTTATTTCGTTTATTCGATCATTTTTGTCGGAAATAATTGTTTTCTCAGAAAACTCCGAAGATGTTATTAACAAATATAAAGATAATAAAAATTGAATTTCCCATAACAATTCATATTTATTATTAAATAATATAATCGATTTTAAGGCAATTGGCACAATGTTAATTATTCTAAGTGATTATTAACCGAACTGTAAATAAGGACAATGTTAATATTTTAATCGGTACGTAATTAAAATTTGTGAAATATGAATTATATTAATAAATTTTACAATACACGAAAACATTAATAAATATCTAAAGCGATATCTGATAAGCAGTATTAAGCATATTCCGGGAAAATATGGTTGCGGCGATATATCGTAAGTGCCTCTAAACTCTTTACAACGAAAGCTTCCTGCGGTGCTTTAACGAGATCGCCAATTTAGTCGAATGACATGCGTGTTTATTGATTGAGATCAGGTCTCTAGTTTCGATTTAAGTGAAAAACATAGTCACAACATAGCCTATCTCCTGAGAGAGGGTCTTTGATGTACTAGACTAGTTATTTTATGTATATAATTACACATTATAGAGGCAGTTTACTGACTTAGGTTGTATGTTTATTTATTTTTCTTTTCTCTTCTTATTATCTTAAAGCTGACTGCATTTTATCGACTTTGAGATACCGTAGTTTTTACAAAATATATTCACGGCATAGCCGGAGAGGGCATCTGCCGGGAGAGGGTCTTTGATGTACTAGACTAGGTATTTTATGTATATAATTACAAATTATAGAGACACTTTACTGACTTAGGTTGTATGTTTATTTATTTTTCCTTTTCTCTTCTTATTATCTTAAAGCTGACTGCATTTTATCGACTTTGAGATACCGTAGTTTTTACAAAATATATTCACGGCATAGCCGGAGAGGGCATCTGCCGGGAGAGGGTCTTTGATGTACTAGACTAGGTATTTTATGTATATAATTACAAATTATAGAGACACTTTACTGACTTAGGTTGTATGTTTATTTATTTTTCCTTTTCTCTTCTTATTATCTTAAAGCTGACTGCATTTTATCGACTTTGAGATACCGTAGTTTTTACAAAATATAATAATTTAGTTTTTGTATATGTAATGAAATAGGCAACATAAAGAGGCATTTTATATCTGTTAGAATGGGAAAATAAAATAAATTTCTCTAGAATTGGCCCGTGGGATAATCTAACTCTTGCAGAGACTGAATGTCATTATTAATTTGGGAATTTTTACGAAGATGGGGAGAGTTTCACTTGAAACTGACAGCTGTAGTTTGCAGAATAAAATGAGGTATCTTCAAGGAGTAATAGACATGCAAAAATATTTACCGTTTTATGATGAAGATCATCAGATCATGAAGAGTCTCAACTGTGTCTTCCACATTTTCGCAACATTGCATTGTTCAATATTTAATTTCACCTACTGTACATCGACCCTTTTAAAAACAACTAAAGGTGAAGTAGAGAGTGCTAGTGGTCTGGTGGTGGTGGTGAAGCTGGTCTTATCAGTAAAAATATACGCTTTTGTTCAAAAAGGTTACCTTTTTTGTCTTCGCCTTTTTTGACGTTGTAATGCATCGTATAAATAGTGAAAACCTACAACTTGGACTGTATATGCTTATCATCTCTTTATAGTGTGCCATGGATAAGCAAGCCACTTTAAAACACGCGAGAGAACTTAAATAACCAGAAGACTAAAAAATTGCGATTATTTTACTAGACGTAGAGCAAGTGGAACGCGTTTATCTGTTTACTTATTTCTGAAAGACAAAAGTAGTTTCAGAGACAGTATTATCAGAACCACGATGCAATCACTTTATTGATCACCAAGACTATCTCACAATCATGGAGAGTGAAAGTAAAAGTATTCTGCTCTAACGTGTAAACCGCCCCGCTTTATGATTGGGAAACGTAGAAAATAATGAAATATTTCACACAGCGAAATAGAAGGAAGATCGGAACGAATATAAAGTAGAATGCTGTAAGTGGAACTGGATTAGCCATACCTTTATAAAAATATTTCTAAACAGATCTTGAATTGAAAACATCTGGTAGCAGTTTATTTTGGTGGAATTCAATAGTTTTGAAAAACTTAAAATAAAGCGAAACACGATTCCGAAAATCCATTACCGGGGCGAAGTATGTTAAAGGTCCTTTGATAATTTGCAAAAAAGTGGTTTATTTGAAAAGTTGTCAGTTTAAATCTGGTTTTCTTGAAATGTACTCATCATTTTCGTATTTTATATACTTGTGTCATGTTAGACTCTCTCAAGCCTGATTAAAAGTAATGGCTGGCCTGTAATCAAAATACCCCGATACACAAGTACACAAATGCAAACTTTATTGAACAACATATTGCAGTGATGGACAGGAATTAGATTAGCATACAGACGGCGTATATCTATCATACAATCACGTTCGTGTCGCTCAAACCTCATTGCTGCTTCAATTGAATAGTTTTATTGTCGTACATCTTATCACGTTTGAATTAATAAACAAATTGCATAATCGCGACTATTAAGCGAATGTAAGTATATACTACATAGTAAGATTACAAAAATAAGCTGGTTAAAATTTAACCATTACTCAAAATGGTTTAAACATATCTGTCTATACATTCAAGTTATATTTTATGGGGCTAGAATTCTACCACTCTAGCTTCTACAACTACACTTCCTACCAATTTTTATTGGTCTTTCTCATACGTTCGAACCATATTCCCATCTTATTCGTGCCATTATGGCAAATCTCTTGATTTTTCGGAACTTCAAGTGAAGCATAGCGGAAAGAATGCCGTATAAGTATACTGTAATGTCGTGTATACAATACTGTTAGAAATATTACCTGTTCAGAAATATTACGTATATTTACATGGCATTCTCACTTCGTTTCCTTCCATAGCGTAATTTTGCTACACTCAGTAGCATCGTTTACGTAAATTCAAATAAAATTAACCATATTATGCTCTGTCACAATGTGCTGTTAAAACTTAACAAGCTGCAAAATCAACGCACCACCGTAGCGTATCAAATAATGCATAAAACCTGCGGTTATATTGTTGGTTTCATCTTTTCAGGAATCCATAGTTTTTAGATAAATATTCATAATATATATATATATATATATATATATATATATATATATATAAATATATATACATATATACATATATATATATACATATATATATATATATATAATATATATATATATATATATATATCACCGATTTATTTTTTAGATGTGAATGAAATTGAAGTAATTCTGGAAGACAGGATGACGTTGGTTTCCGCACACGGTATGCAGTCTGCGGAAGCCAACGTCATCGGAAAACAGTTTCTTCTGAATGTTAATTATTTTTATACGAACTCTACAATGGCATTATGAAATATACTCATCGCTTCACTCTACCTTCGTATTTATTTACCTCGGTATACTGTATACAGGATTACAGCGTTTACGCTTCGTAGCCAACAATTACGAGGGGTTTTCGGAGGGAGATGAGGGACGCCCAATGAATGAATAGGCGTAAGATTATCCGATACGATGTGTTTGTGTGGTATTTACCACAATTAGGGAATCAGTGGAGGAATTAACGTGGTGTTTGTAAGCACGTTTGTGTCGGATACCTTCTAACGAATGAGGTTTAATAAACAAAGGGTAAATCTATTTTATGTTCAATTAAATAATTTTATTACAGTTTTGCGTTAATGAAATGTTCGTAATTGTAAGTGAAATCAATATTGCTGGCGTTGTGATAACAGATCGGTCTCTCTTGTTAATCGTTTCATACGGATTATTTAATCACATGAGTCGTAACTAGGAACATATTTGTACCGCCTCCAATTAAAAGACAGCAGTTTTTAATACCACAATCATTAAATAAAAATAATTTTTATTTAAAAAATAATTTACGGTAACCTTTATTAACCTTTGTATATCGGATGCTTCAATATTTTTTTCTTTTTTGTCTAAACTTTTGCGTCTTTTCCCACTGAGCATCTCTCCATAAGAGGACCAGTGTGGACAAGTGACTTGTCGAAACTGGTAAATGATACAAAATATGTCACTGTAGCATTATGACAGAACAACATAAAATTAGAATATCAAGTTTAATTTGATGACGTAGAAGTAAAAAAGAAGTTACAAATTTATGGGATCGTTGTAGATTAAACACGATAATAATGTCGCTTAACCTATTTAATTATTTAACATGTTCTTATTTTGGACTTTCGTGTTTTGGTCGATCTTTTACAAAAGCAAAACTTATCTTTTAACTTTATGTCAATAACTACATCTACAGTACATTTTATTTTTTAACCATATAATTTATTGGTCGCCTGCCTAGTTGGAAAAGTCAGAAATACGACGGTATTTAGTGTTAAATTGCTTTGTGTGAATTGTCTTTGTACTTTCTTTTTTTTATTACAATTGTAATAAAATCATTGTTTTTGCTAACTAGCTTTACTAACACACGTATACATGTACACAGTGCACTCTCATTATAACAGAAGTATGGGCGGGTAAGCAGAACCACGCTATAAGGAGTGGATATGATTATAGTTACGTTTTTACTCTATCTTCATCATTAACAGCCTTCGTGGTTGTACATGATAGTTTGTTCGCTGGTGGTCATGTATTTCTCCTCCTCTATTTATTCGTGCTGCTTGCCCACCACGGTAAGCAGTTTCATTTGTCATATTAGTAAACAATTTCTACAACTGTCATTTATTGCGTCCTTGTAAACTCACCCGGTTAAAGATATAACTATTTGTTAGTTTCGATTCCCATACACAAGATGGGTTTGAAGGCGCGCGAGAGACTCCAAGATAAACGAATCTGTGGTAGACGAAAAATTGGACATTCAAATAAAAGGGGGAAAAGATAACACTCGTTAACCTGGAATAATTGTTTTTGCAATTTCGGTAGCAACTTAAAAGAAGTCTTACATCTTTCTAAAATATTTCTATAACAGAGTTTTTAAACACTGAATAAATTACCGCCGTCCGCACCGTCGTAATACACGACGATAAACGTTTCAAACGCATCCGCGTCTTGTCGCTTTGACGCGACACTTGCGAATTATACGACTGGTCTCATTACGCTGTTAACGTCAAATTCGCTTTGTCGCCATATCTCAGTCCTTCTTCCATTAATAATTCGCACTCGCTTTGCATCGCGCCAATTGAAACGGGCGCCGACAAGGCTGCGCTCTAACTTTTCCGCTCTGACATTAATCATGAGGGGCATCATCATTAGCGTCTATCTAACTTTGAAATTATTCATTGCCCATGCTAATTATAAAGTCGATTAATAATTATTGCAATCCGACCGTAATTAGCCACCTGCCGTAGTGCCATCAAACTTTACGAAGTGTTAAGTTCGCCTTTGAGAGAGTACACCGCCGGAGGTTGATATCGGTCCCGTTCGTTTTCCTCGCCCCGAACAGTTCGCCTTATCTTTCATTTGATTTAATGCGGTTTAAGTTCATTTTCGCTCAGTACTTCTTTAAATTTGTGTTATTAAAATTCGCTGCTGTAATCGCTACATTGTTTGTGTTTGAACTGTCCCTTTTGTTACTTAAGGTCAATAAATTTGCACTTACACAGTAACTTTGCCTCGTTATCGTTCTATCTATATTATTATATAAATATTTATGTAATTATATACATATACACATAATTACTTCAAGTCAATGTTACTAGTACTCTTTTCATTGATCCCTAGTTTCATTGATGCCTAAGTTATAAACAAGGTACTAGCACAAGTTTTTTCGTGTAGTTTATTTAAACTTTATTGTTTCAGGTGGATGTTTACAGATGTACATAATTTTCAGTCAGATGTTTACAGATGTACATAATAATACAATATAGAATTATCTGCCGTATAAACGAAAATGCTATACAACACGATGTACTTGATTAAATTGCAATTTCGTTAGTAAACTTAACTAATTGGTTAAATTATTTACTAGTATGTGAATGGAGGCGGGCGAGCCTGCACGGATCAGCAACACTGTGTGTTGTAAAGAGGTTGGGAAAGTCCGTCTGTGGGCAGTAGAAAACTTCTAAATGCCCATGCGGAAAAGGCGAACAAAATTGTGTATTTAGGATGTTTACTTGAAGGATACTAGAGGCGGAAATAATTCGATAAAGCAACCATCGCCTATGGGTTTATGTGTATTGAAAGGCGAGGAATTGAGTTTGGTGGTGTCTTAATAATCGTAATTGGAGTGAATATTTCGTAATGAGGGTAAAAGCACATGTGGCTTTAGTCGATGATATGTTTTATATTTAGTTACATGTTGAACGAGCTAAACGAAGATCGAAATTGATAATAATGACTGCAAGAATGACTATTAGTAGTTTGATGCAGATAGTGAAATTGTTAAGAATGAATGCAGAAATTACTATTACTAATTAGGGACTGATTGTGAGATTGCTAATCATGACTGCAGAAACGACTATTAGTAGTTTGATGCAGATGGTGAAATTTCTAAGAACAACTACAAAAACGACTATTAGTAGTTAGATGCAGTTTTGAAATTGTTAATAGTAACTGCAAAAATGACTATTAGTAGTTTTATGCAGATGGTGAAATGACTAATAATGACTGCAAAAATGGTTATTGGTCGTTATATGTCGAAAGGTGAAATTGTTATTAATGACTCCTGAAATGACTATTAGTAGTTAGATGCAGATCGTGAAATTGTAGATGACTACATAAATGGCTGTTCATAGTTAGATGCTGAGGTCGAAATTATTAGTAAAAACTGCAGAAATTACTGTTACTAGTTAAATGCAGATGGTGAAATTGTGTATAATGGCTGCGAAATGACTATTAGTAGTTAGACACAAAAGTCGAAATTGTTAGTAATGACTTCAGAAATTACTGTTAGTAGTTAGATGCAGATGGTGAAATTGCCAATAATGGCTGCAGAAATAACTATTAGTAGTTAGATGCACACGGTGAAATAGATAATAATGATATAGAAATTAATAGTTGCAGCGTAACGAGGAAAACAAAGTGGCTTAGAAAAAATGCTAGAAGAAATTCGTTGAAATTAAAGAATCTTGTCTCAACATCTAAGAGTTATGTGAAAAATGAATAATATTAAACATATATATATATATATATATATATATATATATATATATATATATATATATATATATATATATATATATATGTTTGTGAATCATAGAGTCTGTATATTAATATTTTATGTATTCTTATACATGACAATATACATCGTGTCAAAATATCAAGTCCAGTCAAATTCAAATTCGCTACATTTACGTTTTTGTGTGCTAATAAAAATTAGTATATATCGTTTTTAGATCGTTTGATATATTTTAAATCTTCTTCATTCTCCTCTTGCAGTAATTATCAAAACTCCTGCTTTTATTGTCTAAGTCCCTAGAAGCTTAGTATGGTGTCATGGTTAAATTATTAGTTAGATGATTTAATGCGTCTATAGCAGAACAAATATAAGCGGAAAATTGATTTACTGATTTCATAGAATAGTATCTGTTAAGAGGTTATCCCGAATAAGAAGAACCACTTGTTTAAACGAAAATTGCTGTTGTTTCTTTGAATTATATGAAAATGTATAAGAAACTATTTGAAAATGTATAAGAAACTTCTTCACTTCTTGTTATTTCTCAAAACTATTTTACTTTTCGGAGGCAAAACAGTTATCAACAATAAGCGTGAAATGAGATACATTGACTTTGTTTGTCATATGTAGTACTGGTTCATTTCCAGCCGTTCAAAACGGTGTCTTATAAATGAAATGTTTAATATAATCACTTGGGATACGCTGTCGCAATACACAATCAGTTATGTGCTAATCTTATTTTAAATATTGCAGATGGCCAATAACGATCACAACTTATAATGTTAAAAATAAGTTTAAAAGTGTTTTGTGAAGAAAGAGTAAAGGGAGTAAACGCAATCAAATATAAAGACATTTTTCCTTCACCACCTACGAACAAATGCCCTATTTGCCGAGACCGATATATGTAAAAAAAGACAGAAAGAGAAATGTTCATAACAATTATTTAAAATTCTAATGGATCAAGCAAAATATAACAAGGGTCATATCTTAACAGATAGAATGGAAGTTTCTGATGGAAATGTGCGCGAATGTCACTGCTGCAAGGCTTATTTCCTAAGGAATTCATACATACTAATTAACATTAATATTATCTTTATGTATTAGTTGGAGTGTTGAAGAAGAGCTTAGAAAAAGGCATATTGTTGCACTTATAAAAATGTAGTACGGACTGTTGTTGAATCCGCATATCCATATAAAAACTAGTTTATGGTATTTGGGATCTGCAAAGCATCTTAATGCTATCCGAATTACTCTGCTCTGTCAGAACTGTCAAACGATTGTGTTTTAGTAACGTTTCAATACACGTGATTTCATTATTTTTTCAACCTATAAAGCACAGTGCATACAGCGAATGCAGATAATTTTTTGTTAGTGTAAATAAGCCGCACTATAAATTGATACCTACATATTCATTACTCTTCGTCCAGATTGGAATAACGGGATTTTTGTTTAATATGTCGCGGTTATTATGAAAATGCATTTATGTTACATAATATTACATTAAAACGAGATTACATTTTTATTCGTTTTGTTATTAATGTATTAATAATGAAAAAACAAATTAGCGATTAATATAACTGGCAATATTATAATTGTTAAAATCCATTAAGATTGTAAAGTTACAAAATCAGTTAAGTGTCTTAATTAAGATGGTATAAACACCTTTTACTATGTATCTTGTATTTTTCTAAGTTGTCGGAGCTCGGTTTAACAAGTATGACACACATTTTATGTGTTTAAAAAATATGCTTGCTTTTTTACCAAAATAATTTTTTACCAAAATAATAAAGACTAGCCGGATATAATTTTTTTTGGAAAAGAAAAAATAATGGGATACAAGTTATAAGAGCTCAAAAGAAAAAAATAATTTTGATTTCACTTAGCGTAATATCACGTAAGGACAATTTTTAAGATTTCTCAAATTTATTTGATTAAATACTCTTTAGAAAATATTTCTTTAGTAAATTGTCTCAAAAACTATTTGATGCTATAGATAGACCTATTTATACATATTATGGAGCAAATACAAGCTTTTAAATATAACCGTTATATTTGTTAAAATTAAGTCCCTATATAACTTCATTTATACCAGTTAGGAATATTAGGTGTTTAAAATCTAATTTCGTATATGTTCTTATATAAACTTTTGTTTAAAATTTATATAAAAAAATTAATATCAAAAGTTGCGTGCCTCCTGTGAGGTTTGAACTCACGACCCCTGGTTTACGAGACCAGTGCTCTACCACTGAGCTAAAGAGGCGACGGTTAATGCTGCCGAATTTTGTGTTTAATTTACAAGAAACGTTTTTCGCTTTTTGCAATTCTTTGAGAACTTAAAATCTTCCATGCCTGTCGGTGGAGAAGTGAAGTTTTTTTAATTTTCCTGTTTAAAATGTACACCCACTTGTATAAGTTGTTTACAAATATTTTATTTTTCACTTGTATAAGATGTTTATAAATACTTTTTTAAATCAGATCTTAAATTTGATACTCGGTTACAAAGAATTAAAGAGAATATTTGGTAGATTGCATTTTACTTTTAACTACGAGTATTTATATAAATATAAGCTACAAGAAACTGGGATTACATTCGAGTGATCAAGATATAAACTTTTTAGACCACAATATTATACAAGTGAGGTCCATGATTTACAGCGATGATTTTTTTTCCTTATTCGAACATTACAGAATAGACATTAAAATTCTGCTTCTAATTCTGCACTTGGAAAGCGAAGAATTGAAGTACTTCTTACGTACTTTTTCACTTGTTCTAATTTTATGCTAAATAGGTAAAAACATTATTTTTCTAGGTATCTATTAATCATGGTCTATTAAAATATCAATTTTTAAGTTTTTACCTTGACTAGAAACGTCTAAATAATATGATTACGTGATTACGCAAAATTGAGGGTATTAGGTTTTCAACGTTAAAAAATGTTATACTTATAAAAATAACAAAAATTAGCCGAAATTCGACATCACAAGATAAAAAAAGAAAAGAACGAGGCATTACGAAACTAAAATACAGCCTATGGGGAAAAGATTTTTAATTTTACGGCCTAAGTCTTATTCCAAATGCAATTTTTTACTTTTTTGTCGGCATGTAAAGTGGTCATAATTTTTTTTTCTTTGATAGTTGTGATTTTTTTTGTCAGCCAGTGTTATTCCCAGACTCTTGCTATTTATTGAGTGTTTTAAATATTGTGCGTAGTAATGTTTTAAATATTATGAGGAACAAATCTCCTTTTTTTTTTAAATGGAACATAGGAAAGAATTAAGTACCCGCAACTTTTCGCGATTATTTTATTAAAAAAGTGATTTGAAAAAGTTCCCATACAAACGTGCGATTTTCCAAGGAAGTGTAAGTTATAAGTTTTCGACTTAAGTGCCATTCTTAGTAACATTAAATACTGAATTTGCAAACAGAAATTGATATTAAAAAAACAAATCCAAAAAGTAAAGTATTAAATGCCTGTACATACATACATACATACATATATATATACATATATATATATATATATATATATATATATATATATATACATATATATATATATATATATATATATATATATATACATATATATACATATATATAGGAAAAGCCAAATGGATCATTTCGTAATGATTATGACATTGCGTAAGTATAATGAAATTAACCTGTTTTTTTTTTCTAAAGTATCACAACCTTTTTAATTGACTTATGTTTTATTTGGCATTTATTTATTTTATCAGTATACGACATCCCAAATTTGGTCTTATTCATTTAAAAAAATCTGTTTTGTTAATTGTAACCACAGAGTAGGCTGATAACATCTCAGACGAAATGACGTCGCACATTAAAAGCTTAGGGCGTAGCTGAAACTGACATAATTTTAAGTGGAATTAGGTTGTTTGACAAATCACCTTCATCTAATAGGTAACCAAGTGATCATAATGAGTTTGACGTAGGGCGCGAAAGACCGACTCGCCGACGAAGTGTGTTTGATCGCGCCCAATCTTGTATAGGCATCCACTCTATAATGGTTTATTTTGAGAGCAGCAGACGGAGAAGGTTGGGCGGAAAGAAATTATAGATAATTTAGTATATTCGTATGTATTTTTCATGTTATGAATCTACTTGATATAAAATATCGTTGCTGTCAAGCCAATCGTTCTATTTGCGAAAACGTAATTTTGACATGTGAGGAGAAAACTCTGATATATTTTTTTTGTGTGGGAGTTCTTAAAGCGACAGTGTAAATGGATGTTTACTGTACATGTATATAAATATAGTAAATTGGAACATTGAAGTTTTCTAGCAATAAAGGCGTAGAAAAATATTATTTATTTGGGTATTTGAGTGATATAATATTTGAAGACACTATCTTGTTTATCATATCGTGAGAGTGTGTTATGAAAGTTTGATAATTTGCTATATTTCACAAGTGTAATTATTTTTCTCGTAAACAGACCATAATGGTTTAATTATAATAAGCAAAGTCTGGCACTTTGATTATGTAGATTATTCTTGCACTTGTATAAATTAATTTAGAGCACCTTCATTTTTAAGTTCATTTTGATAATTCTATCTTCAGATAGGCTGCGACTGTCACATATATACGTCCTGTGCTATTGACATTAAAATAGTTTTATTTATACGCAAATAACGTGGCAGAAATATACACGAGTTAGCTGGCTCAATTATTTTTAGACCTCAAAATTGATAAATATATTTAATCTCCCGTACCCCAAAATGTAGAAAGGAACCCTTATAGGGTAATTTCGTTGTCTGTCTATCGGCCTGTCAATACTCTTTTCTCAAAAACACGTGGAGTATCAAATAGTTAGATTCACGGTTCTTTGGAGCTGTAAAAAAATCAAGCTTTTAAATTAAAGTAATCAACTCAAAGCAATCCCTAAATCAAAACAACCTCTAAAAATGCGGCCATTTATGTCGCATATTTTGATGCAAATAAATCAAAACCTATAGGGTACTACCCGTTAACATAGAATCAGGAAATTAGACTACAAGCAAGGTCTTATAGTACAAGTAAAGTGGAAAATCGTTAATTTGTAGTTATATCATATAAAAAATATTTTTTATTTATGCTTTTGTGACAGATATAGTAGGCAATATATTTTCGTTCTATAAAAATCAAAATTTTGTAAATAGTTTAATAGGAATATTATGTACCATAAAATGTTTATATATGCCTAAATGTATACGGACCACTTGTAGTTAAAGAACCTTGTAGCACAAGAGTTCCTCTCGAGCCTGATGGTTTTTTTTCTATAATAAAATAAGAAGTGTTATTGGAATATAACACGTTTTTTAATGAAATATATGACGTTCAAAATACAAGCGTTACGACCTTTAGTTTTAGTTTTTATTTTTGTTTTCCTTTACCTTTTCCAATATTTTTAGTAAATCCATGCATGTAACTTTAGCTCCAGTTTTTAATTTTGGAGAAAGTCTCTAATTTTGGAGTAATCTTATCGCTGAGAAAATGATTTTTTAAAGAGACATTTGACCTTTGAAATTAGTCTCTTATTCATGGAAGTATTATTTAGTGGACGAAGGAAGGACACCATTTTCTCTGCTTCGTATTTTGTCGCCTGTCAATCACATACGAATTAACGTTAATAGCTGACAAACAAAATAACTCTCAAAAAACCTGATTAATTTAGCCCGCTGCTTATTTAGTGTAAAAATATACAAGGGTTCCTATAAATTATTATGAACTATGAGACAGTGTTCAATGAACATTTCATAAATATATATTTAGTTGCTTTATGTCATTATATAGCAACAGGTATATAGTAACTATTCTTATACTGCAAATCTACTGAGACAAGTTTTTTTTGTTTTTTTTTAGTATGTACGTGACTTAGCTGGCATCAATCCTAAAACAATTGTTAACATGTCTACTTAATTACCTACTATGGATTTGAATTTTGGATTGATTTTATGTGTATTATAATACTTATTATTTTTTTCCTTTTTAGTCAATTGTATTTTTATTACTTATTTCGTTATTTTAAATGGTGCAGGAGCCTATCTAGACTTTAAAGTTGGTTTTAAATTAGTTTTTATTTCCAAATGTTTAATTATAAATAAGGTAGGAAGTAATATAAGTAGTACTTATGATATTAGTTAATCTTATGTTATTAATAATACGATAAATACTCATACTCAGTCATATCCTGTCGACCATTGAATAATAATAATATCTAATGATATTAGTTAGCAACATCAGCTAATAAATTCAATTTTTCTAAATTGTAATCTAACTAATAATGTAATTTCTATTACGCTCTTATACATCTTTACAAGTACACATATATTCTTACGTGTATTATTAGTATCAAAAACCTGTGAGAATTGCGCCATAATTGGCAATGCGCATATAAATTAATATCTGGTAAGACACTTGATAGTTTATATCTTTTAAACTACTGAACCGATTTTTGATGAAAGTTTTACTGTACCTTAATTGAAAGATATTACAAATTTTGCAATTCGTATATTAGTTTCTGAGAAATACATGGACAAACATATATACGTACACTTAGGAAGTTTTGTACATTTTTTTAGAATGCCTTCTAGAACTAGCATGTATGAATATTTTGTAGTTTTAATAATAATACATACGGGTCGAATTCTTTTTTGAAATCGGTTAAAAAAAGCGTCACGTTACCGCGGACCAATAGCGAATTTTCATGTTTTTACGCAATATATACTCGATACTCACCTGTATATATGAGATACTATCTCGTGGGTTTTTGGAAATCTTAAGTGTCCTTCATTATTTCTTAAAGCCCATGATGGCACTATTTGTACGCCATTTCGAATTGTTCGCTTTTCACTATTGACAAATTTTTGGAAAACCAGATTTTTCGTGGCGAGTTGTGGCCGGTTGCATTCAGTTTGTATTTGAAAGTCTATTAAGTTTATATTTTACAATTCCGAGAAATATTATTTTGTAGCCACTGAATATATATTTATGTATATCTTGCAAGTTGCAAAGTTGTAAAGAATGTAAAGTTGGAAGACATTCATAAATTTGGAATTGAAGAAATTCCAAACTTACGTATGGCTTGTAAGTTGAAAGAATTCAAAAGTTATGAATAGTCCTTGCAACATTTGCCTTTACTCGATTTTGCTCACTTCAAATATTGACATACAACAATTCAAGTATTACCTTTTCGCTAAACTTGAAAAAAATTGTGACCTCCCCTTGTTACCTGATATATATATATATATATATATATGTATAAATGTATGTGTGTGTATATATAACTTCCGAATTTTTTCGAGTTCTGTGTGACCAGAGAAGTTTCCAAAAAAATTCAACACCAGAATAGCATGTTTCCTTAGAGGAAATTCGCGAAAAGTAAAAATACAACGAATTTTTTTATTTATAACATTTTTTAAAAAATATTTAATAATTGAGTTTAAAATAGTATGTATTTTCCATCCAACTATGTTTTAATAAAATATCAGGCTTTGGTTATGACTAAAAGATTATTTGTTGTTAAATTACTATCTCGTCGAATGTTTGCTGTTAAAGTAACGATATTATTCACTTTTCTGAATTCAAAGATGCATTTTTAATTTAACGGTGGCTCTATTTTGTTTCAGGTAAGACCTCATTGTCTACGCTCGCCAGACTGATGGAATTTACATCGTTTTCAATATTCCATCAGCATTTTCTTCATCCCGGTATTTATTGAATTCTGTTATTAGCTTTTAGCGAATTGTTTTTCCGACTATTGCGAGATTCACTATCCAAATGAAATGCGAATAATTTATTTTGCTCATTGTATTAGCGAAATGAGATTTTAAATTTTCGTTTATCAGTTTATTTAATTTTTTTTGTTTTGTTTATTGTGTTTGAGTTAAAATTTAAAAAATGTAAACTTTTTCAAATCTAACAGCTTTGAAAAGAATTAAATTATTTAAAAAAACTGTAAGTTTGTCATTTTTTACCGATAAGTATTCTGTAAAAGTGAAACATGACAAAAAAGTTGTTATATTAATTGACTAATTTTGCGAATTTGATGCGAGTTTTATTATGACTTTTCACAGTCATTTTTATCTAGTTGCTATAAAATATTCCTTTTGGTCAATTTGCGTATATTTTAAAGTTTCTAATTTCCTCTTATTTTATGACGTTGGTAAATTTTGTCTACATTTTTTAAAATAAATTCCAGAAACCGACCTGGTTTTCTTTTGTACCTTCACTAAGCTGTCTACTTTCGTTCGTCTCGTAGTTTATCTTTCACAACTACAATCTTTAACCTCATTAAAAAGACCGTGGCATTTTGTGAGTAAGATATCTAAGACGATGTGTACTTTAAAACTCGAATATAGTCCCGCTCACTTTTCTACATTGACCTAAATATTTTGCATAATCCTACAAGCACCTGAGAATAGGTATCAAATGGAAAATATGCAAATTGACAAAATATTTATCTACTTTATCGGCCTTGATATTTTCTTTGCATAATCACGCTGACGTCTGGAAATATATTAGAAATAGAAATTTGAAAATAACCTAAATATTTATCCACATTATCGGCCCTGATATTTTGTTTGCATGGCATGCTAACACCTGAAAATATATTAGAATTACATAATATTCAAATTGGCGATACATTTATGAGATATTTTTCTGGAAAATGATTTAATATTCCCGTTTCTATCATACAGAGCTAGTAAACAGGTTCAAGGACATGGGTAAAAGGTTCAGCTGGAGTGGACTTAATTTGTTTACTCGATTTTCTTTAAGGTGAGTCGCCTTTTTCCAACACATAGGTAGGCGATTTCATTTGCATACTCGTAAACTTAGTTTTCAATATACAATTATAATTTACTATGTGTCACAATATCAAAATTTAAGCTGGAAATAAAAACGAACTTGTAACAAAGAATATAACCCTATTTACGATAGACACATATACTTTAAGAAAAATCGGTCAAGTGCAAGCTGTAATTGCACAATTGGTAATCCGTGCCATCAGCTGCCCACTTAAATGTTAATAGTAAAGCTATCTGCTTAAAAGGTGTCCATGTGCTGCGTTACCCGCCGTAGATCACGATAATACCGTATTACAAAGCGTATGCGCGGAGTTGAATGGGCAGGGTTTCATCTCAGCCAAATTTTTAATTTTGGAATTTGTGAGGATTAGACTTGTTCCATTCGTGAGAAATATTTTTTAATCGAAAAACTTTTTGTCTAAAATCCATGGTTTGGCAGTAATAAAGAAATAAAGGATTGACTTCTTTATTGATTGACTCATGATTTTTTTCAGATTTTTCGAAACGATATTTTTGGTGATAATGTCAAACAATCATGATCAACAATTCCTAAATGTTTTTTCAAAAATTTGTTTGAACAGATTCTTGAAAAAAATACCATCCGTTGAATTCGTGTATCGATAAGCTTTCATTTGACACCCTAAGTGACAAACTCGTAAGATTTTTTTCATTTCATTTTACTCCCAAAGTTAATCCCAGAAACAAAATTGAACTTTTTACAGTTCTCGTCTGCAATTTGGTCACCACACCTTATCTCTGTGCAAAATTCAATTTTTTATGTCTATTAGTTTCCTCGAAAGTCGCTTGCGATAGACGGATTAAGGTATGGATACCGAGGTGTTTCTACTAGTGTCCTGTTTTGTCAGTTTTACTAGAAAGTAATAAAAATGAACGCTGATTCTGAAGTTGGCTTAAGTCGTTTCGAACACAAAGAATCGTCTGTTTGGTTAACAATTACAAAATAAGTTAAATCACTTTACTCGAAAATATACGGTGTGTAATTAGTGGACATTACTATACAAACTTCATATATATTATGGAAGATTGAAAGGATACTCAAGTTTACTTCAGGAGTATAAATTTACTTAAGACGTGATTTTTAAATCTGAAATATACGTAATTGAAACGGTTGACGAAAAAGATAAATATGAATTCTGTATCCGTCATAAGAGAAAATCTAGATAAAACGAAACTAAAATTATGGAAAACGTGTGAATATATGAAACTGAATAAGGCGACATAAGTTTATCGAGTTTGGGTTGCTATGGCCCTCCGTCCCGCCTTTTAATACGGGTAATGGCAGAATAATGTAATAATAATACTATATATAGTCTAAAAAAAACTTAAAATACAAAAACGGAGACGTATCTTTTCTTGAAACCTGTTGCGGTCGCCGTCGTGGCGCTTCGTAGAGTTATGGAAATTGGCAAAAGCTTTTATGACGAGCTTTTATGACCAAGTCACAGAGATGCTGAGCTTTAATGGTTTTTACGCAACTGTTCTGTGTTTAAAATTTTCTTGGACTTGAAAAGTGAAACTTTCTTGGATGTGGCACATGCCGTCAAATAAGGTTGATACGTGAATATAATTTAGTATACTGTTTTGATTATGCGGATACAGTATAATAAAAACTTTAGGTATGGTGAAACTTTAACATGGTGCGTATCGATCTTTTTACCGGAAGCGGTCACTGCTACGCTGGGAACTACTTTATGTTTGTGTTCTTTTTACAATTTTAAGTTCCAGAACATTTTTGGGCCATTTTTTTACTTATTTAGGGGAAACTGCATATTAAAATTTTCAAATAGTTTTATTAATATTTTCATAATTTTTCGAATCATTGTATAGTATACGCTTAAAGTGTAACACGCTACTAGTATGGACTTCGTGTATGCTTCGCTGCCTTTTGTCAGTAATGGTTACAGAACACTAATTATGGAAGTTCTGTTCTTGCATTTTTGATCTTTTTTTTTTCTTCATTACAAGATGGATCATGACCAATAAATAATGAACAAATCTTCTCCTCTTCTATATATGCTTATTTATTATTCTATGGTTTCTGCAGCCAACTAGTTACTTCTACAGAGTAAACTGAACAGCGACAGTTAAACATCATACCAAACAAGGCTTTCTGAAGTTTTAGTTTCTAGTGTTACCCATTTTAACCGACTTCAAAAGAAGAGGTTTTCCATTTCACCCTTATATATTTGAAAATCGTGAACATACCCCTATGTTCATAATTTCAACTACTGTATTGATTTCGACAGTTCTTTAGAATCTTCATACTTAAGGGAAAATTTAAGTGACGGTGGTTATTTGAAATCAGTTAAATTTTTTTGTTAAAAAAGTTTTGTATGTGTTCGTTATTACCGTTTTCCTCAATATTATTGTTTTTGTTATTGTTGATGACAATAATAGTATTATTAAGAGATCTTCAGTTTCTTACGAAGATCCTATTCTTGTATCCACTTCTTAAATTTAACATTTGTTTTGTTTGAACGAAATGGTTCTATTTAATGGTTGTATTCACAAAAATAAATTAAATTAAATTTATTGCCCGCTGTGTCTTTCACAAGCGTTAAAACTATAAAAAATATGCACTATGCCTATTTATGAAATTACAAGATCTAAGATAATCCCTGTAATTTTCCTGTAACTTTTACGTAGGTTTCTAAAAAACATATTTTAGGTAGAGTAGTTTCGGAAACAAAGAGGAGGTAAAATGTTTTTTGCGTATTTTTGAGAATATCTCTTAAGAGGACCTAAAATTAGCTAAAAATGTTATTGAGAACCTTATTATTAGCCTTTTCAGACTTTACTCCACCTTGTATACAGAATTTAAAAAAAAATACAGTACCCAATTTGTCTCACCTCCTCTCCATAATTTTCATACAATCGTGTTAACTACTGAGATTAATGTGTTTTATTATTCTTCCCAATTACAAGAATATAAGTCAAGCAGTTTTTGATAAAAACGGATACGTACAATTTAATTTTCCGTTTTTTAGGCACGGAACCCCAACGAGACTGTCTTCTATTTTTAAGTAAATAAATATAATGTTATAAGTAAATAATTTTGTAATTATGTAGATATTTTTGTATAGTATTCAAATCGTTTTTTTAAGATTCTTCGCACAAATGCTTTTGTCACATATTGACGCCAAAAAATTGTTCGAATGATTTTTGTCAATGTTAAAGCCATTTTATCCTAAAGAAAATTTCTTCAAAATACGCCCACGGAATCACTGAAATTGTATTCAAAATAGGAAGATCGCTTTGATCTCAAAAGTTGCACGGTCGGAGTCCGCCAGGCTTTCGACGGCTTTGGTTTTAGTAACTTCACTTATGATTGAACTTGGGATCTGGGCGCCTTGAAGTCGCATCTCGTTTTACTTTGAAGTTTTGCTTTCAACCCTTTAATGCCGGAGTAATTGAAGCTATATTACAGCTTTATGTGTAATAAACGTACATAGGCGAACAGGAAACTCTGACTTTTGAAATCGGCAATGAGTGCCGTTTGTCTTTATTTGTAGGAAGCTGCTCGATCCTTTTTGTAACGTAATTTTTTTGACTACGTGTACGCTGCTTATGTCTAATAGTTCTACCGATGTAATTATACTTACTGCCAGTTTTATTTCACTTGAACAATTTATATTATCTGCAACTTATAATTTTAGATCAAAGTAGCTTCGCTAAAGAGATTACGTATAACATAGGTATATTAAAAGGCATGAAAAAAAAACTAACAAATATATAAAATATTTATTCACACATTATTTTCAGCGACTACGAGGTACTTATGTACCCTCTGAGTAAGTTCATAAGAGTTAAGGAGGTAGGGTAGTAATTGCCACCCTCTTGAGATTTGTTACTATGGAATAGAGAGTAAGAGTGGAAAATTTGAGGAAAATCAGTTGAAACGTGTAGGAGCCTATTGGTATACACATACATATATGAGTAGAGTTTATTTATAAACATACAGATAGATTTGTAATCGTTCACTTAATAATGTAAACACTTAAATATATCTATCAGAACGACATCTAGGCAAGAAACTATTTTCTATATATTTATTTATACTATATATTTTCAACAAATAAGATGATACACTAAATATTAACGTTAAAATCTACTTATTTTTAGAATAATATACCAGCGCCGTTTTTCGGAGCCGTGCGAAATTAATGAGGCCCTTCAATCCGATTTTTGGAAGTCGTTAATGTAATGAAATATTTTTGTATTCATCATAAAATTGTTATAAAAAGTCCAAACTTCAGCTAGCTTTATACGTTGCTGGGTTAAAACACTTCGTAGGCTTTACATCGTATACTCAGTCGTGAGAAAGTTAACATCATTAATTTATTACAAGAGATGATTACACGAGGTCCATAAGGGTTACCCCGTCTTCTTCCGCCGTGATTTCTACTTACGGCGCGTCTCGGGTTTATTAGAGAGTCATATATTAAACTTTTTGGTCCCGCACTTTGAAGTTGAATTAAATAGCGGTTTCAAAATTTATGTAGGTACAGATTTCGAAGTTATGTTTAATGCCTGGTTTGATCTATGTATTAATTCTCCGCTTTCGAGCTTGGCTGAGTTTTGTTTGTACATGAAGTTAATTTGTTTATAATACGCATATTCGTCGAGAAATTACAGATTCTCTTTTGTGTACGGAACATTTTAAGATAACATGTGCGTACCGGTATGTCTCAGTGGAATGTATAATAATCTAAGGTGATATATATATATATATATATATATATATATATATATATATATATATATTTATACTGAAAAAATGTTTAGCGTGAATTGTATTCGAATTGTAGACACACTTAAAAAATAACATTTTTCTTCTGTTCCATTGCGGGTAACTTCCTTCAACTTTTCTAAATCGAATTGTCCCGTTCGAAGACATTTTAACGGAATTTTTCTCTTTCATAATGGAGGAGTTGTATAAGAATGTTTTCATCGTCGACGAGAAAATTATACGCCCTATTTTATTCGACAGTCTCTATTTATCTTGGTCTATATCTATATATTAACTTATAACATGGATATTGTCTCCTTTTTATGCGAGATAACAAAGGATAATTGAAACCATAGACGCGTACGTTAGCATATATCTTTGGCTTAAATTGGCGAGTTAACGTTCTTTATAAACTTATTATAATTTCTTTTGGCTTCAGAGATTTTTTTCATTTTAATAGGTCTCCAAATTGTTCTATGCATTCCTGGCTCGCGTAGGCTTCATTCTATATACTATTTTGAACTTAAGTTGTCTTTCAAATTAAGTAATATAAAAATATCTTTCGTATTATATTCTCTAATATTTTCTGTAACGTGTATTGAGTATGTCCGTAGATGTATTCTTTGAAGGTTATATTTTAATTCGAATTCCTGTATTTAAGAACTGACTAATGACTTCCTAAATTAGTTTCAGAACTACTGTTTAATTCAACACAGCCGCAATTGCTTTTTGCACTGCCAGATTTTTCTTGATAGCAGTCGTTTATTTTATTAAAAAAAGTTTCTACTTTCGTCCTTTGTGAACAAACTTGTTAATGAAAAATATAAAAAAAACTTGGCTTTTGCATTAAGCTTGTTATTTTACTAATTGACTTCAGTTTCTGTGCCAATTTCATTGTTTTTATAGCAAGTTTTTAAGATTCCGTAGCGAAACTCAGAATTCTAATAATTTCTTCATGTAGACCCAGCCTCGCAGATCTGTAATTTGAACAAGTTTTACACTTATGTACTTCCAATTTTGCAAATATAGGCTTCGGGTAACTCGTGGTAAAACTTACATTGAAAAAAAAAATCGTTTGCTTTCTTTACAGCTGAAAAATTTGAATAGTTTATTATCATGATAATTTTTCTTGGCTCCATTTCTCTCATCGAGTGGTGTGCTATAAGACAGTTCTTTTAAAATGAAATTGAGATTCCAAATATTTACCATTCTTCATTTTTACCCCGTTTATGAAATATTACGCTTTATGGTGGTGATGCGCAATGTGCACTGCACCCTCTAATTTTTCCGCCATAAATTAATAAAAGATATTCATCAGATATACGAGTAAATCTCTTAAGTCCTTAACTCACTAATTTTATAAATGAACGCACAAACAATTTTTAAAAAAATGAGATGATGGCAGTCCGGCTATGTTATGTTCGCTACTTTATATATAAAAAAGAAAATTAATATATAAGGTTACAGATTAATTTCGCCGCTCAATATAAAACTGTATGGTGTAAATTGTTTAGTCAGTTTGATACTGAATCGACCATTTCTAATTTTGAATCTACCAATTTTTAATTTCTGTTTAATAATTTCTGTATTTTACAAATTTGTAGTTTCACATCAATTCCAGTTAATATAAATTATATTTTGTTGTTTCTGTGAAAACGCCAATATGTTTCACCTTTTGATTAACTCATTTGGATAGTATTTTCGAAAATGTTAGTGGTTGCAATATATCATTTCTTATTTGGTTGCCCCACCCACATATACGCCATTCTAACAAACACAGACTTTAAATCAATGCTTATTAAACATGCTTTTGACCATTTTTTTTATAAGTGGGGTACGCAGTTCTCCATTTGTCCTTGTGGATTTTAAGATGACTGACTGACCTTGGCATGTGGTAAAATATTTTTTATAAATTGAGTTGTATTCTTAATTTGGAAATGTCGCAAAGATGAAATGTACATAATTAGGAATATTATCATTGATTACATATTTCAAAAGAATGCTGCAAATTCTCTAATACCTGAGCAGGCGCGGGTTCAATGAAAAGCGGAAAAATATATTATTGAAAGGAGGGATTTTTTTTGTACTACCTCACAGTTCCTACTTCCATTATAAGTGTTGTAAAATTCTGAATGTTATTTACTGCACACGTCCGTCTTTATGTCTTTCGGGCTTTGACCACCGAATGGAATATATGAAAAAAAATTGGTGTTAAGTGAGTCTTTGCGTGTTACGACCTTTTAGTGAAACCGCAATTAGATCTTACCACGACGGCTGCTTGCACCTCGTGTCGCCTCGGCGGAATAGACGAAACATAATCCATGCGATTATAAGCAATATATTCACTGTTATGTCATCACGACGAGATGTATTATTGTATAGAGCTCTAGCATGAAGATAATAGTTGAATTTCATTATAAATTTGTTAAGTTCGTATATTTCCATATATATTAAGGTGATGTACATTCAGGACGTCATCTCATATTTGTTCAGGAGGACCTGCATGTAATAAGCGTCAGTTGGAAATGAACCAAATTGCTGAGCGTAGCGACTTCACTAAGTAGGCCAGATATTCTAATATTTATTCCTTAAATTTTGTTATTAAGAGTTATAATGTATTATATTATTTAAAAAAATTTACTTGTTTGCTTGTACACAGTAGTCCAAAAGTATGAGACCACTTGTGAAATAGTTACATTGTATCTAAATACACTAAAATTGTAGGTAATAAAATACAAATCTGCACATCTGCGTATTCTATTATTACTAAAAAATGTCCAAACTGTCTTTCTTTTGCGTATTTCTTAAGTAAAGTTTTGTTTCAAAACATCAAAGAACTCCAAGTGACAGTCAAGTGGTTAGAGTCTTTGTTATATTCTATGACCTTCTTATTACTAATTTTTTTGCTTGTATTTTGCATTAATCAGAATATATGATTGTTTTAGCTTCCTAAAACTGATTTTTCTCCCGCACTACTTGTTTTTTTATGAAGTTATTCACGAACTGTTCTATTTACTCTTCACTTGTGGTTCACGCAGTCAAGACGTCTTCAAAATGGAAAAAGAATGCAAAATTAACACTGAAATGCGATCTGTTATTGTCGTTGGATATAACGAAGGCAAATAGTACCGTGCGATTGTACAATTATTCAACACGAGGAAACTGGCAGTGATCAAGATCGTCCACGTTCAGGATGACCGATAGTGACCACTTCTAGTGAGGACAATTTCATCGGCGTTACCAGCAAGCGGAATAGATGCCTAATAGCGGCAGAAATTCGCGCCAAAGTTAACAAATCTCAATCGGAACCTGTATCATAGACTACGGTAAAAAGACGATTGCAGGAGGCTAACTTGTTTGGTCGTGATGTACAAAAGAAAAACGGATGCAGTGGCAGTGGAATTTGCCCATTGAGATTGGACAAAAGAAGATTATAAATGGCCCTCGTGGCCGATGAACTGAAGTTTGAAATATTTAGTTCAAAAAGGTGAATTTATATTAGAACCAGCGCCGGAGAAAAGATAATGCCAAATTGTGTAGTGCCATCCGTCAAGCACGGCGGTTATGGTCTAGGGTTGTTTCTCCGACCATGGGACTGGTGATGTGGTCCGAATCGAAGGAGTAATGAAAAAAGAGCAATATAAAATAATTCTGCAGGAAAATTGTTCCTTCCAGGATAAGATTAATTGGAAAAGGGGTTAATTTTCCGATAAGAGATTGACCCAAAATATAGATCCAAATTATATAGAGGTTACTTAGAACTAAAAGAGATGGAAGTGGTGTTAAAAATATGGTATGGCTACCTTAGACTCCTGATCTCAACCTGAACGAACTTTTGTGGGAAGAGCTTGATAGTAATGTTCAAAATCGATGTCCCTCTTCACAAGAATAGACGTGGAAGACCCTACACGTAAACTGGAACAATATTTACCAAGAAACAATTGACCGATTAATTGCTCGCATGCCGGGACTCGAGAAAAATGTGCTTAAATATAAGGGAGAATTTTTTTACGAAAAGGCTATTTAGATTATTATGGCTATTTTTTATATCAGTGCTTGATACTTTATGAATATTTTTAAGTATTTCATTTGTCAATGAATAGTAAATCAGATAATTAAACGTCTTTCTTTATACACTCTCATTTGTTTCAATTTTATATAATTTTTCAACTTTATTTTAGTCCCATACTTTTGGCCTGCAGTGTATATAAACGTAATTATAATTACGAAAAATATCCTTCAATCGTATTAAAGAAATATTGACGTATTAACGAAAGATTGATCGTCAAATTGTAAAAGTTCCTTCAATAATCCGTCAATCAATATAATTAAATGATCAATTTTTCGTCAATCCGTCAGTATTTTTTCAATATGAGTGGGCATCTAATAATCGCCATAAATTTTCTTTTGCAAAAACTTAATTTTATGTTAACTCAATTACTTAAAAATGTGAATTTAACACAGTTATATATATATATATATATATATATATATATATATATATATATATATATATATATATATAATTCAATTCATTGAAAAAGGTAATTTCTTAAAAAGGGACTGAATTGCAGTAAATAAAGTATAAAAGATAAAATGGTAACCGAATAATCTCTTGCATATAGTTTTAATAAATGTCCTGTAGAAAGACAGAAAGGGAAATTAACCAAACATCGTCTTACTTTGCACTGTATGCAAGTGGAAAGTAAAGCGATTTTTTTTCTACTGCTATCTAATCTGATCGTGTACTACTAATCTGCTTCTGATGACATTAGCGCTACAAATGATGAAATGCAAATTATTTTACGGAGCAAAAATTCATAATGTAAAGATAACAATGTGTATCGAATAAGTATATGGAAAAGTCTAAAAAATTGCGGTTTCTTGATATTCACAGAAAAATGAGTTGTATTTATTGTTTTCATCTGCCATTCTTTGTTTATTAACCAACTATTTTTATGAAATATCATTTAAAATCAAATTGGTTTTTCCACGAGATAGATTTAATTAATCAAACGGTTGAATACATTTGGCTTTAATTTTGTAGAAATTCATTATTCACAATTAAATGAAACTACGTAATGAAATATTATTTCTATTGTATTTAAATTCTTTGCCATGACTCAGGATTCGTTGCCCACCTGAAAATATTGTTATATAACCAAACCTAGGTCGTGGTAAAGAATTTAAATATAATAGAAATAATACTACATCACGTAGTTTAATTTAGTTGTGAATAATCAAAAGGCGTTATCATTAACAGAATTTTCAACACTAGTGGTCGTCTAGTAAGTACATTGAAGTTTTTGATCAGAGATACCTCTATAATCAATGCATATAATTTCTTTGAATTTTATTCTATTACGTCAGCTGCGAGCGTGTGCAAATACGTCATTAGCGTGTGTTGTTTACCTTAATTCCCGTGCATTACCTATGAAATTTAAATATTTAATGTTGGTAACAGTTGAAAAAAAAAAACAAATAAACTTTAACTATATCAAAATTTCACACTCCTCCGTGCGCGCAATATATTTAGAAAGGGGTACAAAGTTTGCTCTTCACGTATTATTATATAGATTGTCGTTAAGGAAATATTTCCCGATTGTGCGTATATTTCTACATAGTATTTTCTTAAATTTACCCAATTTCTTTTTTATTTTTCCTACATTTACCTATACCTCCTTTATTGTCATCCTCCACCTCTATCAAGTTCCGAAGCCTAGGTAGGCTTCTGCTCTTACGCTCGAAATTACCCGTCACAATGACCCATTTCACACCGATCCTTTTCTCTTTAAACGATTTCCACGCGCTTGCTTTATTACGATAACAATGATAATATGTGAAAGGATTATTAATACTAGTCGGGGATAATCATTACATCGCGACGCGCCATTCATCTTCCTCGCTGCAGCGTCTGTCGGACACCTCTCGCGTACCTATCACTCCTCGTATATAAAAGTATACATTTATTTCTATTTTTGTGTGTATATACGTGCGTGCGAATAATAGATGATAGCACAACTACATACGTTTATTAAATTATTCCGTTTTTAATGTAATCTTTTGATGTGAAAGGAGCTTTAACTTGATATATTTGTCGTTTTTATCACTCACTAAACATTTCTTCAAAAATATTAAACTTCGTAATGCTTTTTTAGTTACTTTACAGTTCGCTGCAAAGTAGTTACGTGTTTGAAATAATTAATCAATAGTCACTAAATAAAACAGAGATTATGTCATTTTAATGTGAACAGTAAATGTGTTTGTACGCACATTTGTTTCATTGACAAAGAACTAATAAAAATATTATATAGGTCTTTAGTAACATACGTGCATATATTTATGTATAGATACGCCTCCATAAATTTGCTACTTTGAAAATGTTTTTTTTTATTTTCAAATCTTTATGCTAACTGCCTCTTAATGATGAAGTCAGTTCCGTTGCCTAAGTTACATTTTGAGGATTGCGCTGGCCATTATACTGCCCTCATACAAAACTTGGACCATGTACGGAATATGTTGGTTCTTTATATATAAACATTTTTCGTCAAAAAAATTCAATTAATTAATAAAAAAACGTTAATTTTCTTTTCAATTATTTCTTTTAATTAAAATATAGTTTTTTGAAAAACATGCACCTGTTTTCGTTTATACATAGAGTTTAAACCAAAACACATGTGTGCACATATAAGGACATTAGGAAATATCGTTTTTGAGAAATTATTACACGAGGAAGATAATTAATTTTTCCAATAATCATATTTTTAATTCTAAAACTAAAAGTTTATATTACCAAAAAGAAATGACATTTTATGTTTATTACGGTATACATTGACGAAATAAGTAATTTACAATGCGAACAAGTATACGGTTGACATTTTATGTTTAAATACAAATAAAACGAAAGCATCAGTCGTAGTGAGTCTGAACGGCTCACTATGATTGATGCTTTCGTTTTATTTGTTAAGCAATTTAAACATTATTTTCATTAAATTATACTTGTTTAGTTACTAAATATGAAGAGTATCAAGGCTCAACAAGTTTTTTAAGCATTCCGTACTTCAAAAGGAAAAGAATCCTTTTAGTATCAGTTTTTGTCCGTCTGTCTGTCTGTCTATCAATCAAGTACCATTTTCTGGAGAACGCGTGGATGTATCAAGTTAGATGTATCAAGATTCTTAGGTCTACCGACCCTTGGAGCTGTAAAAAAGGTTCTAAGTCAACACAATAAAAAAAGCCAAAAATACGGCTATTTGTGCCGCATATTTTGACACTCGCAAATAAATTAAAATCTATAGGGTACTTCCCGTTGATCTAGAACCATGAAATTTGGCACAACGAAAGGTCACAAGTAAAGGAAAAAATTCGAAAATCGTTAATTTGTAGTTATAGTCCTTAAACTTTTTTATTATAGTAGGCATTATATTTTCGTTCTCAAAATTAGAGTTTTGTAAATAGTTTGATGGGAATATTATGTACCACTAAATGTTTATATATGCCCAAATGTGTACAGAATCCTAATAGTGCGATTCCACTCTTGCTTGACATATTTTTTCTATATGGTGAAATCTTTTATAAATTTCTCAACGAACTTCTTCTTTACAAATTTCCCGCTTAATAATACAGATGAATAGAAATGAAAACAATTTTTCCATTTCTGATTGGCGAGAAAAGTATTTAAATTAAGTAATTGCAGTATAGAATAAAACAAGAAAAATAATATTTTCTTTAAATCGCCTTTTAATAAAAATCGCTGTTGTAAAACCACGCACTCAATAGCGAGTGTCGTTGTTTGAGCAGGTCGGTGATCACGTGTTAGACAATGTCAGCATCGTTACGTCACTGTACCGCATCATCAGACGTTTCGCTGAGTTCTGTATGTCACCGAAGAGCACGAACTCGTCCAACGCGTGACGGTTGTATAAATGATTAATATTATTTGAAGGCAAAGCAACCGTGCCGCATATGTCAGTG